>OZ026816.1:11902847-12004213 GCA_964023185.1 Macaria liturata
GTTCCAGGTGGCCCTGAAGGCGCTGGTGGAGTGCGTGCGGCTACGCACGTTCGGGCGGCACGGGCTGCAGCAGCTGCAGGTGGACGTGCACTTCCTGCAGCAGCGCCTGGCCTGCACGCACAGCGACGAGCGCCTGCTCGCCGCCCTGCTGGACGACGCGCTGGCCGGCGCGCAGCTGCGCTGCCTCGACCCGCTGCTCATGGAGCCCAGCATCGTCGACATCATCTGTGAGAGAGGGTAGACATACCCACTTGTAGGACACGATAATACTGTTACTTATATTGTAAGGGAGGATAATCAAGCATTGTCAACATCAGTGAGAGAGGATAAACATACCCACTTGTAGGAAACGATAATACTGTTACTTGTTTCGTAAGGGAGGATAATCATATTGGGAAGTGCCTATGGCTCAATTGTTCGAGAAATATTCTCATGAAACCTGGTATTGTGGACATCATTTGTGAAAAACTAACAGGAGATGTGTGACAGTTGTTTGTGCCAGAGGATACTCTTATTTTGTAGTAGAGGAGAGCAGTAAGTGAGAGTAAATCAGTTCTTACTGGTTGAGCACACTTTTCTAGCCCATAATTCTATCACTTACCATCACACAAATTATCATCATCATCATGTCAGCCCATATTCACCCATTGCTGAGTATAGGCCTCCTCTCCAATCCAATGTGCCACATAGTATGGTCTCCAGCCTGTCTGATCCTACCTACTTAAAACAAATTATGGCAAAGTGTAACCCTATTACTATTGAAATTAGTATAAGAGCATATTACTTATTTTGAGATGTAAAACTTGTTTAACTGCAATTAATTGAAATCATACCTGATTACCAGAAGTTATGCTACATCCATGAAATCCCGAGAAAATGGGTGGCTCTTATATAATGATAGTGGTATATTAGTCTTGGGTCTGATTAAAGACCAAATTGTAGACCTTGTTGCAAAAATCGACACCAGACGTTCCATTATGTATGTAGATAATTTTGTAATATATGTAGGTAAGTACCATTGTAGTTGTAACTAGCCCATTAATTTATTTATTTCCAGTAAATATTAATAATGTATTGTAATTAATTACCTATGTACTTAATCTTAATTGCTTATTTTTTTTATATATATTCATTATATGTATTAGTTATTTATGTTTATAAGAATTGTTTGTTATTTCCTTTTTGTTGTACACCACATTCTTATTTTTCCTTTATGCTTATGTCTCTCCAGCCAAAGGTTGCCTGGAAGAGATCGCTTTGGGCAAAAAAGCCGCCGCTTGTGGCACTAGTTAAGATAATAATTTGTTTTATGTACTGTTCATTTTTAATGTGTCGACAATAAAGAGTGTCTATTTATCTTTAATAAATTAAATCCTTATTGAACGAAACAAGTGTTTACTTTTTATCAGTTTTGACAGGCAGTATAATATTATTTGATAGTAATAAAAAGAAACAATTCACTTACTTTTTTTAAAGATTTATTTTATAATAACCCAAATAGTCAAAAATTTCACTTCATCTTAGATAATATTAAAAATAATGATATCATCTACATACAAGTTATATATACTTTATATTTAAATGCTTCTAAAACATAAATCTCACGACATTACTACCAGGTATTTAAAATTATTCATTACAAGACGTTAGTCACGAGTACACAATTAAATTATTAAACAAATCAATATATAAGTTATGTATAACCATCAACACAGGTTTGGTCCTACTTTACTAACGTGGGTAGACAGAGTGCTCGTTACCTATGTACTTCAGGCTTTATTGCCTTCATGAACAATGTATTATGTATAGGATTGTATGCCTGCAGTGTCATCCACTGAGTACAAACATCAGGCAACTAATGACAAGTATTCAATGTTGGTCATGACAGAATATTGAAGGTACAAACAAAGATACAGTTACATTTTCATAGCATCAGTTAGGATCTGCCTACCCTATAATATGGAGTATTGCATTGTATGAATACTCACCAATCACCATTATTATATAAAATATATTTTTCATTTATATATACTTTATTAGTTTTATTTTGTGTAACAGCAACTACAACAATGTTGCAGTTGTATATGTTCAATCATGATGCACCCCACACTGCACGATACAGTGCATCCTGCGTGCTATGTACCCCGTAATAATTGATACACGTCACATCTAAAGTAAGCAAATTAAACAATTAACTGTAACTAAATAAACAATCGCTAACAACTAATTCTATAAAGCGGAAGCTCGACAGTTTACATCGGTCAATAGGTATGTAACAATATCTGAAACTAGCTCGCAACTTTGACTTAGTAAATTAACCTGATAGAAATAAAAAAAACATCCTATTCAAATAAAACAGCTTACAATACCGAGCAGTAGCCGTTACAGTGTAATCCAACAATGTACCAGTCAACGATCTCAATCGTACGGTACAAGCCATAACTAACATTTTTCCTATGATTCGAGTTTACCCAATAACATCCTCCGCCTTCAATAAAACATAATGCTAGTTGACTTACTGTGCACCGCTGCAGTCGGCGCATCGCAGCCGCGGGAACATAAATAGTTACTCTTAAATATACACAAATGTATCATCTAAAACGAATCGACAAATACGATAACATCTCTCATTTACATAGATAATAATAATAGATCAACGCTCCCGCCTCGTGATAAAAATTTGTCGTCATCTTATAAATGTCACCAAAATTGTAAAAATATTTGTATCATACAAATGGTCCTTCGGTTGCGTGTAGTGAGGGTCTCCTCGCGCCGCGCCGCGCGCCCTCAGTCCAGGTCCCAGGAGGGGTCGCGGCCCCTGCGCTTGAGGGCGGAGGCCCACCAGCTTCCTCATCTTCTCGGGGACGGGCACGCCGGAGTGCGCCGCGGAGCGCCGCGTGCTGCGCGCCGCCTGCTCGGGCTCCGGCGACGGCTTCTTGGCGCTGCTCTTCCTCGCGGGCGCCGCCTTGGGAGGCGCCGCCTTGGGAGACCTGGCAGCGGGCTTCCTGGCGAGCTTGGCGGGCGCCGCCTCCTTCTTGGCGGGCTGCGGCGCGGGCTCGGGCTCCGGCTCAGGGTCGCGGCGGCGCCGGATGCGCGGCGGCGTGTGCGCCAGGCTGGTGTGGCGCGCCAGCAGCGCCGCGCTGCTGAACAGCTGCCCGCAGTCACAGCGGTGCTCCACCACCGCCCAGCCTGCCACAAACATGGACATTGTAAAATAATAACCAACATTACCTGAGTATAATAAAGAGAAATATTTTTAATTTTCCACATGTGGAATGTAATAATTCGGGAAGATTTCACACAGAAGTCGTATTCACCTCTAAATGAAATTGGTTATAAACAATCTAAGCTGCATTTATGTTGTACATACATATATTCATATTTAAGTCCAAAAATCAACAACAACACAACCAATATAAAACTAGGAAATTTTATAAAATACTTACGTTTCTTGATAGGTTTGGCCGGCGCGAGTATCTCCTTATGTTTGACTGCGATAGTTTTCCCCAGTGACTTCCGTTTAGCGATGCCTCCCAGTGACTTTCGTTTCTCAGCCAGTGACTTCCTCGGCGCTTTCTTTTCCCCCGCTTTAGGCGTCCGCTGCGCAGCAGGTTTTTCTTCTGGAGCAGGATCTGGGAAGGAATACTTGACGTCGCTGTCGTCAGAATCCGTAGACAGGACGGCCTCTGCTTCAGATGTTTTGGGGAATGGCTTCGGTTTCGTGGCTGCCACAGAAGTATTCTTATTTTCTGTCTTTGAATTTAGGTCCAATTTTTCACTAGGCCCTGGTATTTTAGATTTGATTTCGCCAGCTTTGGATTTGGACTCGACCGCTTTGGGTTTTGACTCTATAGGTTTAGGTTTCGATTCAACAGATTTGGCGGGTTTAGATTCGACAGTTTTGGGTTTCGACTCTACAAATTTACACTTTGGCTCGATTGCTTTAGTTTTGCTCTCCACATTTTTAGGCTTCAGCTTTTGTACCTTGGGAGGGTGTTGTAGAGACGTCCGTCTCTTAGCTACGTCGTTAGAGTTTGGTCGTTCAATTTGCAAGGAATTACGCTTCTTAGCTCTAACTTTCATAAATGTTTTCACTTCCGAAGTCTCGTCGAGTTTGAAGTTCGGATTAAACATATATCTGACTTCATCGTCGTCGCTTGATTCGACGACCGATTTCACCGGTTCTGCGGTCGGCGTATCTACCGACTTAGGGCGTTTGGGGGTACTTGGTTTTTCTTTCAGTTGAATTTTCTTTCTTGGTACATCTTGTGCCTGTACTTCCTTGAGATCAATTTTGTTAACCTTTTCTGTAACAGGAGGTTCTTCTTCTTTTTTCTTTTCATCTGATTGTGTAATATTTTTATTACTAGAAGTGTTTTGTATTTCTTTTTTCTGAATCTCTTTTGATGTAATTTCTACATCAGTCTCATTGACTTTGGTTTTACTTGAAGTTGATTCAGTTATTTCCTTACTTATTGTTTGCGTTACTTCCGTCACTGTTTGTTTATTTTCCTCATCCTTAAGTTCTTTTTCAGGCGAAATCTTGACTTTACTATTATCTTGATCTACGGGGCTACTGTCATCGTCGTCTATTATTTCCATTGCAATTACTTTAGGTACATTCTCCGACTTTTCACCTTCCTTTTCTTCCGATGTGTCTTGGTCTTTAGCTGGATCATCGTCGTTTGCGACTTTCAGGGCTTTGGATCGTTTTTTCTTCGAACATATAGCGGAATGCTTATTGAGAGAGTGCTCGTTAGGGAACACCATATAACATAGAGAACATTCGTGTATTATATCTTTAGTGGAGAGCGCACTTTTAACGCTCTTCTCGTCAGACTTATCAGAATTAGTTTCCGCGTGCGTCTCTTTATGTTCGATAAGATGGTGCAGTTTCCGGAAAGTCTTGCTGCAAATGTCGCAGGTGGGGGGCGGAGGCGGCGCGGGAGCCGGAGCAGGAGCAGGCGCAGGCGCGGGCGCCGCCTTGTGCCGGAGTAGGCCGTCATGCGTGCCGCGGTGCTCCACCAGATGGTGCAGCTTACGGAACGACTTGTCGCACGGCTCGCACCGGAACCCGGCGCTAGCATCTTCTACTTGTTTGGCCGCCGATTCTTCTCTAACATGTTTGGTATCAGTAGGCTCGGATGAACTCTTTCGTAAGGCACGTTTTGGTGCTATGTTAGGGTTGTGATTGAGTCTATGTTGCACCAAATGATGCAGCTTCCGAAATTGTTTCTTGCAGACTTCGCAACTAAAAACTTCCGGCTTATTAGTTTCTTGAATATGCGGTTCACTTTTCTTTGATGTCTCTTTTTTGTGTAATAACTTGTGGCTCGCTAAATACGATTGCTGTCTGAACGTTTTTCCACAGAATTCGCAAACCAAACCTGTTTTGGAACTGCTCCGAAGTGGAGCTTTGGTGTCAGAAACTTTTTTGGATTCATCTTCATTTTCTTTCCGTTCAATTTTCTCTTTCATTGGCGTGTCTTCAATCACTATCACATCATCTTTATTAACCTCTATTTTAGTCTTGTCAGGGGTGGCGGTACTAGCAGCAGATTCTTTAGATCTGCGTTTTTTAGGGGAATCTTTCTTCGGTTCACTTGCAGGCGCTTCATAATCCATGTCAGAGTCGTCAGACTCTTGAGACAGTCGGGACCGACGCGGACTCTTTGAGTCCGAATCAGATCTGCTCGGCGATACGCCAGTGCAGTGTTTCACGTGCTTGAAAACTACGTTTTCGGATCTAAACAGTTTGTTGCATATTGGGCAAACAATGTTTTCATTAATTTTGCCCATGGTCCAATTTTCTCTTACTATTTCTTCTCCAGAGCTATCGTCGTCTGGGTCGTCAGAAATGGAGTCTCGTTTAACTGGTTTAGCATCGATAAGTCTTGGTCTCTTTTGTGGGCTGGGAGTTTTATTATCAGCTCCCTCGGGCAGCGGATATTTTCGAGGTCTACCTCTTCCACGCTTCACAGGCGTATTTGAAGTGCCAAGAATGGGCGAATCGTCGATACTTTTATTCAAAGAACCTTCCTGAGTTTCTAACAACTCCGCAGCTTTAACAAGATTATCAATCGCTGAAGCTGCATTTTTACGTTCCGGTACATCTTGCTTCAAAACCTCCTTTGAAACTAATTTTGTTATTGTTTGTGAATTTGCGGTTTGATCTTCCGCAGTCGTATTACGATCGAGCAAGTATGTTTTTTTGGGTACTACGTTTTTGGATTTCATATCTTCCAGTTTTCTTTTCTTCCTTGAAGTATTTTCTATACCAATATCACCAGGTTGAATAAGCTCTAGGTCAGGCGCTTCAACGGGAGTCAATACTTGCTTCCTTTGATGTTTGACTTTTGTTTTGTCATGTCTATTTTCATCAATGACTTCAGCTTGCTTGTTTGACACTTCAGTATCTTCGATCATGAGACTAAGAGAGTCCAGAGAATCATTGTCAGTTGCAGTTGTATCTGCTTCAGTAGCTGATCTTTTAGCTGGTGATAATTCTTTTCCTTGCACATTTAATTGGCTCGGAACAAATCCTGTGTTAGAGTCCAAGAACACGACCTTGACTGGCTTATCTTCAATGATACTAATCGGGCGTGAGACTTGGTGTTTAGCCGTCAAAGCGGACTGATACGCTGTATGTATTTTTGATTGATATTTTTTATTATTGGCGTCGCTGGGCACGCTAGTCTGCTTAACAGTTTGATTTTTATTTATTTGGATATCATGCCTTAACAATTGTTTATGAGGTAAAGTAGGTTTAGACTCATTACGAATGCATTCTTGTTTTAGATTTTGTTTTTCAGATTCTTTTTCCTTGATAGTTTGAACAATATTGTGTTGCTCTTTACGATCTAAATTGACGTTTAAACAAGTTTCGTAAGTAAAAGAGTTCCTTCTAGCGAATTTATCGAAATCTTTTTCAGTTATTATTTCAGTTCCTTTTTTATCTTTGCCTGCTGGGACGCCTTTGTTATCTGACGTAACATTTATCTTGTTAGGAGAGAGTTTTACTTTTATTGGGACACTTTTCTTGTTTAAATCTATGTCACCAGTAATTGGTTCATGTTCTATTACTTCATCATCTGAAATAGCATCTTTGACAGGTGTAGGTGTAGGTGCACTAGATACACTTGTAACTTGTTGAGCTTTGCTGTATGTCTTTAATTCTGACTTAGGAATTTTCGGCAGTTCGTGCGGTGGACGCTCTACAAACGGAATGCCATGTAACTCGTTCATTTTCATTTCTATGTCATCCAAAGAAACAGATTTGTTTGTTACAGCTTTAGGTTTATCATGTGGTAGCATTGTTTTTTGTGCATTAGCTTCAGGTTCACTAGACCCTGTTGCCACTCTTACTTCGTCTGGTAGTTTGCCAGGGGCAACTCTGGTAATCATATCTTCGATGGTTCTGTCTATTAAACTAGCCATAAAACAACTGGACTTTTGTTCTCTTGGAATTTCGGTTTTAGGTTTTTGATTTTGGTTGCTGACTTCACCTTTTCCAATCATGCTTTTTCCTTTCTGAGGTATTTCAGTTTTATTAATAGTTTGGCTTTTCACAGGCTGCTTTGGTTTGCATGCTACTTCAGGATTAATATTTTTTACAGAACTTGTAGATGCGTTGGAAGATACACGAGTTTTTGACGGAACTTCCGGTTTTATGACTGATTTATTAGACACCTGATTAGATTTTTTATCAATTTCTTCATTTTTGGATACAGTCTTTGATTCTGATACTGGAGAGACTACTTTATTGGAAAATACATTTTCAGTTTTTGGAATTCCTTTATCTTGGCTTTTGGCTATAGCATTGCTTATTGTTTGAGCACGTTGACTGTCAATTTTTTGAAGTACATCTCTTCTATTTAAATCATTCGAGTTCTTAATTTGCTTAGAGTTAGAATTTACAGGCGCTTTTACTTCTTTAAATTTATTTAAAAACTCTTGTCTGTGAGCATCTGTCCACTTACCGAAAGGTACTGCGGCAGAGTGGTTATTATTTACAGGTTTATGGTCGAAAGTAGACTTTCTTATAGGTTCTTTCGAGTCCCGTGCTTCTACTTTAGTGATGGTCATTATTTTGCTCTCACTATTGTTTTTTACAACTTCTTTTTGAGTGACGATGTTTATAGATTTCGCAACGCCTTCCACTTTCAACGTCTGGATGTGTTTAATGACTGGTTTATTTGCAATAGAAACAACAGGAATGTGGCTGTCAGGCTTCAGAGTACGCACATTTGCTGTTGGTGAGATTTTAGGATGCTTTACTACAGCTGGAGCAGAAGTGGTAATTGCTATGTTTTCCGATTGTTTCGTCAAGGGATATGAATATATTTTTTCATGAACCTTTGCATTAGGGACTACAGAAGACACAGTAAACTTTTCTATCTTCGGTTCGATTTTAGGAGCAAGTTGAGCTTGCTTGTCTGATTCATTCATATTTTGTGTCATATCTGATTTGCCAGAATTTTCAGGTTTATTTATAGCTGGCACTGGAATATCTTGTGTCAATTTAGCAAGCGGTTTTGTTTCTGGGGCTGGGTAAACTGTAATTTTAGTATCTGGTATGAATGATGATGGTGCTTTTAAACCAGTTGTTATATTAGGCTTCACATCTGATGGTTTCTCAGTGGGTTTAGAAATAAGTTGACCTAAATGATTAGATTCTTTGGTAGGAATTTTAGACAACAGTGCTGATGAAACAGCTTTTTCTTGAACTTTAGTATCTTCTCTTTTACCGCTTTCTGTATTCTTTAAATTGCACGAATTTTCTTGAACAGATTTTGATGTTGGGCTGTCTGGACTTGACTTGATTTCAATGTTTTTCAATATGGTAACACTCTCTGGGACAGATTTTGACGAGCTATCAACTTCAATATTAGTCAAGATATTTGATTTTGTGGTAGACAATACTTCTCTGGATTTGTCTAAATTTCCAGAAATGCTTTCGGTGTGCTTATCATTAAAGTTACTCATTGATGTTAACACTTTGGAGATATTATCAGTAATCACAGCTTTGTTGCTGCTACTTTTACTGGCGCTGGATGGTGTTATCAATGAAACACTTTCATCAGTGTCGATGGAATAAAGGGTTATACTTTCACCCTTTGAATCTTCATTTTCCAAATTACCACATGTGCTTGTAACATCAGCGAACGATTCAATAGGGAAATTCTCGATATTATCATCTAATTTAGGAATAGCAGTACTATCTGCGTCTGATACTTTTTCAATCAATTTTGTCTTAGTTGAGTCTGAAGTAACACTTACTGAAGACGCTTCCATTTTGTTCACATTTAGTTCATCTTCTTTTTTAGATTCTATTTTTACAATTTCAGCCTTTTCTTTGTCTGTTGAAGAAGTGCTTGGCTGTTCGAATTTAGTTTTACTTGGTTTATCTATATCCAAAATGGGTGTGTCTACTGAGATATCAGGTATATTTTCTTCCGCTACAGGAGTATTAGAATCTTCCGATTTCATATTTTTAGTTTCTTCAGTTATAGGTGTTACAACCTTATTTTCCTCTTCAGAAGAAGTATGTTGTAATGAGACAGTTTTATTTGGCTCAGATATAGCTTTATTAACATCACTAGGGTGGTTATTGTCAGGTGACATAGTGTTATGTACAATAACATCAACATTTGCCTTTATGTTTATGTTACTTGAATGTTTGCTGCTGCAATCATTTTTCTCCCCATTATCTTTGGTATAAGATACTTTATTGGAATCTATTTTATCAATACTAATCAAAGAATTAGGTGTCTCACAGCTTTCATTTAAAATTTTAACTGGAGGTTCATTTTGCTCATTTGCATTCATATCTTCTGTTTTCTTACCCGGTTCATTATGAGTAGCATTATTTATATCACCTACATCTTTTTGATTTGGTATTGATTCAGATGATTTTTCACTTTCAGTCACATTGCTTTCCTTTACTTTTAGTAAAGGTTCTGTCGATTTCTGCTTGATATTGTCAGTATGGACTTCAATAGTTTTCTTTACATTTTCTGAGTGTCTATTAGGATCCAACTGGAGGTCAACCATTGTTTTAGTGAGTGGTTTTCCTTCTTTATTTGGGGTCGAGTGAAACGTCATAGGAGTATAGCTACCCACAACAGGTGATTTTCGGGACTCACTGAACTTCATCATTTTTCCATTTAAATTGTTGTCTGTTTTCGTCTCTGTTGATGTTGATGATGATTCTGCAACTTCAGAATTTCTCACACCTCTTGAAGTAGATGGAATTGGCTCTTTTTCGGGTGATTTATTATTACTTTCCAATTTATTTTTTGTGTCAGCAATTTCTTTATTTACATCTTTTGTAGGCACATGTGGAGCATTCTTACTAACCAACTTCCCTTCTTTTATAGGCTGAAAAATATATAAAAAGTGATATGTAAATCAAGTAGGCAGGTACAGTATATTAACAAATCAAAAGGTTCAAAACTATTACTACATTCATAGTAGGTATCATTGAGT
This sequence comes from Macaria liturata, assembly GCA_964023185.1. NCBI lineage: Eukaryota > Metazoa > Arthropoda > Insecta > Lepidoptera > Geometridae > Macaria > Macaria liturata. Next base: position 11,913,336 of record OZ026816.1, read on the forward strand.
TCTTAAATTTAAAAAAAAATATGCTCAATTTCATGTTGCAGTAAGTACAAAGTTGAAGAAAATGTTTTTGCTTACATACACATTCTTTAAAGCCTTTATTTCTGTTTGGATAAGTATCATCACTGAATATTATAATTATGTATGAAAACAAGTTCATATTCTATGACATGTGTTTGATGTCGAAAAATCTATTAGGCATACAAGAACTACTACTAACACTATTTTTTTTGTCTTATAATAAATCAAATTATATGTATATTACAAAAAAAAGTTAATATTATAATGATACAGCATATTTACATATTTTGAAAAATCAAATAATTATCCTGTTTAATAAAACTTTTTTTTTATAATTCTGAGTGATAAAATAAACAAGATGTGGCAAGTACCATGCTGGTTCATTCCATATAGTCACCAAGTTTAACAAGATTAAAAGCCAATGTGTAATGTTTTGATGCTCAGTAATTTCACCCGCTAACTCTCACATACTTAGAAAAACTGTTAAAGGTATGGTACTTCTCAATCAGTCCCCACATAAGTGACTTGTTACTGGTTAATTCAAAAACAAGCAGTGTGTCAGTTTTTTTTTTGTTGCAAAATTTTACTTGTGCAAGTATAAATAAATAACATTTGCTTACCACTTCTTTTGGAACTTCTATTTCTATCTCTTCATAAACTTCTAAATTTCCTTCAGCATTATCACTATAACAAAACAAAGTCAATAAATACCTATTACATTCTCATGAATGTGAGTTAACTAAGAAATAAACTTTGTTATATAGTGTACTAGCAGAATGAGACCTACTTACAAGCTGTTATCAAAATAACAGATATAAATAGGCCACAATACTCAATCTGAGACTAACATAAAGATTAACTACATTTGTATGGTCAATGACATTTGCATTATAAAATATTAGTAAATACAAACAGCAATGGAAAATGTATGCATTATACTGTATATTTACATATTTATAATGTACAAATTCGAATAAGAAAAATGTACTGAGACTTACCGGACTTTAAGGAATTTATAAGCATGCTGTGGGTCATCATCCATTATTTGTATAGCAGCTAGTTCATCCTGACCATCCTTCCTGTACAGATACAGACCATTGCCAATGTCTATGGCATTGAGATTGCTCCCATCTATCTGTAACACCACTTCCATCTCTCTGTTGGCTGGATTGGCCTCCGGCTCTGCCAGAACAGGGTCATGCACTACAGGCTCTACTATTGCCAGGTCAGGTTCATCTATTGCCAGTTCTGGCTCTTCTATTGCTAAATCTGGCTCTTCTATTGCCAGTTCTGGCTCTTCCATTGCTAATTCTGGCTCCTCAATTGCTAATTCTGGATTCTCAATGGCTAGTTCTGGCTCCTCAATGGCTGGTTCCGGCTCTTCTATTGCTAGTTCTGGCTCATTGTTAGCCAGTACTGGCTCTTCTACTGCTATTACTGGCTCTGCTACTGCTATTTCTGGCTCTCCTACTGCTATTACTGGCTCTGCTGCTATTTCTGGCTGTTCTACTGCTAGTCTTGGTTCTGGTATCTGGTCTATTGGCAGCTCTGGTTCAGGTAGATCTTCTATTCTGGGCTGCGGCTCCAGGATTTCTCCACCTGGTAACACTTCAGGCTGATTATTGATCTTGTCTTCAGCCTGTGCATTATCATCAATTACAAGCTCATCCCCATCAAAGGAATTATCATCAAATATATCTACTCCACCTGATAGAATGTTGGCAGCTTCGATCTGTTTGCCAATCTTGTAGCTATCTAACAGTTCCTTCTTCCCTATAGGAGATAAATTAGCTATAAGCTCGTCATTGTCGGCGATGGCGCGGTCTGGTGCCGCCGAAGTAGACGCTAGAGAGACGTCTTTGATTGGCGAGACGTCGAACGTGGAATCATTGATGGAGAAATATTTGGAAGAGTTTTCATTGGCCGACATGAAGGCCTCGCTCGGCGGGGACGTTGTGTCCAGAGTGGAGTCCCCGGAGCCTCCTGGTTCACTCCGCAACTCGTTCAGTCTATCCATTGCCACACTTCATCTGCTGTCGACAATACAGGTAACATTACTTTGACATAGCACGCTATACAACGAGACTAAATTTTCACTGAGTCGTTTATAAGAAAGCTAATGAAAACATCTGAAGGTTGGTTGATTAATTAGCACTTAGGTCAATAGCAGAGCGCAGTGAAACTTTTAGAGCGAGCGATACTGATACTGTGACACTTTTCAACACAACAAGTTCTCGATAAATGCACCAATACTGACCAAGCCGATTTATAAAAAACAGTCTGCCTTAGGACTTATTACGTAGTAAATGATTTGTAAATGACTTCGTACATGAAACAACGGTATTTTCAAGAAATATTTTTAGTGCAAAACAACACAACACATCATGGAATAAAGATGGACGCCAAATATCGGTGTTGCCATTTTCATTTTTTGCGCTGCAATTTTGCAATGTGTCATCAAAATCTTTGTTGAAATTTTGCTTATTAATCGACCTATTATTTATTTTGTGTAGTATGGGTAGTACAATTATATTTTTCTGACAGCAAACAAAATTGGTCCATTTCGAAGGTCCATTCTCTATGGTCTTAGCTGTCAAATTGCTGTCAGTGTCAGATAATTGAATTCTGTTTTTTCTTCGACGCTAGTTTGCGGTTGCTCGTTACTTTTTCAAATGACCGACGATTTAATTTTGTCTTGTGTAGTCTTACGATTGTAATTAATTTACAAGCAAATAAAGTCGATTTGGGGTTGTATACGTCACTGGTTAGTTGTAGATCATCTAACACCATAGATATGGCTCCCAAACCCAAAACTACCATGAATACAACAGGACCGAAACCGACGCTAAAAAAAGTGCAACCGGCTGCGAATAAAGTTATTGATACGCCTATTAAAAGTAAGTTTCTATTCCTTAACTGGACTGCTCTGCCTACTAAATGTTCCTTCGTATCTTGTGCCCGAAAAGAATGTTTCAAGGTGGTGCCCAACCCTTTTGATAAAATGCTATAAGTAGTAACTAATGTTTATTTTACAGAAAAACCAAAAACGACTGCCACTAACCTGAGAACACCAATATGCAAAGATAAGAAGGTGGCACCACAGACTCCTAGTGCCTCCGCAAAGAAAACTATGAAGAGACCACCAAGACCAGCACACTCTGGTGTTCCAGTGCCAGAGAAAATGAAGGCTTTATTACAGAAAAGATTGCAGGAACTGGATGTGAGCTTGTGATGACCTTTCTGTCAATGTTACATTAGATCCAGCAGCCTTACTTGCCATTAAGGTTTCTGGTGTTTATAATATACCTACATGTGTTTGATCCGTGGCTGGAAATCTAACCAGCTTTACTATAACCAGGCCATTCCATAACTATCTGACCTGTAATATGTAAGAGTTTTTGTCTCTAATACAAAGATTAGTTAGTTGGCTAACTTGTATCAACTTTGAAAGTCTATTGACCTGTCTATCTACCAAATATTAGATAATTATATGATAATACCAGCCATACCAGGCTAACAATCTTAACTGTTCATAACTAGCTGACGTCAAGATGCAAAAGAAATGTAGAACCAGTCTTATGAGTACAGAGAAAAAAAGTAAAATCAGATATCACAAATAAGTTCATTTCTTAATTAATGTAATTGGTTGTTACCATTTTAATTAAGTAAATAAATAAATATCTACACTGACAAACGCTGGGAAAGAACAAAACCACATAAAATATGTAATTTATGCAATTAAGTATATGTTTTTGTGTATTTACAACAACTTCCAAACTTCAATATGAAGATGGCACCCAAAGTGAAAGGGTCATAACTAATAATAGCTTAGAAGTACACAAATGAATGATTTTTTTTTTTTTAACTTGAACGGGTTTGCACTTGACCATAGTTTACCTGATAGCAGGCAAAGGCTATAGCCTAAGATGGAGCGTGCTTACCCGATAAGAACCGATTCACTCTCGCTTTGAAGATCGCTGGATTATAGTGCGTGGGGAACAGATAGTCAGGCAGGGAGTTCCACAACCTTGCGGTACGAACAATAAAGGTAGAAGTGTACCGTTTCGTGCGGGTCTTACGAACTTCCACCATAAACCGGTGTCGTCCTGCCGTACCTCTACTCGTCCGATGATAGAAGGGTGCGGAATATATATGAATGAGGGGTTTTGAAATCTAGAGTTAATAGGTATCTTCTAGGTAAACGTGTTACACCCTAGGCTGCAGCAATGCTTAACATCAGGCAGGCTGTAGTCAAACGTAAACCTATCCCACGTAAAAAAATAAAATAATCATGTGATAAGTAGTAAAAAAATATCATAGATATGTATTATATTGTGTAGTTTATTCCATCTGCATCTCTAAATTTTGTATTAAATATATATCACACAATGCATGTAGACCTATACTTATCAAACACTTGTATTATGGATACTAAATAACGGTTACATTACCTATTTACTTTTGTATTCTGAATACATACCTATTATACATAGAAATGACTAGACTTAACACAAGTAGTTATAATTTAAATTGTATAGGTATGTTACTTATTTTATCTGGAATATTTGTATGTAAATAATTTAAATTGTTTAACATGGTTCATTTTGACAAGATGCTTTTAGATGAGAACATTTACACTTTTGAGATAATATATTAGAGGATTGTTAAAATTATAATTATGATGTGTAAATTTATACAGTGCCATTAATTAAATTTATTCTCTTAATAATATAAATAGGTACAATAAGAATCTCTTTCATTGACAGCTAGCCAACTCATGGACTGAATAATTTGAAAAAAAAAAAAACTTTCAGAAAACTTGACAACCACCTTTTGTTTTGAAGTCAGTTTAAAAATGTAGAAAATAACGCGGCACCGTTTGTTGTACTTGTTAATTTTCTTTTTCTTTTTCCTGCAGAAAACGGTTGTGATCACGAAAATAAAAAGTAATGTTAAGCTTTTGTTACACTACAAATTTTGACAACATATTACTTGCCTGTACTACAAAGTATTGTATTTCATTGTGTTTTCATTTTATGTAAATAACATACCATAAAGTTAACAGCAAAAGCTTCTTAAAGCTGTTTAATAGTCACCATTGATTGTTTTCATACTTGGGTATATCATTTTAGATTGACATTGTAAAGAAAGGAGTGGATATATCTTAGGTATACATGAATGTAAATTACGCAAATTAAGTAATTGTATTCCATAGCCAATGCATGGCAAATTTTACTATTTTTCACTTGATTGTGTAATATGAATAGATGGCAGTGCCATAAACAAGTGTCTATCCCAATATGTATGTAAATGACAGTGTTTTGAACACCAAGTGAATTTTATTTTGATTACTTTCTCTATTTTCAAATAACCCACCTATGCTACAAATAACAATACCACCTATATAAGTAATCCTAAGTTTAAAGTAATGTTTCTTGAGTGAAGTTCACTTGATTCAAAAAGGAGCATAGACCACTATACTATGTAGAAAGGTATTAGTGTCAGTGGTAGGTAGGTACAATGTATAAAAAGTTGTCCTTACCAATATTGATGTAATTTCTAAAATTAGTAGTTTGTGTAATAAATATACTTAATTATTATAAAGAAAGTGAAATGGTTTTGTTTTTATTTAATTATAAAAGATTTCATAAAATTTTTGATAGTGTACACTTACCTAATTAGGGTTCTGTGCTTAATTTTGTACTATATCTAGAAATATTCCTAAAGTTGTAGGTAATGATACTTGATAGAATACTTAGGTACTATGTAACAACTACTAGAATTTCTAACCTCATGTGGGTTGCAGTCGAATGAGAACCTATCCCCTTTTAGTCCATTGAAATGTTACATGAGCTTTGCATTTTTTAGAGGACGCAATTTTATTTTTGGGACATGTTTGGGGGTCAATAGAAGCTTAACTCCAAGTTTGTGGGGTCGCCACCCTAGTCCCCCGGCCGCCATCTTGGAAAAAAGAATGCTAACGCCTTTTTCTCAATAACTCGGAAAGTATGTGTCTTTAAAAAAATTTGCTATGACATTATTTGTAGCAAATTGGTTTGCCTACAAATATGTTAATAAAACTTTTTTCCCTAATTTAAAAATTTAAGAAGTTAATAAATGCATATTCGGTCCTTAAATTGTAACATTTCAATGGACCATCTTAAAAATCTAGATACATACGACATACTTAAGTATATCTATAATTATTCTGCATGTAAGAAAATCTAAACAAAGTACTAATAAAGTATATGACAGACATGCTTGATAAGGATCGAGTTTTTGTTTAAAATTCTCCGTGGCTTGGCTCGGCGCCGGTCTCTGATGTCATCCTGGATTAGCTACCGAAATAATTTATGACCGCACACCTTCCTAGTATGGCGTCCATTTGAAACACGAGTAAAGCTTGCAGTGATTGCTAGGTCGAATAATCGTAATCAAGTAAGTACCTACTTAACATAGGTATCTAGGAAACTCATGTCTTATTCCTAAAGAGTTTGTGAGAACTTGGATGTAAAATACCTAAAGCCATTCAGTAGGTAGTATCAGCTACCAATTTTATGAATGAAAATAACATAGAAAGCATTAAATCCTTGTCCGCCTTAGATTATTATACCTACTAAGATCACTGTATTCTGAGCTAAGATACAATTTGTAGCACCTGTCGCAATGTAGAAGACTAGTAGGTATGTTTTTTGTGAGGAGTCGTCAATAACTCACAATGACATTATAGTATTATGTCGATTCGAACCTTTTAGAACAGGTTATAGGTAGGTACCTAAGTACCTATACTTTCCTACCATTCCTTCAAATTATTTACTTCTAACTTCACCCACCATACATATTTGCGATCACGTAGTTCCGTAGCTTTGTAGACACACCGTAGCTTTAGAAAGCGTAGCCGTAGAAAAGGTTCGTAGACCGCCCGAAGCGCGTAGCAGAAGAGATCCCCGGGTACTACCGCAGGTCAGCGATTAACCTACTTAGTCCTAGACACACTGTATGCTGTGCCTAGACCATAATTGTGGCATAAGTCCATACGAAGAGTCCGTCGTAGTCATATCAGTAAAATACAAAAACAATTTACAGTAAAATTACTTAACCTAGGTACATTGGGCGGCCTTATCGCGTAGAGCGATCTCTTCCAAGCAACCTTAGTAAAGATCGCTAGGAAAGAAACATGTAAAAGTCGGTGGCGTACAAACAACAACATAACAGATACCTTAACAAACAAACATACCAAACACTAAATTAAAATTTATACCTAGTAACAAATTATTTTAAAATTATTATGTAATGAAACAATTCCCTGAGTTAAAATTATAAAATTACACGTCGGGATTATGAATAGTCAAAAATTTTATAATTAAATATTAAATAATACATAGTTAAATCCTAATAACACGCACCCACAATAACAATTAGTATTTCATAGGAAGCCTATAGCTTTACACAATATTAAGAGATGAGAGTGCACATTTTTAACCGACTTCTAAAAAAAGAAGGTTAAATTGTATTGAGGCGGTTAGATAAATCATCAGAGATTTACTGCAGGGCAATCATGTCACAGGTAGGATTTAAACAACATGTTCGTACGTAAGTCTCAATTTAAATTTATCTACCTTGTACTTACTTACCTACATGTAAGCTTTTATCTTATCAACATAATAATCGCTTATGTATTAAAAATGAAACATATAGATTTCAGCCCCTGAATCTTGTCATCTTGTCCACTCCATAGTTAGGTGAGACTTTCTGTGGGTGAGACAATAAGTCGAGACATCCAGACAAGGTGTCCTCCGTCAGCGACTGTCACGCCCACTCGCCGAGTTAGTACGGGCGCTACCAGCTCTACAGGGTTACTAGAAATGATACACAGCCTCTCAAGGAATAGCTACAATGGTAACTAGTACTTAGTACTAGTACCTTAAAACTAAAATATGTGTGTGCTTTTTTACCATGTAACATATTTACCTACATGGTACTACCAATAATAGTGTAGCAGCAAACATCCTCCTTTTGTGGTAGAGCCACCCTCGTCTCATAAAGGCACCGACAAAGAAGAAGCTTTAAATTACAATTTGCAAGAATATCGCCTCTTTTAAAATGTTAATTCATATCTCCAAAAGTATACCTACCTATACTCTGTCCACGTATAACATTATTTTGACTGAAACTAATGGCAATGACATGTAGAGAAATGGAAGCAGTCGAAATTAAATATATTGCGTGGACAAAGTATAATGTATAGAACGTAGAAAAGTTTCTTCCAAGTGGGTCTGTACAGTATATGCGTGTGGCGCTGCGCCGGCGCATGATTTACGGGCACCTGACTCCGCCCGGCGCGCACGCATGGCGCGGGGACGTGCGCACAATACTAAGTGATAACTTTGTCTAAGAATGCTGTGACAGACAAATGTAATTACCAACATATTTGGTAATGAGCGAATATGATCACAATTTGCAAGATTTGATACCACATCTTGTGGGATCTCCTTACAATAGCTTAACTATTAGGTTTCAGTCGACTAGCTATTTTTGTATATTTAATTTTACAGGAGTGGAAATCACTGGCCCATGAGCTTATGACTCTATTTACTCGTAGAAGGACACAGACCGAGCTGAGAGACGTAACCTTTGCGCGTTGAATATGTAGCTGTAGATGTGCTGAACAATAAGTTATAGGACAGGAAACGTAGATACAAGCTTGCAAAACCGTTGAAAATTATGGGAGCGACACTTGTAGTACTCCTTTATTTGTACTTTTCCTGACGTGCGTCAGCCATTGGATAAGTATGAAACAAATTATAAAATGAATTTAAGAAAGCTGAAAGTTATGCAAGAATTCGTAGTCAGTAGGTACATATCAATTTTAAAATCTATGCAATGTTTTAGCTGACTTAAAAAAATAATGAAGTTAATCTTATAATTATTTTATTAACATTAAACGGGCTTGCGTTTGACTGCACCACGCCTGATGGGAAGCGACGGTGAAATCGAAGATATAACACGCTTGTCAAGAAGAAACCTATTCATTTCTGCTTTGAAGACAGTCAGATTATACGACTTGGGAAACACCGACTCCAGGAGTGAGTTCCACAGAGCTGCTGTACTTATTAAGTACCTACGACTCTTGGAAACGCTTAGTTCGGGTTTTAGGAACCGATACAGTATATGGGTGGAGTCTTATTGCGACTAATGAATACGTGAAGAAACAGTAACGATGAATTAAGGTTATGTAGATCTCCAAAGTGGAGGCGATAGTAAACAGAAAGGCAGGCAACTGGACGTCTGTGAGCCAAGCTCAGCAATTTATTAAGAGAAAGAAAATTTACATGTGCCAACGAGTAGGTATACCAACGGACATATGTGTAATAATAAAAATACACCTTAAACATGCATTCTGCAAAGGTAGTTTGTAATAAATACCCAGTCATAATACCTACTTAATACGCTATTAGTAACGGAACAAATTTAAATCAAAGTACCTAAATGGAAAACACAAACCTAATTGAGTGCGTAATTCAATTCAATTTACAAATAACTTAATTTATTTATGTTTTAACAGACGTCCTCAAAAAAGAAGGTTTTTAATTTGACCAATATGTTTGTAATCCCGTAATATTGACCCGTATGTGTTATCACAGGCAAGATTGAGGGGAAAACACCGCGGGGACGCAGCCTAATGCGTTGGACTGACCAGCACCACACTCGATGCGAAAGTTCACGAAGCCATTTACCTACACGGCAAAAGATCGGAGTCGAAGCACAAGATCGTGCGGGAGAAGATGATGATGATGAGAAAAACGACGCGAGGATAGATATGAGGAAAATAAAAAAAAAAAGATTTTTATTTGTAAACAGATAAATGGGATACAATATAGTGTTGCTCTGCCTTCTACTGTAGTGTTAACTGTGTTGTTGAAGGCAGGATCTTCCAGGGGATCAATTTGTTTACAATTTAAATAAGTAACATAAAATTTACAAACAACCTCCATGTTAGTAATATTGTCAGAATAGGAAGAAATTTGAGTATGATGAATGAAGATCTATTTTAGCTTATAAACACGTATGCAAAATTTTGCAAGTGTATGCTCGCCGCTCGGATTAATTTTTCAAATTGATTGCAACTCGCCTACTGTTTAAAAACGGTGCAGCCTGTGATCTAGCGGGCTTGTCTTGAGGAAACTTAATAACTCTCGACTTCGAGATATATTTAATTCATTGAATTTAAGTTCATCTTAACAAACGGAAACTAATAACTATGTGACAACATTCTACATGGCACCAAATTTTGTTGAATCAATGTACGTAATGATTTGCAGTCTTCTTCTTCTTTTCGAATGAGAGTGGCCAACTTTGGTGTCGAGAGTTTACAAACCGCCCTAAGGGCCTCTGACATGGCTTAACGACTACCGTACTAGACTAATAGCCGGGACCTAAAATTTTACGTGACATCCGACCCACGGAAGCGCCCAGAATGCCACTTTTCGGTCACCCATCCAAAAACCGACCGCGTCGACCTTTGCTTAACTTTGGTAATCGCATGCGATTGCCTCCGCTAGCTGAGTATTATTTGTTGTAAATATCAGGTTTTATGTACTTATGTAGTAGTATGTACCTATGTAGGGTATGTGGTACGTAATTAAATCTATCTAATAGCTATTAGGTACCATTCCTAAATAAGGAGTGCCGAGAATATAGGGGTGTGTAAATGTGTATTTGTCATCTTTTTATAGAATACCTAAGCAGTTAAGGATATTACAACTATGATATCATTTTTATAGGCGTAGAGCTAGATTTACCTAAGTTTATCGTCTCCCTATTGTAAACGTACTAACCCAGCTTGTAAAGAATTCTAATGTTTATTGTTACAAATTACTTGGTATGAAAAATATTTCATATGGTAACACTAAGATGGAGTGTTAACCTTTCGTAGGGTTCCGTAATATTTACCTGCAAAGGAAAACAATGCAATTTGGGTAAAAAGTCAATATTCTAACTTTGTAATTTACTATTAACTTTCCGCCTGTCATTCAAGAGCGTTATTCACAATTACCTGTAAGTAGATATATCAATATTTTTTTTGGTTCTATGGTCCATTTCAGTCACGAAATAACAAAAACTGTCCCGGTTCAAAAACTTAGTAAGGTGCCTACACGAAACCCGGGGAGTGAAATAGGAATAAATTGAACTTTGCTAGAGGGTTGGATGGGAGTTAGGAACGCTCTCAATCAGCATGGGTGCTAAAGAGAATATTACTATCAAATGACATTAAAGCTATTTTACAAATATAGGTACATAAATAAACACAAGTTTCGTATTTTCAATTATGCGATCTATGAGCCTGAATTAGTTTTCTTCGAGCGTTTCACGCATGCTTACCGTGCCAGTAAGGAAAAATCTGCAACTCTTCAGGAAACCTTAGAGATAGGTACTGTCTTCATGATACGTTTTGAAACGAACGAATGACAAAGGATAGAAACAAAAGGCCTTTTCACCGAAGCCCAAGCAATATTTTCGATTGCTAATCAATTGGATAGCGATATTTTTTATTTTGGTTCTAATCAATGGATTATTATGACAAGTAGCTACCTAATTAACATCATCTCATCGTAATGTTATCATCTATTGTTAACAAGGTTGGTCCAATGGGCCGAATAATATTAACCCTTAAATAATGACGGTTTTTTTTTGGTTATAAACGATGGTATTGGTCTTACAAATTTTAACTCAAACAACATTAAGACTGAATAAGTTTTTAAATTTGTATATTTAACTACATATGTCAACACCTGACATAGCTTAACGACTTGATACTCATAGTTGAAGATAAGAAATATAATGTTTAAAAATGATTTCCATTAAAGGATGAAGAAATAGTTTGACAGTTCATTCTTGTGAACATAAAAGATCTTAATTTTTGAAGTTACAAATACAATTGTTTTGTAGTTGTTATATTTAACCCCATAGATTTCAAAAATCGTGCTCTGTCTTACCCTTATAAAGACATTTTTTTAAATCCTGGATTAACCCGAGTAGCACCGCAGGGCGCTTGTAGCTGTTGTATATGCAAATTGCATGTGAACAAACCAACTACTGAGATTATTATAAAATTAAATATTGCTGTTACTGTTACTACTACTACTAGATATGATATACTTAGTTCAAAATAAATCATTATTGTTTAACTTGATTAACAAATTCCAGCGATGAAATCATTGGCATTAGCAGAGCAGTTGCTCTGCTCATCTTTTCACCAATTGCTACATGACTTTTTACCAACTTGATTTTTCAAAAAGCAAGTATATATTACATACATATTAACTGTAGACAAAATCTTTCACAACAACTAAGAATAGGTCTATAAAGTCTCAATGTCAGAAACACACGATTTTAAGAGGATTTTATACAAAACTACCCTGTTTTATGGCAATGGCTCTGCGTAATGGTAGTTGGGTCTATCATGACCGAAACTGAAATGCATTTAGCTTGCACCGGCGAAGGGTTAATTCGCACGTCGATGACGCGGCGGCTCATTGAAATCGCAGCGTCAAAGATGTGCAAGTGTAGTATATAAACTGCGCGCGCGCCGGCAGGAAGCATCAACGTGCTCTCATATCTTATTCATCTAATCAATCTATCTCATTTAGTGAACCATGAAGCCTTCCACTTTAACCACATTGATAGCGCTCTTTGCTGCTAATGGTAAGTTCATCAAAAATTATTTATCAATTTTCGCAAGTGCATATTCCTTTCAACGTCAAAATTAAATATTTTTTACAGAATTCCAATAATTATTTGAAAATTAAATATATTTTTTTCCCATTACGTGCCAAGCAACAACTTAAAACTAACCACATATTTAAAATTATTTGTAACATGGAATTCTAAGTACTTATTGAATTCTATTTTACCAAGTTCAATATGGATTTTTTTATATTAAAAAAAAATAGAAAATAACTCCTAAGAGTTTAGAGTCCTAAGAGTTTAGAGAACTTTTGTAATATTATACATCATCGTTGGATATATACCTAAATTTGCAATAAGTATATCTGCAGGCCTCAAATAAAAAGCGTAAATTCAAAGGTCCTGGTCCTGGTCCAATTTCTATAACTCCAATGTGATTATAAGATATATACTGTCCACTCCAGTTACAAAAAAAAAATAACAAAAAAGAGCTTTAGCCTGTAGCCAAGTGGTAATATGTATTTTAAATTGTTGGCTGCGATTAAATATTTACTAGACAACGCTTAAAGCATTAGCAGAAAATCGTGTTAATATAATTATAGGATTAAGGCATTTAAAAGCATCCATCACAAATCCTAAATGAGGCAATTTAAAATTACTCCAAAATCTAGTAAATTATTGGGTGTTGGGTCAAATTTAAACTATAATTTACTTCATCGCCAAATTGTTTGCCCATAAAACTGATTCATTTAAGTGTTTTATAATTAAACCCTATCCACAATTAAAATCCAATTACTTAATAAGTCTGATCTTACATTCGCAAGGCTAGATAAATATATAATTGTGCATCAAATCAGATCATAAACAATTCATCATGAAGGCATCAGTTTCGGAGCGCGTTAGTAATCGAGACATGCGAAAAACGCAACATCTTCCTCTGCAGCCGCGTGGCTTGCGTAAACAATTAAACATCCGATACAAACACTTTCTGGCAAATTTTAATGGAAGTTATGTAACTTGGCAAGATATAGACACATTATGCATGTAGCAGAAAATTTTACGCCACACCAAAATGTAAATAATTTTAAATAATTAATTAACATTGCATTTGATTAAACTAATAAGTAGGATATAAGTACAAGTAAAAAAAATTTAATGCAAAATATATTAGACTGCAACACTAATTACATGTACATTTCGAGAATTGACAATCCAGGTGTCCAGTATCGTGTTACTTTTTATGCTTAAAATAATCATGCATATTAAGTTACACCCTCTACTAAGAAACATAAATTGTATTGTAGGAAATACACCTATGTTCACTTGCACTAAATTATCTGATAAATAATGCCTCTATATATAATATCTCTATATATGTAAGGGTCGTGCAAGTGGGTCTTAGAGATATATTTTATAAATCATATTTGTTTGAATGCTAATATGCACAAATTGCAACTCGGCCTTATATTCAAGCAACGATAATCCAAACAGAGGTCAGATGTGTTTGAAGTTTCAATTTCACTAATGCATTATCAGTTGCGATAATGCGCGTTACTCAGGAATCCGGTCACTGTCACGAACTAGAATATCCACAATTTCAAAACTAAGATAAGTTTTTGCAAGATCAAGTGACATTCACTTGCTAATACAATCTCGAATATAGCCGATACATTCAAGTCCAGTAGTTTTTATTTCTAATCAAATTTAAATACTGGGTAAGGTACTGGGCCATTTAATTATATAAATTAAACTAGGTTATGTAAATAAATCAAGAAAAAACCACCATCTTTGAATATAAATACAGTAGAATTAATAATAACAATCAAATATAAACTTCCGAAGCTCATATAGCATGAAATTACAATGGACACGTCGATATTTCCATATTATTACAGAGCTATCAAAATATGGATTAAATGACAGTTATTTGCTGTTAGCAAAAATTTATTAACCACTGGGTGCATCATATTATAACTCAAGACGATGCAATTATTCGACAGAGAAAAAATGATTATAGATTTGCATTGCCAATTTTATAACATTATTCATTTATGTTCGAGAAAACAAAGTCGTAAATTTGTTGCGACTTGAATATTTTGCCGGTATCGTGCATACAATGGGCAGTGCGCTGACTGGTCATCGAAGGGTTAATTCACCACCTCACGATCACGTCCGCCACATCCCGTATTTATTTAAACCCCGACTCACTCCGTAAACATACTAAAGAACCATATTTATAAGCACTCGCTTAAGATTTACGATGCATAAAAGTTACGACCAAATATACCAAGCAAATTCTTTAGCGAGATTATGCATCGCCGAGCATTGGTAATTCGACGGTTCCCGGCAAAAAATATAGCTCCTTTGAAACCTGATTAGGATACAGATCATACTCAGAATACTAATGCGATCGGCGCTTGTAGTTATTACAGGATTTAGTATTCATTATTTAAATATTCCTAAGCTCGACACGTACGATTTAATAGGAACATCAATAAAGTGGCCATTCAAAATGTTCAAGCTAATTTATTGGGACTTTATTGTTTGAATTGTCCAATGAAGTGTCGTTAATCTAATGTCATTTGAATAACACTATAGATCTGAGATTGGATTACTAATTGATTGGTGGGATTAATCAATCTCGAGACGAATATGGCATAACCAAACATTAGATAACAATGGCCCATTTGCTTTGCAACAAATTGATCAAATTAAATTATCATTATTCTATAATAAGCTTATAATGCGTAAAAATAAAAATTGAAAATTATGGCGTATCATTTTAGTACGTTTCCTATTCTTAATTTCACAAAATATTGATACAAGTTCCACTTCCAGTATCGCTGGTGCTCGGCTGGGGCTACCGAGCTTCAGACCAGAGGCGCTGGGCGGTGCTGCACCCGGCCTGCGGCGGCCGGCAGCAGTCCCCCATCGCCATCGCAGCGCGCCAGGCCATACCCATCTCCATCCCCGCGATGGAGCTCATTGGATACCAGAACCCGCTGCCTGGACCACTCACCATCACTAATAATGGGCATTCTGGTAAACACATTACACAAGGATAATCTAATAACGACTTGCTTTATATCAAGATTTACCGCGATGTAATACCTATGTGGCGCGCGAAGAAACTGACTCAATTTCCTTTCTTTTACAACAAATGAAAAGATATATTTTTTAATAAAAAAAATAGACTAATTTAATACGGGTCTTTAGATCCGACATTTATTTATATTGGATAAACTCACACAATCACTGAAGTTCCTGTTGAGTCGTCGTGTTGAAAGCCGCTCCCTCCCGTGAGGGATGCGTGCGCCGTTCGTCGTGCTGCTGCTCCCGAGCGGGAGGTCGACGCGCCTGCACCACCTCCAGGAACCACAGCCTGTCGTCCCGGCGCTATACCTCGCCACGTCGAGCAACGCCGACCGTCGCTGGTACGCCGCCGGACTGAGCGACTCGACGTGGTCAGAATTTCCCCGGGATCAGCGTGTCCCGGAGCCCAGCCCCTCTCAAGAAACAGTGATTTCAATGAGGTTCCTACCAGTCCCACTTAGGGGCTGGAAGACGACCCGACTTACTTACTTACAATCACTGATAAAATGTTATAGCTCAAGATTTAGTACGTTAGCCCAGAAGACACTGATTCTTAGTTAAATGTACAATAAAAAATATTACAATTGAATTTTATTGTTTCAGTTGCGCTGACAATCCCCAAATACAGTTCAGAGGAAGAAAAGAAGGGTTTCCGTCTTCCCTACATCTTCGGCGGCCCTCTCGACAACGAGTATGAGATCGAAGGTCTGCACTTCCACTGGGGAGACAAGAACAACCGCGGCTCAGAGCACACCCTCAACGACATGAGGCTGCCTCTGGAGATGCACATCATCCACAGGAACAAGAAGTACAGGAGCCTGGCCGAGGCCCTGCAGCATCCTGATGGTCTTTGCGTGCTCGGATTCTTCTATCAGGTAAGCGACACATGGCGAAAAAGAAACAAGTGCCATAAACAACGTCATAACACTTTTTTTTTACAAGGAATGGGTTTGCACTTGGCCGTAATTCGCCTGGTAGTAAGCAATCATTACGGCCTAAGATGGAACGTGGTTACCCAATAAGAACCGACTTCCGTCACTTTTGCTAGACCCAATTTTTTTTGTGATGGAATTAAAATAGTGATTAAAAACAACAAGCCAAATAAAATAAATCAAATCAATAGATATCTCAAATCATTAGACAATCAAAGAATGTTGATATCTAAAAGGTCGCAGGGAAATGGTGACATCAGTTTTCTATTGACACGCGGTCGTATAAAGAAAAGAATGGCTCACATGTTTATAAACAACGTTTGGCATTATTGAATCACTATAAAAACACCAGCGTTGTTTTGGACAATACTGGTCTAACAAAAGCATTGAATACCTTAGCCACCGCGTAAGGAATACATTCCTAATACATTGTATTGTGAGTAACCTACACATAGCCCTGTGATTTTTCTTGCACAGTAAAAGTCCTAATTTGGAGTTTTATAATTAAAGTAGTCTATATATAAAGAAACTAAAATCGCATCGGCTAGTTAGATTAAAAAAGAACTAAGTATACGTGAATCGTTTTGTACTTTTACCGTACAATTTTCAATGTTACATGTTTTTCGGCAATTAGATTCGCATTGATTCAATTTGTAAATTTGATTCAAACAAAGTAACGGAATATTAACGCACTAGAGACCAATACTAATCGATTTGATCGTGACATGATCTAGATTATGCTGCAGTTATAAGAAAGCTTAGTGGATATTACACACATTTTTAAGCTGTTACAAATAAGTCCTAAGTAGGTACCTACTTACTTCAGTAGCTTTTCTGCCGCATCCATACCACGTTTGACAGGTTTACCAAAAATAAGTCAGTAAACAGTTATTTATTTTTGATATTTTAAGTCTACTCTTAGGCAGATAGAGCCACCCTGCCCTTGCACTCCATTTTTTTAAACAGCTCAACTGAAATGGTCTTCGTAGACACCTTAGTCTTTTAAATCCATTCCATTTGCTAGTTCAACTGAGATAAATATTATCAAATCTTCCGGGGCGTTTCACACAACGCCATCTAGCCCCATACCAAGCGATCTCTAATGATGTTATGCTTGTCTCCAGGTAGTGGAATTCGACGCCAAGCTGCTGACCCCGATCGTGAAGAACCTGTCTGCTGTTGAGAACTACAACACCAGCATGCAGTTGCCTCACACCTTCTCACTGTCATCCATCCTCTCCGGACTCGACACCGAGAGGTATGACGCATGACAAGCCTTTTTATCATCAAGCGGGTTGTAGTTCAATATTAAAAGCGTTTAAAAACTACTACAAAACGGAGGAGGTTCTCAATTCGACTGTTGATTTTTACAATTAGAAGGGAATATGAATACTTACAGTCAAGAATCATCACAAGCTACTGTCAATATTGATGACACAGTTTACACCACACTGTTAGAGAGCTTGTAGTTAATTTTACGCTTACTTTTGCTTTACGCATCTACAATTTTACAGGGGAACAGCTAGGCCAATGGCCATTAGGATGTTAATATTTGTTGTTATTGTTCTAGATTCTACACATACAAGGGCTCCCTGACCACCCCTCCCTGCGCCGAGGCCGTCACGTGGGTCGTGTTCTCTGACTACCTGCCAATCTCTGTCTTCCAGGTAACGTCTTGTTCTTATATTTGAATGTTCTTAGCGAAATTTAACAAAGTTTAACGAAAAAGAGACTAAAACTTTAACGATTTTTTTTTATCTATACTAGCGCTCTGTTGTAAATAGACACTAAAATAATTATAAAGAGCCTTTGGTACTATTGACATTGCCAGTTCTGATACACCCTAGTAGGTATTTATTTTTTACGAGTTATAGCAGAGCATAAACCTCCTCCCTCATACACCAACACTCCATGTATGACGCTTCTGTGGCCCAGGTGTTACCTTTAATCTTCTTAGTTATCTTCAACCGAGAGATTATAAAATACTACTTAATAGAATAACATAATATTGAAATACTGATAAAAATATGCCACTCACCAGATGGACAACTTCCGCGTCCTCCTGTCCAATCTGAACCTGCCCCTGGTGGACAACTTCCGCCAGCTGCAGCCCCTGTTCGGGCGCCGCGTGTTCGTCCGCATCACGTCCAAGAACCCCAAGTTCAAGAAGACCAAGCTGCACTACTCCAAGTGGGACTGGGTCGGACACAAGAAGACCGAGAACGACGTCGTCGACTTCGATGAATAAGCAATACAAACAATAATGATAGCCTCACTGACTAGATTAATTTGCCAGTTCTAATTTCTAACTCGCAGTATACTAGCATTAAATAATGTACAAACACTACTTAAAAACAATTTAGAACTCTCAAATTGGTCTAAATGAATCGAATAGGCTTTATTCGTATGTACGGGTAAATAACTGATTTACTTTACCACTGATACCAAATATCTGGCAACTCTTGTGTGTAAGTCTGTGTGCAATACTTTATATCTGTGTGATAGTTATATTATAGATACTTGTAAGTTGTTATTAATCTACTTTAAATAATAAACGTACTAAACTTATTTGGTAGTTTTATTACGGAATATCATATAAGAATTATAGATAAATAATAATATGGAATAAAATAATAGTAAAATGAATCTAAGATGAGTTTTAAGTTATTGGTTTATGTGGCGTAGTTATCAGCTCCGAACATCGACTGAAATTAAATAAAAGTTAATTATTATAGTGAAATTAAGTTATTCTGATATAATAAGTAAATAAATATGAACAAAATAATAATGAAAAATATGTCAATAAAATACAAACATTACATAAAATAAACAAAAAAATCATAAATACAAACCATTATTTGTTAGGATGTCTCAGCAAAATATATAAAACTCAAAAATAAATGCATGAAAATTAGTTTTATGTATAGGTGTGTATAGCACACAGCACACAATATCTTCAATATTTCACATCAGCACAAACTGTACAAAAGATGTCAAACAAACTTCATAAAATTTTAGTTCTTATCAAATAAGAAACACTTTTGATAAAATATGTACACACATGTATCATCACAATTTCACACTGGAGTATCAAAAACATGCCTGTTATTTGGGATACAATCTGATCAACCTAAAAAATATGGGAGAATAAAACATAACTTTGTCATGTAAATAGATATGTAAAGTTATGCCAATACTTTAGTAGCCTGTTTTTACTTAGCTTGAAAGAGGAGTCTTAAAAAAGAAAACAATGTCTTATTACAAATTATTATTAAACTTTATATTAATTTAACTAATCATAATATAATTGTGAATGAATCAAAATTTACCAACGTCTGAAAAAAAAACTATGCAAATTTAAGTAATTCATGTCATATTGAGAAAACCTACATTACAAAGTAGCAATAAAACTCGACTACATTCTTTTATATTATGGCTATAATACAACATCAACTTTTATATCTACATAAATATACACAATTAATACTCTTGTAAACATTTTCAACAATTTATTCTTCAGTAACGGCTTTATAAGTATTTGTAGTTATAATTATATTGATCTTTGAAAAGTGGAATGTACGGTCAAATTGAATTAGTTAATGAATGGACAAATTGCTGCAACACTTTAGTTTCTTTAGCATACAATATTTGAAATTACACAACTTGTGTATAAAATAAATTGTTCACACAAGCTTTTAGCTATTGCTGCTTGTATTTTTAATTATATGAAAACTGTTACAGCAATTTGTCCATACATTTATAAATTGCACACAGAAAACAGACTTACTGCTGTAGTTAGTTTAGAATGGCTAGATGTATGCCGCTGCCGTGGTTACAGGGAGGCATACAATAACAACATCATGCAGTAATATTAGCATTAGCGTACCAGGTCGTCCGGGTTGAACATGCCCTGAAAATGAAACAAATTATGAATAAGTAACTATGTATAAGATTTACACTCACATCATATTACCTACATGAGCCTGGATAATGGAAAGCTAAACTGCTACAAGAAAATAACAATTTATATGTATTAGAGCTTAATTAAGGGGTGTTGAGACATAAAACAGACTGGAATTTCTATATTCTTTACTAGGAAAACTGCATTGGCCAGATAATATAAAAAGAAGAATAATAATAGGAAATTAATGTAATGATGGTAAGAATATGTTTGTAGCACAAAATAGCTATTAGTAAAAATATATACAACATAACAAGACAACATATAAGGTGAAGTGTTGTCAAATACAAACTCTTACTTCATAAAATTTTCAGGCCTATATACTACCTGAATGGCAATACATTGTGGCATAGCAATTACAAAGACACACTTTTTTCTTTTAAGATAAAGCTAGGAAAGCATTATTATCATCAGTTGGCCTAAATAAAATTAAACAGACCAAAAGTAGGCTCAAAAAGTGAGTATTTTGAGATCCTAAAAAAGGGGTGCCTCTTCTAGTGTGTGTATTTTGTCATTTCAATAACACAGACACAATACCTCATTTAGGCCACACAAGATTGTTGGCAGATAGAAGATAAAAAAATAAAAAAAAATAACTTTTTTCTTTTACAAAATTGTATGATATAATGTAAGATTTCCATCAACCTACCCTGGCACGACGCAGGATGGAGTCCTTGCTAGCATCATAAGGATGGTCCTTGGATGGGATCTCCAGCACAGCGGGGACTGGTGAGTGGTGTGAGTCAATCACATGACGGATCAGCTCCGCAATGTTCTGGTTGATCAGGATGATGTCAATGTCGTCACGCTTCAGGAAACGCTTGAAGCACTCCTCAATCTCACTCACTGGTGTGTCTGAAAGTTTTAGTCATAATATAGTTAAGTATTAAATTGTTTGATATTCAAACTTACATCAGAGCATGTATGCTCCACTTTGGGCTACAGTATTTGTCTTTTGTGGATATTACTTCAAGTGACTTATAGTGGTCAGTTGCTTGAGACTACAGTACAGTGTTATATAAACATGCTTAGTTTAATGTAGTATGGGTTATCAAATAATTTGATGGAGTAGCTACAGGGTATAGTAATTATTAGTGAGTTATATTACGTTTGTTTATAGGTGTATCAGAAATAAGATTTTGTAAGAGTAAAATGAAGACGAACTTTTGTCAACAACCATGAAGTTGGGGTGCCTGTTCTTGTTGATTTCACCAATTCCACCGAGCAAGAAGCCGACGCATGTGTCCTGAAATCGATCAAAGATCCACATTAAAATTTTTATCACTTTATAAAACACAAATAAATATTTCAGGGAGTGTATCAAAATATATGTAACAATTGTGTATTTTCGAAATATGGACACGAAACTTACTTCATCTCCGATGACACTAATTAGTTTGCCTTTAATTGCTGCGTGAAGAGCCATTTTTCACGAGATATTCACTGTATTTTTGTAGTTTTTCAGAAAAATGGTCTATCACAAGGGCTCGTCACCTGACCAATTATTTCTTTCTTTTGGTTGGCCCTACTGCCAAACTGTCATGTTTTTTCTTAATATTTTGGCATATTCTATAGACAATTTTGGTTTGTAATTACAAAATTGTGTCAATACTGTTTCGATGCCACTGTCAGTGTCACTCTAGATTCTAGAACGCCAATTGCTATGCAAAACCTTTCGCAAAAGCCATAAAAAAAAAACACGCAAAACAAAGCGTAATTTCTCAACATTATTTAATTTCTCAACATAATTTAATATTTTGCTAAGAAACTTTTCTATATAGTAGTCAAATTACAATGATAAACGAGTACAGTCGTTAGTCATAAGCAGAAAATATTTTTACCAAAATGTTGAACATCCAAAACTATGGAAGCAGTTCTGAAGACGAGGGTGATAATACGGAGTCTATCAAGCAGCATAGCAATGAGGCGTTGTTGACTCATCTGAAGCCTGTCGATCCCAGCATGTCCATAGCTAAGAGCCTGCAGATATGTGCAGCGCCTGTTGTGATGCCCACTGTAAGTAAACAGATCTGATAAGAACTAAACTTACATGTTGTATTGTTTTCCCCAATACATTATGCCTACTTTCTCAAATATTTTTATATTTGTGGAATGATAAAAAAACTATTCAATATATTAATAAGTTATATTACTGAAATACTCAGGTAACCTGTTGAACTTTATAACCTATCACCTAATTTCTTTAACTATCTGTAAAAGCCCCATTCTTTGTGAAATGTGAAACTAAAGTTCATGTTTGATTACTATGATAGTGTACTGATGACACTTTTCCTCTGATTTTATTAATTGTGCAACTTTTTTTACAAAAATAACTTGTATAATTTTCAGAATAATGATGACACAAGAGTACTAATGAAAGCAAATCAAGAACTGATGCACAATCCAAAGTATGAAGAGTTATATGCACCTACATATGGCCCAGAGAACCCTTTTAGAACTCAGCAAATGAAGGCAGATAGGAATATTTTGTCTGGTTTTGTAGAGAAAGCTCATATAAGTGATTTTCAGTTTGAAAACCAGAGAAGAACATTTACTAGTTATGGTTATGCAATAGACCCTTCAAATGATGAACAGGCAGCAGGGGATAATGTTGTTGGTAAGTTAAACTTAAGTCATAGTTGAAACTTCTAACAATTTTATATAAAAGTACTTATTTATATCATAGATTTTTCTTCTTTTCTTATGTTTTGAAGCTATTACAATTTCATGTTCAAATCAATAGTAATACTCAAAGATTTAAGTCACTGTAATATTATCATTATCTATATCATTATCATTGTTGAGAATATCTAAAATTCATAAGCATTAAAAAGCTGTCCATTCTGGGATATATTATTATTTAAACAGTGGCTTTTCTATATGAACACTATCATCTTTTTACCAGGCTCATATATCAGCTGGAACCTATTAATATCTCTCACCCAAACAAAAACCATATTTTCCAGTATCTGCAATGGTAGCAGCCCCTGAAGAAGCGGAAGGCAAGTCTGTGTTTGAGACAATAAAGAAGAGGCCCTTGGATAAGAAAATGAGGCATAAAAACGACAACCCTGAGGATGTCAACGGCTTCCTGGGACCTTGGGGAGGTTATGAGGGAGAAAGAAGGTAGTTATAAAACATTTTTTTTTAACCTGTGGCGCGCCCCGCGTACATAAAAATATGTTGCCGAAATGTTCGCCCTCTTTGTAAACAATCAAACTTGTCGGTGTCATCATAGAAAATACTAATTTAAAGCTATGTTTCACAGGTAACGATATATAATTAGTACACCATTGTTTTGCTTATGAAATTTCTGAATTCTCGCAAATGCCAAAATAATGAGATATACTCACATTTAGATTTTATGATGTTTGTAAATTGCGGTTATGATTTCTTCTCTACTTCTAACTCTGCACTCTACTTCACTACTCACTTTTCGACATCATATTTTGTTAACAATTACACATCCAGTTACAAAACACACTATAATCACTCACAATATATCCAGACATTCATATCATAAACTTTTTCACACTCAAAATGCAATATTTACATTAAAAATCATATAAAAACAAAAGGATGACGCAATAATCCACCCGCCATATTTGCCGTTTGCGCGGAACTAACTTTGTCATTTTTTACTTTTATATCCTATTGTTCGTTCCAACTTGCTCAAAAAGTTAATCGAATCAAGCAGAGTTTGATGTGCTTGATGGAATAAATACGTCAGTCACGAGTTTGAAGGAAAAGAAACGTAACAAAATGTCGGCGAATCAGAGCACTACGCAAGCGCACACCCTTATGTGCGCGGGACGCGTCCGGCAACATGTATTTTTGCACATAAGGGGGTGCGCTGGACACTTGAGCGGTTGAATGTTATTGGGGAAATGGTTAGTTTACATAACATAGTCTCAAGTAACTCCTGGGATCCTGCTCTACACCACTGTGATAATGATACACCATGTGATTTGTCTCTCTATTATGATGTGAAGAAGAAACAAGAAGACCAACAAACAAAACAACATCATACATTTACACTTTTATAGAATTATTAATTTGATTAAATTTAAAGTATGTGTTTATTCTGTTGCGGGTCAAACCTGGATGAGGCTGGCTAAAGATTGAAGCCAATGGCTTACTATGAGAGAGGCCTTTAGCCAACAGTGGGATAAAACCGGCTGTGGATGATGATGATGATGATGTTTTTAATTAATGAATAGGTAGAAAAATAATAATTAGATTAAAGAACGGGTTAATCGGTCAACTATATTGGCTAGGAATTTACAAATCTCTTCTGTGGATAATATTACACTGGCTAACATTATTCTATTTACAAATATTTCAGAGTAATAAAGCCTGAGGGTGAAGAGGCAAAGGAGTTAGAAGAAATTCTGGCCAAGAGGCAGAAGAAGGGCAAGGTGGAGGAAGACAAACCTTTGGAAGAGAAATCAATACTGCACAGTAAGTTGTTTTTTTTATTCATAACTTTATAAAATATTGAAACACAAACAGTTTCCATATTTTGTATCTCATGAATTTGTTGTTGCTTTATGGTTAAGCAGGCAAACAAGTAAATATCTACATAATTGGAATTAATTACTGCTGCTGATGTAGTCATGATTAAATCTAGTGCAAAGAGAAAAACTGGCATCTACATCTCAGGCCAAATGACTTGTTACATTGGTAGGCCTTGTCTGTTTGTTCTATCCTCTGACCTCTGTCTTAGTAGTTTGATTTTTTTTTTTCATCACTTATTTGTGTACAGAATGTAGCTTATGTCAGGAGTGTATATCAAAACTCACAATGATCTGAATTGTGAATCAGGTGTTACTTTGCGAAAATCCATTGCAATTGAAACTCTGGAGAAATATATAGTGTTTTTCCGCTGCGACAAAACACTATATATTTCTC
This sequence comes from Macaria liturata, assembly GCA_964023185.1. Classification (NCBI taxonomy): domain Eukaryota; kingdom Metazoa; phylum Arthropoda; class Insecta; order Lepidoptera; family Geometridae; genus Macaria; species Macaria liturata. The sequence continues at coordinate 11,938,938 of OZ026816.1, forward strand.
CAGTTTCATTATGCATTATGGAAGCGGAACAAACAAACACACTATTTTATCAAATCAAATATATCAAAAAATCATTTAATTTACAATAAATGATTATGATTTCTCATTGAATCCTTGTACAATTTCCAGTTGACAAGGAGACAGACTACCAAGGCAGGTCGTGGATCGAGGCGCCGCGCAGCGAGACACAGCTGCGGAGCGACTCGCCGCCCGACCGCTGCTTCCTGCCCAAGGTGAATATAGATTTTAATGCAAATATAGACTTTTGATAAATTAAAAGTTAGGATAGGAACTAAATTAAAAAGCTATTAGTAACATATCAATTTGGTAAGAACTCTAGTTTTAAATTTTTGGTAAATTTTTGAACCTTAATAGATTATATTGTAATTTATTAGTTAAAATATGTTAGGTCCTAGTTTTTATTATTGTACAGAAGTGTTTAAGCTGTAAAAGAATTATCTTAGAGAGCCAAGAATAAACTCAGAAGTTAAGAGTTGCCACACTCTTATAAAGGTACAAGTATGTAAGATATTGCATATGCATACACAAAATATTTTTTGTGGATATGTTGTGATATAACTATGATCTTGTGAATATCTTGATCTATCTAAACTTTTTTTTTACGTGGTATAGGTTTACGTTCGACTACAGCTTGCATAGAAGATACCTATTAACTCTAAATTTGGCATGTCTACATTCTTATATTATTAATATATTATTAACCAAAGCGTTTGATACCATTAACCACCATATCTCTCTGCACGCAGTCCCACATCCACACGTGGCGCGGTCACACGAAGGGCGTGGCGGCGGCGCGCTGGTTCCCGGGGACCGCGCACCTGCTGCTGTCCGCCGGGATGGACTGCAGGGTCAAGGTAACACAGGGGTGCCGCAGGGGGGCTGCCTGGGACCATTACTATTCATTGTGCATGCCATTGAATATATTTATTGTGTTCAACTACGAGTTGTGTGACAAGTTTGTCAAATGGAAAATTCTAGATTGAATTGTCAACATCAGCATTTTATAAATCATGTAATTATAAATACATATTTGGCCTCTGTGATACAGGAGCACCTGATGCAGTAGCCACTGATGTGTTAGTTGAATTAGTTATGTTGTTACTAAATATTTTCTATTCTTGTATTTATATTTACCAGGGAAACTTAAAAAATACATTAGAGATAAGAGTCTCAAAAAGCAGCACTAAACCTGTTATTATACTATGTTTTAGATCTGGGAGGTGTACGGCGAGCGTCGCTGCGTGCGTACTTACTTCGGTCACAGGCAGGCTGTGAGGGATGTCAACTTCAACAACTCCGGGACACACTTCATCTCGGCTGGTCAGTGGCTCTATTGTTTCTAATATTAACACATAATTAATTTTTTGCCTAAGTATTAAATAATACTACAATTTTTCTTTACATACATGTCTGGGTGACCATATTTCTAGCATTGATTGTTTTCCCAGGTCTGTTATATCGCATGATATTTTATCTTGCCTATCATGTTTTGCTATTGTAAGAAATGTATTGGATGTTTTCGTAAGTGGACCAATTAATTGGTTCCATTTTCTAGTTTCAATCAGCCACTTAACCAAACGTAGTCTGGTCTATGAATCTTGTGTTGTTTATGTGGAACATTAAACATTATCTCTACCAGGTCATGATCTTTTTGATATCAGTTCAGCCCCCTTAGACAAGAGGCGTAATTTGGCGAGCGTACTGACGCATACTTATGGAATATAAAGACCAATCTATTGGACTGACATCACGAAACGCTCCGCGGGGGGAATTGTTACGTCAATTCTATACATTGGTCTTTCTATTCCATAAGTATGCGTCAGTACGCTCACTAAAATACGCCTCTTGCCTAAAGGGGCTGGTCTTTTCACTACCAATTTTTTTCCTCCGCAGCGTACGACCGCTACATCAAGCTGTGGGACACGGAGTCGGGCGCGTGCGTGTCTCGCTTCACGTCCCGCAAGGTGGCGTACTGTGCCAAGTTCAACCCGGACGAAGACAAGCAGCACCTGCTGGTGGCGGGCACCTCCGACAAGAAGATTATATGTGTGAGTGGTGCTCTCTTGTGTATACTAAAAACATAATTAAATAAACATAAACATATTGTAAAACAAGTAGACGCCCGCGGCTTCGCTCGCATTAACTTTTCGAACATAACTTTTTTTTTATGAACCGATTGAAATGAAATAAACACTAAATATTAAGTTAAAAATGCACTAAAATGTTATTGAAAACCATAGACAAATCGGTCAGCCGTTTTCGAGTCTATAACGAACAAACATACCTACAGACAAACAGTTTTTTTTAAAACATGATTTTTGTGTCCTATTGCATCAATGAAAATCAGACTGACTTCGCCAGCCTGATTCTTTTCATAAAAAGTCATCATTGGTCTTATTGTATCTATGTGATTTAAGTAGCGTCTATTATATTTTTGCAGCTGCTTTCGTCGTTAAATAAGTCACTTTTACTGAGTTTTGGGTGTTTTTTTTTGTATGACAATGCTCCCACTGCCTAGTGAGTAATGTATGCTGTTCTCCCACCAGTGGGACACGCGCAGCGGCGAGGTGGTGCAGGAGTACGACCGCCACCTCGGCGCCGTCAACACCATCACCTTCGTGGACGACAACCGCCGCTTCGTCACCACCTCGGACGACAAGAGTCTGAGGGTCTGGGAGTGGTTAGTATACAATACAATATTTCTTTATTGCACACCAAAATAAATTACAATATTAAAAGGACTTAAACTATCGACAAATGTACAAGTGGTCGGCCTTATCACCTAGTAGTATAATGACTTTTTGAGAAATTGATATAGTGAACTTAAGTATATGCCAGGCATTCAAAACCGCCTTAAATCCATAAAAAATAACCAATTATATTATCTGACTCAAATAAGCTCACTGATGTAGGTAATGCCAGTAATTGTTCACTTGGGTGTCAAGTCTTGTTAGTGAAACCATCCTACGAATGGAAATGAAAGAAAAGAAACCTATCCCACCATATAGAAAAAGGCGAATGTTTGTTCCTTCTTCACCCTCGTATGGTTGAACAAATTTTAATCAAATTTTGTATGGGATATCGATCCCAAATTATCGCAGGTAAAGTCGCGAGATCCCCTAGTGGTATCATGAAAAGTATACGCGATTTCCACATACAGACTCCTGTCACAGATGTCGGTTATAGTATATACAATATGTATTTATAATTTTTAACTTGACATTTAGGCATGTTTGTTATATATTTTGATAAATGTAATTATTGTTATTTATATTGGACGTGTAAATAGGCTTTATGAAAATAAATGAACATGAATATAAGATGTTTTATGAAGTTACTATTGCAACTACTTCTAAAAGCCTGTTACTTCTCCCGCAGGGACATCCCGGTGGACATGAAGTACATAGCGGACCCCTCCATGCACTCGCTCCCGGCGGTGACGGCCGCCCCCAACGGCAAGTGGCTCGCGTGCCAGTCCATGGACAACAAGGTGATCGTGTTCAGCGCACTCAACCGGTTCAAGATGAACCGCAAGAAGACCTTCACCGGCCACATGGTGGCGGGGTACGCCTGCGCCGTCGACTTCTCGCCGGACATGAGGTGAGATATATCATAATATTAAAACTTTCATGAGACATTAAACAACATACGCGAATCACACGTGAGTGAAAACCGTTTAGTTAACATATTGAGATAGATCTTAAACTTTTTATTTTATACTTTCAGATGGGAATAAGTGTCCACTTGAACCGTTGTTTAATATAGCCAACATTTTCTATAGACATTTGTAAAATCAACGAAAATAGAGCCAAACGGAGATGTACAAATTTCAAATCAAGTAATTTATTTTGCGAATCTGTACTGTACAATTACTAGATTACTGCAGATGAAAGGCTTGATGTGATAGGCAATATCATATTCTGCCTCCCGGCATGCAAAAATTACATTTTAAATATACTCACAGCTAAATATGTTTAGTTAGTTGTTCAAAATGACGATCCCAAAAGTATTTCAAAGAAGTGCTGACTAGAAAAAAGCCTGAAGGTATTTTTTATTAACATTCTGATGCACCCCTGTTCGATCCTCAGTATGAGGAATACAGCTCAAGGAGGGCTTGATTATTCATCATCATCATCATAATTTAGTGTGTTTTCTTACTGCTAGTACGTTTTTAAAACAAGTCTATAATAAGATCTTATGGCTGCTTAAATTGGTCTGTTAGTCTATGGAGTATCTATAATATACAATATGTTCTCACCCATCGGCATCATTCATCAACTATTGTTGGTAATTGTGTCCATGTAAGAAAATAAAAAAATATTGATTAGAATCACATACATCTAAACAAGGATCTTCATATCATTAAATGACAAGTGCTAGTCATCCTTACTATTTGTAATTTCAAGTATCACTTGTCAATTCACTCCCTTTACTATCTGTTATGTTGTTTACGCAAAAAAACGCTATAGTCGATAACATTATTTCAAGCAGTGAATACCTACATTACAAACTTGACACCAAGTGATTCCTTATTTTAGCCCCTATACAGCTAAAGTAACAGTACCAAGATTTATTTAAGTTGACATATTGTATGATTACATACCTATTATTATGTTTGACATGATTTTAATAACAAAAATTTTCATTATTTTATTAATAAAACTAGACATAATATGTAACTTTTAAAATTTTATAAAAACTAAATGTTATAAATTCAATTTGACGAGATATTGTAATTTGTGTAGCATATTCTGTGATATTAGTACTTATACCTATACCTATGTATGTTACAACTTTACATTATCAATAAAGATTCTTTATCTTTATCTTTATCTTACTATGAGTTTCAAAGACAAGGTGGTGATAGTGACTGGCGCAAGTTCTGGGATTGGTGCGGCTGCCGCTGTAGCATTCACTACTGGAGGTGCCCATGTGGCTATAGTAGGAAGGAACTCAGACAACTTGGAAAGCGTCGCGGACACTTGCGCGAGCGCAGGACGTCATCCATTGATCATAGTTGGTAACGTCACTGTCTTTTATGACGTAGAACGCATCGTACGCGTCACTTGCGAGCGTTGGGGCCGGTTGGATGTACTAGTCAACAATGCGGGCTTGTACCGCAGTGCTAGCATACTCGCACCAGATGCCTTGCAAATACATGAACAAGTCATGAACATCAATCTCGAGGCTGTGGAACGGCTGACGCACCTCGCCGCTCCACACTTGATCAAAACTGGTGGTAATATCATCAAGTTGTCTAGTATTGGCAGTGTCGCTATCACGGCCAATGAGAGCTTCTCCTATCTGACGTCTAAAGCTGCTGTGGACCATTTCACGAGAGTCGTGGCTTTGGAGTTAGCACCTAAAGGTGTACGAGTCAACGCTGTGAACCCTAGACCGACACGAACGGCATGTTTAGAAAGCCTAGGTCTTTCACTGGATCAGCAGGAAGCGGTGTACGAAGGGATGACACAAAACGCGCCACTGAAGAAAATATGTGAGCCAAAGGAGATAGCAGAGTTGATCCTGTTCCTAGCCAGTGATAGAGCGAAAAGTGTCACGGGATCTACGTATGTTATCGATAATGGCACCTTATTGGCTGGACCAGTGGCCTGGCCACCACTTCAGCTTGAGTATAAAAATAATCGATATTTAAAAATATATCGTAGTAATTATCATTATTTTTGGTTCAGATAAGGATAATAATGAAATTATTATAATATATAGATTAATTAATATTTTGTGGTGTATGGTGTATCCCAAGGACTAGCAAGTAGTACATAAATATTCTCTGTAATCTATCTTTGTATGTAATATAAATACATTAAAAATACCTATACATAATATGCGATTCACATGTTTTATTTATATTATGGTTGTTATATTGATGTACAAAAGTTATGTTCAAAGTCAAACGCTAGCAATATCGACTTTAGTTCTCAAGGGGTCGAGGTGTATTTAACTTTATCGGTTTAGTACACCATATTTATCTATTTAGTTTATTATCGTTAATTTATCATTATACTAATTATCTGTGATATTGCCATGACATTAACCTATGCAATATTGTCCACTCCAAGACATTTTCTCACGTATTGTATCGAGTATCGTCTCTCATACATATGTATCTTGTACTTGGAAAAGCAGATGTAGTAAACATCCTTCTGGATAGTTGAATATCACATTTTAAAAAGAAAGTTTAGCGTAGTGTTCACAAATACACCGTATTCTTATATAACAGCGTTTGCAAAATACGAGTAAACACATCTACTCTGGAATGGCAGATTATTGAACTGTTATTTTGAAGTAACAATATTTATCTGTGTTTTGTAAGTTTTTTTTCTGTAAGTATATTTAAGTAACTTTTATATATAAAAATATCTGTAGTAGATAGACAGTAGAGTATTCCAAAGTATCGCTGTCCTTACTATAAAGTCTTCGGCAGTTTTATTTATCTTCTCGGACCATATGCTCTGGCGTTATTATTTATCATATCAAGTCTAAGCAGAGGCAAAATATTACATTCCAATGCAAATGATGGTTGTTATTAGAAGTTCAAGGATTTATATTGCGTAAGTTGCGTGTGTTTGACCATGTCAAGTGAGATTGCCAATATTACTTATTAGTGCATCGTAAGATGACTTGCTTAAACTTAAAAATACCTAAACAAAGATATTATGTTATTAATATTGAATTTCCAAAATAAGATGTGTTGTTTTCCATCTATAAACCTTTGATTAAAGAGATTGGAGAAACCTCTACTTTTTTATCGAAGTTTTCATATAAATTATACGTGGCTTGTACTCTAAGACAGGAATTATTCATTTTAATTCAGCTTTTCTACTGCGTAAACTTTTGTTTGCATTATAAAACTACTCATGATGTCATGTCAAACTTAAACTATCAATAACTATGTCTTCTCCTGCCTTCTCCAACGAAACATTCAAACAATTATCTGATTAATAGAAATCAAGATATGACATAATCGTATCGAGGTAACACAAACATAAAACCTTAAACCTAACATAACAACCTCCTTTCAGGGTTTACCTCTGCTGCATTACCTGTGGTTTAACCTACTTGCTATTTTGTACGGACATTGTATATAAATCCATGAACTTTAATGCCATAGTGATATGGCTGGTTTTGCAATGTCTCGTATCCTGATGAACTTTCTCTTGCGTCTGACCTCACTTCTTCGTGGTGTGTTCTTATACGCTAATAGCTGGTAATGTTTGACTTTGAACAAGCCTCGCTCACGTGACTTTAACTTTATGTTTTGATGGATTTATTTACAACATCTGTGTTATTTTGACGAGCGTATGGTCCAATTTTATGAACAAAATGAATTTTTCGGAAGTAAAGGGCTTGCTATCGACCATTATTCGCTTTGGTAAGGAATCATTGTGGTCTATTAGAACTAGCTTACCCAATAAAAACTTACTGCTTTTGGCTTTAAAAGTATGTAGCTAAATTTATTATAGTTCGCGTAGTTATTATAGTCAGACAGGGAGCAATACGCAAAATCAAATCAAAAGTGGAAACAAATCGGTCTTAGGAGTTAGCTTTATTTTGCGTTCTACTGAATTTATGTCTAAAGAGTATCGCTAATGGAGTTATTTACCTTTCAAACTAGATGACTTAACTTTATAAACAACGTACCTACTAAAAACCAATTTTCCTTTAATTTGGTTTATTTTTATTCGATGAAGCAAACATCAATTTTGCTCTTCAAATAAATTGGCTCTACCACACCATAACTTATGTTGTTATAACTCGTTTTATGTACTCTGTATATATATTTAATTTACAAAGAGTAGTGCAAATAATAGTGGTTAGAGTTCAAGGTACGTACCTACCTCGCATTTAAATTTGCTTTTGCTTTATAAACAGGTGACTAAACAATTAGTTTGAGTAACCTATCCAACTTTACTCTATACATACACATATTGTTATTTCATCAAGTATTTTTCCACTTTGAAATTAAATTTGTGTGACACTTAAATTAATAAAGATAGTAGATGAAATTCCATATTACACATATAAATAAATACTGTAAAATATAAATTTTGTGACACTTGAATTAATAAAGAATGAAATTTCATTTTACAATTTTCAATTTGTACAGCAAACAAATACTGTAGACTATAGTATAACGCACTAAGGATATATCTGGCAGTTTTTCGACCAAATATAGACGTTATTACATATATTTATCTGTTTTGAATTCGAACTGTTGAAATATTAATTCGCATCGAAATGGTTTGCGTCATTCTCGCTCCATATACCAACACGTTATGAATTGGTAATCCTCCTGTATTTGTTTATCTATTATTGTATATAATTACGGATTTTGAATACAGTCGTATATGATATCGAAATGGTGGAACTACTTGCCAGATTCTCTGTAACCAAAGTCATCGAGTAATTTCCAACGCGCGAGTTAACGTACCTACTTAGTAAAATCTTTAGCAATCTCCATCATTTACTTTGATGTACCGCTTCTAACAGTTGTATCGTAGTCGATTTTAATTAAAACCGGTTTTTTAAATAAAATCTACTTCAACGATTTTTTGTACTGAGTGTTTGTACTTATTAAAAACTTCCTATAATATTTGTTCCAAAAGATGAATAGATAAATCGATTCTATTTCTTGTTATCGTTTACTGATTGACAGCCTCTACTGTTGAGTTGACTTACTTGATTTCATGTTATCAATGTACATATCATTTACATATTCGTATATTTAAATAATTTTGAAAACCAGATCATACCAGATGTCAATAAAGAATAAATGAAGCTCTAGCTAGCTCTTCCCCGTGGTGTTACTCGTATTAATTAATCGAACTGATTTTAATACATTATGACAAGTGATTTAAATTATACGCACAAACTTTCTCTCGTTATTTCTTTGTATATAACAAAGTAGCGTGATTTAAAGAACAAAGATATGACCTGTGCCTGAAGTAAATACTTTTTGTGCCTTATTTTTTGTGGTAAATTTTAATTTCTGTAATGAGCATTGTTATCTGTTTTAAACCGCGGAAAATTACCTAACAAATTGAGGTTTTGCGTTGCAAACGACCCTCTTGAATACAATTAACATCTAAGTAAGTAAGTATATGTAATTACATTTTAAGGTCGAATTGTATTGGAGAACATATTGATTGAATTCGGAATAAAGTAACTTAGAATCAGAATTAACTAACTCCAGATATAATTTTGCAAATGAGGTCGTAATGCGAAGTCTAGAGATATTAAATTATCACAATATATTTTAAAATTAGGCTAATGGTTCGTGATAAATTGTTTTCTAAATGATTATAATGAATATTATTAAGCTTTAATATAAGCAAGATAGAACTTATAAATCCTCGATGAACAAAATAATCCAGGGCTCGTAGGTACTGTATTGCCCAATTATTGATAATTTATCAATGATTCTACGAGCCTACAGTATAGCAGTAGCTTTCTTTCACATATGCCATTAGTCTCTGTTCTGTATGTTTTTTAAACTAATACGGGTTTGCACTTGGCCATAGTTTGCCTGATGGCAAGCAAAGGCTATGGCCTAAGATGGAGACTGCTTACCCGATAAGACTCGCTTTGAAGATCGCTGGATTATAGTGCTTGGGGAACCGGGAGTCAGGCAGGGAGTTCCACAACTTTGCAGTCTTACCGGGTCTTAGTAACTTCCACCATAAACCGGTGTCGCTCTGCAGTATCTTTCTTGCCAAAGTAAAACTTTGAACTAGCTAGTTTATGATCTAGCCTCTGTCTATACTAATCATGTCTTCTTACTATCACCCGGCTCTCATTCTTATTATGGCTTTCTTCTTCTACTTGCGATTAGCTGATAAATGGTTGTGATTTGCAAGCTTATATAAAAATGGGCGAAAATAATCATGACTGACACAACCAGCATTATGCTGAGTTGGGGCTGTGTTGTGGCAGAATTTACTTGTTGCTTTTATGTGTAGTTGTGATTGTGGTTGTAAAAAAAACTGTCTCAATCAAAAATATTTCATCTTTATTATCAGCTATCCAGGCCAACCTTACTTGGCTGGAGTCAAGGCACGAAAATCTACATTCACTGCCAAACTTAATCTTAATTGCAAACGTATTTTTTCATGTTTTGTTTACGCTTCTGAAATAAAATAAAAAGGCTATTTTATTATTTAAGTTTGCAGAGTCAGTGTCACGCGCAACGCACGTGATATAGTAACACATAGTATATGTATGTATGTATATAATTACAACAAATGCAAATAATAATGACTTGAAATAACTTTGTTGTCGACAACTACTTTAGGTATTTAAATCAAGATTTATTTACATCATCTTTTCACTCTTTCATTATTCGCTGTTTATTTTTTTGGTTATATTTTTGAAGGTTAGTATTTTGTTTGGATTAATTATGCGGGGGAGTTACGATCCTCATTAATGTGATATATGAACCTAGGAGTACAGATATATTCAAAGGAAATCAGGGTCTAGGTCGTATAGTATAATACTTAGTGCTTAGATATATGCTTACAAATAATTATCTTCTTACAACTGCAACAGGAAGTTGTTTAAGTATATAAAAGGCCAAGGTGTAATATTTTTCTTGGATGCATAAAATTACAAATCAAATCTGATCTCAGCACGGTACATTTTGCATGGCCAATCGTCTCTTCACATTGTATATTTCTTCTTATTAAATCGTCAGAATTATGTAACTAGATTCCACCGTATGTAGCTTCTGTATAAAATGTTAATCTAGTAAAAAGTTATCATCATATTTTCGTTAAACTTTCCATTGCTATCACGACATTTTTTTCTCCAGACATGTTCCGATATTAAACACATGATAGTACTTTTTTGTGCAAAATTGTAAACTCTTGACACCGCGGTAGATAACTGATTGTAACTGTGTGGTCACCTAGATGTTTTTACTTACTTTTTTTTACTCACTTTTTTACTGATATTGTTGAAAGAACCGTTGGACGATAGCGGGGACGGTAACTAAGTTCATGTTGAAGATTTATGATACCCTTTGATAAAGGTATCACGAATTCTTTTTACATTTTAAGTTACGACGCGAATATGCTCCGAAGATGGATTGACATTACAGTTTGTGTTGTCACGTAAATTGCTAATTATATCTAATTCAGGCCAAGTCGACATCAATGGCAGATAAAAAAATCTAGATTTAGGTTTCATTGTAATTTTACTTTACTCGTCTTAATATATTACAATATCTAACTAGAATCAGTGTATCATCTATTCCAGGCAACCGTAGGATGAAGAGGAAACCACAGGCCCATAGGACCGATGTAGACTGAAAGCCATGAAAAATAAATTACTATTGATAAGGCTTTGCAAACATTTATGTTGTTTTCTACCTCGTAATACAGACTATAGTCAAAGTAAGACTCTCCACAACTTCCTAATAGTTCCTCCCAAATCTCTGCATGAATTTAAATCTAGAGCTTTTGACGAGTGCACTCAGTGCACTGCACACAGCACTTATTTGATAATCAAATTATCAACTGAATTGTTATTGTATTTATTTTTATTAAATACATTTTCGAATCTAGGATAGTAACGGATCTTTCGTTAAATTGGCAAAAAACTCATTGGGTTAATTGAGAAATTGATATCGCTATCGCTGTTGTTGTAACTATTACTCGAGTGCAACAAATATTTTTTTGTTTATTTTTAATCAACTATTATGTATGTTGGATTTATTTCTGAATGGAAATGAGGAAGTAGCAACTAGTATAATGTTAGTTAGTACTTAATGCAACAACCGGATCAGTAAGTGTCACAGCTTAGAGTAAGGTGTACTTACTTGTGTATTGAACTGAAGTAAACTAACGCAATGAATGACACAGCACTTTGTGACGCAAGTTAACTTACTTAGTACCCACAGCTGTAATGTTGCGTCAAGGAGTTGTAACTCAAAACTTGACGTGGGTATAACTGCTGCAATTTCGAAGATAAGTTACGTCTTCAAAAATATGATACAGTTCTCAATCATGGTACATAGGCTCTTATGTAAGTTAGTCATGATATAAGAAGCTCATTGATAGTATAAAATGCTTGATATATTGAAGCCAACTAAAACATTCATCGGGAATGTGAAATAATAAAAGCTATCATGCCAAAAGATTGTTGCTTACGAAACTCTTATTAATTTTATCAATACACCTTTGTACTAGATTCGTCATTTTAATGTATGGACGCTTTTCTGGTTTTTCAATGCTGTTTGTTATCGTCTTGGATCGACCGATGCCCGCAGACGGACCAAATGTTATCAAAACAATACGTATTAGAATTCGATTGCCCAAAATACTACAAACATCGATACCTGTTACGATTATAGCTTCTGTTACAAAGGTATAAGGTTTATTATTCCATGTTGTTGACGGTTTTGCAACCAGTCGACCTCTATCAGGTGTTTTGACAAGTGCCCAGTATATGTGGTAGTTGGTATCGCCACCCCACTTTATTTAAGCGAGCACTTCCTTGGCATTGCGAGGCGAGGAACTAAGGCCGTGCGATTATGAAGTGATGTGGAGCATCCGAAGGTGTGCAACCGGTTTTATGTTGTATTGTATGTTGTGAGAACATATATGAATGATAGGGTATATACATATATACCATACACTATGAGTTACGTGAAGATTGATCTCATATAAACCCGTCATCATCATTATCAGCCCATTTCTGTCAAAGACACACAACTCTGTTCAATTATTGCTTCTCGTCCCCACATGTTTCCAACTACCTTTATTCCATTATTTGCTCCACCTAGTTGCAGGGCGAACGAACGGCTAGTTTAAAATGTTAATTTATCTTTAGTTTAGAATTCTTTTTCAACGAGCGTCTGAATATAAATGTAAATTCTATGACTATTCTTAAAATACGCATACATAATACAATTAGAAAGTTAAACTAGCAAGGTCCTCTGCCACGTAAGATCCACATTATATTATCTACTGCTATTTGTATTGTATGTGAGAGGAACCTTACCTACATTTTATTTCTTGATTTCATTCAAACTTTGAGAAGGTCAATTCGATTGTTTTGAGAAGTTGCCAGACGTAGTACGTACTATTGTTTGTACAATAGTTAGAAACAAACTACGACATAGACCAAACATTCTATTCTGTTTCTCTGAAAATAAACGATTGCGACCTTTTGTAGAATTGGTTTAATTTTTATTATACGAAAATGAATGATTAAATGAACGACCACTATCTTATATGCGGAATCCCGTCACAACTCGGAAGCATTTGAAGATCAATAGGTCGTAAAACAGTCAAGGTATCACTCACTAATGAATACCAAACATTTAGATAAAAACAGGTCGATATCGCGTCTGCTGCAATACGCTGCAAGACACAGCTCAGAACATAACGTTGCGCTGTTGTTATGTAGCAGCCGCTGGTATTATTCACCTCGTGACCGTTATATAATATCTATACATAGTTGTTGTACATAGTTTCTATTCTAGGTGCCGTAGGTTTGGCGACAGAGACCACAATACCTATCCATACACTATCTATAGATTGCGTTGCTGATAGTTACGGTGGGACGAGTATAAGTAGGTACTACAATATCTATTGGAATAGTTGTATCTATTGGAATTTGATTTCTGGCACCTTATCACCGATAGTGATAATGTTAGATAGATGTTTTAGCTTTTAAGTCAATGGATAAGAGTTAATGCTTCACTGTTTTTATCATCTCTGTTTTATGATATGGATGGATTCGTTAATATGCCTTTACTTAATTCGCTAATGGTACAGGAATCCGTAATATATCTAGTGTAGTCACGAATTAAGTATTTATCTGGAAACTACATATGTGTGACTTGACTATAATATTTTTTGTAGGTAGCCGTATTTTTCTTACTAAATTTTCGTTGTTATCAAAAGTCCCCTATGAATCAGAAATATCTTACTTACATATTTGGATCTTTGCTTATTGGTAATTTCTTACCTGTATGGAAAATATGTAGATACCTAAATAAAATATAATCATCGTTGAAAATGTACATATGTCCATCATATTTTGTAACTCAATTTTGACACAGTTTCATCGTTTCACGTACATTTCCAGCTACACTTGCAACATTGTCGCTATCGCCGCTGACAATACACAAATACAATGTAACTATCAACACGAGTTTGGGGTCAAGACTTTCAGACGGTCGAGAGGTTTTTGCTAAACGCACATAACGTGAGAAGTCACTGCGTTGTGGCGTGTCATTGGCATATAGCAGGAACAAAGGTGGGCCTATGATAGAGCCTTGTGAGAGCATTTCAATTGGAAAATACAAATATTACTTAGTTGAGCCATTGTGTAAAAAACAATTGAAGTTAGATTACAGTTAGTTTCGATACAGATACACAGTTCAATTAGGATATTTTTGAAATTGAAATGATTGGATATGTAGTCCATATACGACGGCATACAAAAAAAAAAAAATGGGTTGTCCCACGATGCATCTCCGGTTACCTACTTCTGATTCAAAGAGGGGAAAAATATGTTGCGTTAGCTCTTGCTATGAAATACATGTGGTTTTTTGCATCGCATAACATTTCTGATTATCCTGTAGTGTTAGATTGAACCGTGTCTTTCTAACATACAATAGTGATAGTGAAACCTACATTACATGTTATTATCTATGCATATTTATTGTTAAATATTTTACTGATGATGACCGGATTCTATGTTATTACTAGTAATAAATAATTATGTACATAAGTAAAGGCTCGGTAAGGCACGTAATTCATAGAAACTATCGGCACGTGAAACGTTAAATAAGTTCGTTTTTTCAGTAGCTAATTACATAATATGCATGACTTAACTTGGCGTTTAACTGCACTAAATCTTTATTTGTACAAAAACGTTTCTAATTTCGTCTGTTTTTGTCTTTACATCTATAATACTATTGATCTGACTATATTCTATCATGACTATAAGTTATCATTGATTTGATTTCATACACTTAATCTATTTCATATATTTTTAAAATTTATTACTAACGTGAATTTGAAGTGTAGGTACTTGCAGCTAGGCTAATGATAGGTTAAGCATTTTTACACGATGTAGTATACCTACCTCATAAATCGCCTCATGTATTACATAAAAACTTAACCAATTTACTTAACAGTTTACGCCTGAATAGGTATGATTTGTGAACCGGATATATAAATAGTAGGTCTACGAACTTGCTAGGTTTCTCTCATTAGAGACAATGACCCATATTTGACCTACACTTGAAAATCTGGTCAGTTCAATAAACTGCTGGTTTTTATATACCTACATTTGTATCTGTGGACACTTTTGTTTTCTACCTAAATAATTTATGTTCGCTAATTTTTTTATGTGTTATCCACTAAAACCCAGTTTCAGAACCTGTTTATTTTAATTGCTTCAATATTTTCGTCACATGATAATTTAGATTCATTTTTGTATAAGTACTTCATCTTTTTTGCGGGCCATAATTTGCAATGCAGTTTGGCATTTGAGATTATGTATTTACATACAAATGTATACAGGGTTACAGTTTTGTGTAAAAACATCAAAATTTTTACATTGTTGCTTACTGCTGTCTATTAACCAGGCTATATGTCTGTTTAGTAAATTGTTTATGGAAAATATAAATCTTTCGTCGACAATAATATGATAGGCAGTGGCAAGACTAAGATCTATCTTATAACAACATAATAGGTCTCTCTCTCTCTCGAGTCGTATTTCTTCATGACTGAGGGTCGTGACTCCCTCGCAGAATTAATTCGTTAAGGTAGTTCTCTTGTGCAGATATATCGTGGTGAGCGCTCCTTCCACAGAAGATATGTCCTCGGATAACATAATAGGTTTTACAAGCAAAAATTGTCACATTGCTTCAAATATATTCTCTTGTTCCAGTTACCTAGTATCGGGCGATGCGGACGGCAAGTGCTACGTGTGGGACTGGAAGAGTACCAAGCTGTACAAGAAGTGGAAGGCGCACGACGGCGTGTGCATCGCGGCGCTGTGGCACCCGCACGAGCCCAGCAAGCTGCTCACCGCCGGCTGGGACGGGCTCATCAAGTACTGGGACTAGGCTTGACGTGGCCACATCTAGTGGATAATCACCATCTTGATCAAAAGGATAAATAAAACACAGTGCTCTGTGACACTTGTTGTTCTCTAGCAAATATAGTTTGTGCAGGGTTCCACTAATGATACATCTTTTAGTGACGGTTTTAACGAGTGTGATACAAACAACAATATACCTAACCCTGTATAAAGCATGTAAAATCAAATATTACTAAGGGTGAATTGTAAAATGAAATACAGAAGTACAATGACACAATTTTAATCCTTAAACCAAGAACCATACAAACAGAAATAGAGAGTAACGAAATAAACTATACAACATCCAATAACATCTTTCTCTTGTAAATTAAAGCCATATTCCCTGTAAAAGCTAAGCGGCCTGCATGGGCATACGGTACTTGTAGCCGTACTCTTCAGGCAAGAAGTCCACCTTGTACTCCATGCTGCACTCGGTGCAAGCTCCGTCTCGCAGGAACTCATTGAACTTGATGTTGTTCTCTCGGAATGCTAGAGTGAGGGCGGAGATGAGGCTGTCTATCATCTCGGGCGTGTGGAAGGGGCCCGGTGCGAACCGCAGCCTCTCCTCGCCGCGAGCCACCGTCGGGTAGTTGATGGCTTGCACGTAGTGGCCGCGCCGAAGCAGCGAGTCTGCCACGCGCGCCACCTGTACAAACAAAGGGAACTTGATTAATAAACAGTACCTACATTTTAAATATTATTACTTAAAAAAAATCTATGACAATGGAACAAACAAAGAGAGAAGTCAAGTTGTCTTGATTAATCTGTCAAGTAATAAGTAGAGGTGAAGTAAC
Organism: Macaria liturata; assembly: GCA_964023185.1. Classification (NCBI taxonomy): domain Eukaryota; kingdom Metazoa; phylum Arthropoda; class Insecta; order Lepidoptera; family Geometridae; genus Macaria; species Macaria liturata. The sequence continues at coordinate 11,955,872 of OZ026816.1, forward strand.
ACGAATGCAAGCAACCTTGTCTGCGCCGACGACAGGCACGGGCACGATGTGGCTGACGGAGGGCAGCTGCGGCAGGCCGGCCACCAGCAGGGACAGCTTCATGTAGCGCACCATGGCCTGGTGGCGCGCGCGCAGCTCGCGGCCCTCCGCGCCCGCCAGCAGCCGGATGGACGCCAGCGAGCCCGCCAGCGTGGGCGGCGGCAGCGCCGTCGTGAATATAAACCCAGGCGCCAGAGAACGGACTGTGTCAATCAGCAACTCTGACCCCGCTATGTACCCTCCCACGTTGCCATACGCCTTCCCTAGAGTACCAGACACTATATCTATCTTGTCTTGGATCCCTCTCTGTTCTCCGATGCCAGCACCGTGCTGTCCATACAGCCCCACTGCATGAACTTCATCTACAAAGGTTAAAGCTCCATACTTGTGTGCTATATCACACATCTCTTCTAGGGGGCAGATAGCACCACTCATGGAGTGGACAGTCTCAAACACGACTAGTTTGGGCGCGCCGGCGGGCGAGTCGGCCAGCAGCTGGCGGAGGTGGTCGGGGTCATTGTGCCGGAATATATGTTTAGGAGCGCGGCTGTTCCTGATGCCCTGGATCATGGAGGCGTGGTTGCCCGCGTCCGAGTACACAATGCAGCCGGGTAGGATGCGCGCCAGCGTGGACAGAGTGGCATCGTTGGCCACGAAGCACGAGCTGAAGATGAGAGCGGCCGGCTTGTTGTGCAGCTTGGCGAGCTCGGCCTCTAGCTTCTCCGTCATCTGCGAGTTGCCGGCGATGTTCCTGGTGCCGCCGGCGCCGGTCCCGTTGGCGCGGATGGCGGCCACGGCGGCGTCCTGCACGGCCTGGTGCCGAGACGTGCCCAGGTAGTCGTTGGCGCACCACACCGTCACGCGCTTGTTGTCGGCGCCCTCCAGTGCCTGTGGGTAGGCGCCGTCAGCCGCCAGCCGAGAAACCTTGCGGAACACGCGGTATGAGTAGTCCTTCTTCTTGGCGCTGATCTGCTCGTGGAAGAAGCTCTCGTACGGGTACGCGGGAGTGCGCTCCGCGATGTCCTCGTTCATCTCCTTCGGGGCATCCGTAATGATCGGATTTTGCTGAATGAACGGGCACTTGGTATCGTCGTTGCCCATAGAGCGGAAACCTCGGGCCAGAATGGGGCAGTAGTTTCCGTACTGCTTCATCAGGTTGGCCCCGTAGTTCCTCACGAACGCGGGGCTCAGGGTTCCCAGGAATGGACAGGGCATTTTTATGTAATCGACGACTGTAAACGTTTACAACACGACCGACCCGTTTGTTATTATGCGGAGTATTTAATTTTTAACGTTGGCTCGCACTGTAGCCGAACGTTGAACTGCTTTGGATCGACTGGTACTTTAAGCGTTTGCTGACACCTTTTATTTATAAAGTTGCTGTCGTCATATCGATTGAAACTCGTCTCCGTTCAAGACACAAGAAATTTTTATTTTGATTTCATCCCAGTAAGTGTCAAGCTGTCAACCAAGGCGACTGTCAAATGTCTTTGTCAAAATGATAAAATCATCAAAAAATAGGTTGGCAGCATTGCAGTATTTATTTTTCTCGATGGTCTATGGTATTATTTTTTAGAGTCGGCTTCTTGTTCTCTTACATTTTTTTATAAAATCATATTTTTATTGGTTGTACATTTCGATCCTAATGATTCTCGAAAGAAAAAAACATTGACATTTATTTTGACAGATGACAGAAAAAGATAAACATTCATTTATCTTGTTGCTCATGGCCTGAGTGAGTTGAGAGCTTGTAATATTTTAATTAAATTTTAATATCAGCGATGTTTTCCCTGGATAATCAATTAGAATTGAGACGAGTTACTATATCCAGTTTAGTAACATGCATTTACTTACCCAGCATTATCACTGTGATATCGTATAAAGGGCTACTCTACTCAGTCGGCAATGGTTCGTCATTCTACATTTTAGTGCTGATTTTCATCGCTGAACTATTAAAATCATTTTATCTAAGTGCTGATAATGACATTCATGGCAAGAAAACGAAACCTAGCAAGAGCAGAGCGGGGGATATCCTGAAGTCGTTCATATTCCTGCTCGGTGTAATGTTCAGTTTCTTCGTCGGTATTATTCTGTTTGGAGCCCCTGTGCTGGATTGCCACGAAGAGACGTTGATGCTGTCTACGCTACTAACGTTGCTCACTGTGTTCCCGCTGATTGCTCACTCTGGTGTGGAGACCTCTATGCAACTGTTGTTTGGAGTGAAGACATATTCCAAGGATACTGTTATAGAAATGTTGGTGAACAACGCCCTACTGACGGTGTGCGGCGCGTGGCTCGGGGCTGTGGTGATCCCCCTGGACTGGAACACTCCGTGGCAGCAGTGGCCCATCCCTTGCTACCTCGGGGCACTTGGGGGCTTTGTATTGTCCAATGTGTTAACAGTTTTCAAAGTCACTATTATGACAGCTGCTCACAAGTACCCAGCCCTGAGTTTAATTGTTAACATCCTGAATAAATTCAGGATTTCTAAGTAGTTGAAAGATTTAAATAACTCCTCAGTATTGTTTTGTATATATTTGTTAATAAATTCTAGTAAGAATCATATTGTGTTTGCATTAAAGCTATCTGAAAGTTGAAATTAAGTTTTTAAGTAGCATTCTCTACACCATAAAGAACAGAAATGAAGAAACATTGTTTTAGGTCCTCCTAAAGCTCGGTCAGATTGTAGATAATTTTGGGGAGGTATAAAGGAAAACCAAAAAGTAGTAAATTATTAATTTTATATTTTATCATTAGATATTCACATAATCTATTTAACATTGTAGTTTAATAAAATATGAAACTTAACTAGTATTTTCCTTGATCACAATTTTCACATAACTTCTATAATGTAGCCAATTACAGTGAATTTGTCACTTTTCAACATTTTATATAAACATAGCCACATAAATATGATTAGGATCAACAATATGAAATACTTAGTTAACACATCTAAGGCCTTGTTGATATAAAACTTTACTTTTTAGAAGTTACACCTTTTTGAGAACTGAACAGAATTTTATTTTGCTTTATCATAAGAAATTCTTTGCCCCTTTGGTAAGTATAAAAGCAATAAGATAATGTGAGATTGCTTTCAAGTGAGGGACAGCATTATATTTTGTATAACTGCTAAAAAGGTGTAACTTTCAAAAATTACTGTGCAAGAATAATCTGCCTTAAATTTAATATATTAAAAATACATAAGAGTACCTATCAGATAGATATTCTTGCACAGCACGGGCTGCATAAAGCTGTATATTGCACATTGCTGTACATTGTTTGTACATTCCATAATGCCTACATCTAATTTCACTCCACACCATATAAATGAGCCAGAATTAGAACTTGTTTCATCCATGATATTTATTCAATCAAGTGTAATCTTTTCTTTAATTTTCAGTTTGCAGTCTGTGTTGATAGCCAGCACAAAAACAATTATTACCTTAAGATATAGGGAGAAGACCTCCCAGTTTCTAGAACAATGATCACTTTAACTCTCCCATCAACTCTAATTGCTGTAATTGGCAGAAAAGTTGATTTGATAGATGAATTAAACTGATTCTCACCCTAGAAATCAGGTGTATTATTGTTTTTGTGTGTGATACAACCACACAGACCCTTACTGTTTCTTCATTGCTAGCTCCGGCTAACACCTACCTTCCCTACTATCATATAGTCACACCACACAGAATGAAAATACTACCACCATGCCTTTCAACTATTTCATGGCAGCAGTACATTACTGGATCCCAATATTATTAAAGTATGGCAAAGTTTTAGAAAGACTTTCAAATCACTGTTCTAATCACAGCTTATAATAAAGAAATTTTGATACTTTATACTCAGACATACATTTTTATTGCTTTTTCTCAGGAAGTTGAGTTTATTAAAGTTATTACATAATATCTGTTAAAAAACGACATTGTGTTTGCCCATCACTGAAATATCAGAAATCGCCTATCTAGTTATTTTAAAATCTATTAAAGATATTTCAGTGCTGGTTTAATTTACACAGCTATTCAACAATGTGGCACATCGAAAAACAATATTCTTAAAAACTGCTATACAATTATGAAAATCTTCAAACTTTTACAACAGACTACTAAAATATGGTGTGTTTTGTATTAAAAATATATCGGACTTACTTACTGTATGTAGGTACACTCCTCGCCACATATCATGTAAGAAGCTTCAGTGTGGCAGTGTGTTTCGTTGGCGACACATATTTACACTAATTTGTTATGTGCCTTGGAGCTAACTTCCGTAAGATTTAATACGCATTGGAAATACGCAATGAAAGTTAATTCTATACGATTTGTGAAGGAAAAGTGTGATCGTGCACTTACACGCGACGATTTTAATAAACTTCTATATAAGTAGATTTTTTTAATATGACTTGACGTACAAAATTCAACTTTACTTGCGAAAACTTCAACAGCATTATAAATATAATTATTTACATTATACATGTCTAAATTTACGATACACATTTTAAGCCTAATCGAGACTACCTAACGTAAAAAATTAAATCTCAATATGCATTAATTTATCAAGCACCGTCATCATACAAAGATATTAAAACGGGCGTTTACTTCATCACATGTCTATGATATTTATTCATGTGATATATTAAACAAGTCCTTATATTACAAACTTTTGTTTGATGATGTTGCACAAAGAACATCAACTTTTTCAAATGGCTTAGTGATATGGGAGCTATGCAATTATACTGATATATTTCTTAGTATAAATGCTGGAATAAAAGGACATGTTTCACATATCACTTCGAACATGTTACCTACCAGTATGTCGGGTATAGTGTTAGCAAAGCACTTGTATCCGCTATGCGATATCCGAGTACCCTGTACGCAGGATTGGAGTTGTGGAACTAAGGCGGGAACTACATACTTTAATACTGCCAGTCTGTCCATTGTAATTATAAGAATGTTTTTTTTTTAAATAATATTTTATTGAATTTGTGTAATATTTAATTTATATATAAATGGTTTATCCTCAATTTTATAAAATTATTTTTTCTGGAAATTAGGCGTCGAAACATTACAATGGACGATGACCCCAGCACCTTAACACACTACTATCCCTCTATGATATATTTTTTGGAAATTGGTTCACTATTCGCTGCTGATATTTACCCTTTTAGTTAACAATAATTTAGTCACCTAATAATTATTGCTGAAAAGCTCATATTGAGGACGCATCCGTGTACAAGCTAGGTAGGTATTAATTTAAATTGATTTTATACATACAAAAATATCTCTACCAGCTGGATTCGAACCTACAGCATTTGGAATCGATTCCGTTACATTTGCCAAGTTGGCTACAATAGATGATTTAGATTGTTTTGTTCTGATTTGATATTAGCTTCTTTTATGCTAGAATTTAGGTCAATACCTACTTAATGTAAGAAGAAAGACTGTTGGAAATCGAAGATTACATATTTTACAAACAACATACAAATAGCTATATTACAGTACAAGTTTAACAAACATACATATGTTGGTGGAGTATACACGTGGATAGCGACAAGACTCACGAGAACATTAAGTTTAACGACAAACTTACAAATTAATATAAAAATGCACCGCTAATACTCTAGTACATACTCTAACAAGTCTTACAGTGGATTTTATACTGTACATACTTTGTACCTGCTATATTGGACAAATGGAACTATGGTTTTATAAGCTAAGTGATATATTTTTTATGACAGTATCGCATTTTCTTGTGGGTAATCTGATTTTATATTCTCCCAGTAACACGGTCCTACTTATTAAGTTGAAACATGTTAAATGATATAATGAAATACATTTGTAGAAGATACAATTTTCAACTATATTGAAAACAATACTATAATACAGGTCATGTTCTATATAAAATCCACAATAATATACAACAGAGGCCCTAATTCAATAGACAAAGCGATACTCTACGCCTCGTAGTGACTAAGTCTTTTGAATTACTTTTTTAAGTTGCTGACACACTTTTTACAGTTGGAATAATATATACCTACTTTGTAAGTACATTTCGATACACATATTATAAAGTCTTTAAAGAAATGATTTGAAAATGCATGTTTTTGCTTGCATAATATGATAAGACCAAGGATTACAAGATAAACTTTGAAATCTTTTCTGTATAGACCAGATAATATAATATACATTACAAGTATTAAATCTATACGGGGTTACTGGCAATCAACGTTAAATTATGTACTTAACGAAAACTTTAAACTAATCTTTTGATCATTTTGCAACTAAGCAAACAATTAGTTTTAAATACCTATATTTTGACGCAGTTTACTCTTTAATTATGCTGTTTTTTTTCTCATCGATCACCCTGAGTCTTACTTATAATAAAACCAGTTTTTTTGTTCTATCATTTATACAAATATTTTATTTTGTCGCAGGAAAGCTGCATTGAAAACATTTTCCCATGTTCCCAGTAACCCAGTACATACAGTGCTAGTGTGTCACAACAGTAGGCCAGTTCTATTCTACATGATTACAACAAGTGGAGCCTTACGTACTACTCGTGTCTGGCTGGAAGTAGTGCAGACCGTTTATCTGGAAATTAGAAAATATTCACATTAATATACATACAAAAGATTGTATTTATTGGAACTAAATCGATGATGATGATGCATTCCAAGCCGATTTCGGTTACGGCGAACGTATTTCCTACGGGTAGGTAAGTTACTGATGCGTCCTCACATGACTAATATACCCTATTTTATTTTATTATACGATCAAGACGAGAAAAAGAATCATCTAAAAACTAAACCGCCTTCGAACATTACCTATAACTATGTAAAAGGCATCCTCACATGTAGCAACTGTTCTAGAACATTCATTACTAAATCGATAAGTACAGTAAAAAACAAACAAAATCGAATTGATTTTATGACATTAGATATGAAAGATATTGGACTTAGATGTAAGCTATTATTGGCTTCACCAGCAGGATGTTTAAATATATAAATAAAACTTCCTGTTGTCCGATTGAAATCGAATACGTAAATAAAAACTACGTTGAAAATACAAGAATATGGTACCACAGAGTACTGTTAGTTGTTCTTTATGGTGCGCTGAACATGTTTGCGATCTATGTTTGACCGTGAGTAACTTTTTTAAAGCCTGTCATGTTTTTGTGTAACTTATAACTTAACTTTTTGTATTTTAATGTATGTATATAATTTGCACACCCTATGTGTAAAAACGAAGCGCTCTTGTAATACCTGTTACCAACTTTATATACCTATCCTACGTTCTGTAAAAAAAAATGTTTTTGATTTTTTTTATACTGTTTTATTGTTGCAGCCGGAATGTCAAAAGAATGAGGCTTTTTCAGGGAGCCAATTAAAAAAAAAATAGTTTAAAATAGGTTCAATAGATGTCGCTGTATACTGTGAAAATACACCAAAGAGCAAGTAAAATTAATGGTAATAAATATAATATATTTAATTTATTTATGATAATGGTGTTATGTGGAAATCTGTTGGTTTAAAGTGTGCTGAGCATATTTTCGAATATTTTCTCACGGATAATCCAGGCTTGAAATGATCTATCGCTCGTATCCATTCCGCTTTTTGGGTTTCATTAGTCGGAAAAAGGTGATTACCAATGTTATTTTATTACAGAACATCACAAGGCAAATACTTCTACTTTTTTCGGACGACATGTTTAACTAGAACTCTGAACTTGTAGGTAGGTGTAACAAAAACAAATAAATATTTTCTACAACACAAACACAACACAAATCATGGATGGTGGGATGTCAAAATAAATGTCATGTCAGATGAAAACGTTCCATTTCTTACAAAAAAAAAGTGGAATATATTTAAAGACGTTGTTTAACTTTTATATTAGTATTTTGTAAATTGATTACCAGAATAAATTAATTTTACCAAAAACTTGTCTCACTCATACTGAATATAAATAAAATTGCATTGTAAAGTTTATGTAATATACCGTTTCACGTACTATTAAGAACTCGCTTGTACAGTTGTTAACATACAAGTACAACGCCACCTGTTGAGCATTTTTTACACAGTTTTTTATTTTTTAATTCAGCTGTCAGAAAAAGCCTCATTGAGAACACTGATCTGATTCTGATCATCAGTCATCGTTGTTGTTTTTTGACAAGCGTTTGCTAAGTACGGGTCTAGATGGCGCTGTACGACAAATCTATACTAATATTATAAAGCTGAAGAGTTTGTTTGTTTGAACGCGCTAATCTCAGAAACTACAGGTGCGAATTGAAAAATTCTTTTTGTGTTGGATAGACCATTTATCGAGGAAGGCTTTAGGCTATATAGCATCACGCTGCAACTAATATGAGCGAAGAAACAATGGAAAATGTGAAAAAACGGGGAAAATTATTCATATTTGAGGGCTTCCGTTGCGTGTGCTGCGAAAACAGTTCAAGATATCAAAACAATATGTATGAAATAATTATTACTCTTGAAATGAGCTAACAAAATGTCTGTAACAGTATATGTCTATCTTTTAAGATTAACTCACTAGAACCGTTTTTATGGTAATAACTATTCCATGCGGACGAAGTCGCTGGCACAGCTAGTGTCAGTATATATCTACTTAAAGACGTAGTTAAGTGTCACCTACCGTCATATCGTACTCGGTGACGAAGGCGGGCACCTCGAGCTGGTCGCGCGCCATCACGGAGTAGAGGTACTCCACGCCGGGCAGGGTGTGCACCTTCGCCTTGATGGCGGGCGCCATGAACGTCGTAAACCACCAGGTCATCATCTGCAACGGGGGTCATTTATTTATTAAATGATATACACATACAATCACTCTTTAAGTCGTATGTCGGGAGTTCTGTTGTGCAGATCCATCGTGGTGGGCGTCTGGTCCTTCCACGGAAGATACGTCTCGGATTTTGTGGTCCTCAAAAACATAAACCTTTTTCTTTACACGATCTTGAATTTGTTCATTTTAGAGAAAAAATATCCCTAATAATTTTTTTATAAGATACGAATATAATATAGAAAATCTACAATACATAGTATAACCCAGCCGTTTGTTATATAAATAGCTGAATCAACCCACCTTCGTCCAAAATGTGGGATGCACGATGTAAAAGGCTTTGAGGTTCTTCTTATATCTGAAATGGGAAAAATAAACGTTATTGTACTATTATATCAAACACACACCACCAGAGAACTAGATATAAAATACTTTTTTTTGTTTAGGTTATTTAATAATCGATTCAATGGATATTTTTCAACGGCATAGGAAAAAAAACAGCTACAGTTTTGCGACATTCCAAAAATAAAAACGACAGCAAATATGTATAGTATATCAGTGAATATGCGTGACAAGTAACAAATGACGTTACATACTCTACGAAAAGTCACAAAAGTTCTAAATCTGTATCCATTTTAAACCTCTCCCATAAATCGAGCAAGTGTGCCCTGTACCCGGGTGTAACCGGCTTGATCCGGCTCGAATCAGTGTAATCGGATTACATCCGGATAAGACTGAGGAGCTACTACTCTTACTGGTACTTCACTACAATTGCACGAGTGAGGCTTCGCTGGGAATTAACATTTTGCGTTTTACAATATGTCTCATTGAACACTGTTAACCGTAGAAGTACTGCTGATAGTTGGATTTTCTATTGTACAGGAGTAGGACTATGTTCTTGTTTCTGAGATATACTACTACTATAAAATAATACAGGGTATGATAGGCTTTTGAACGGTTTCAGTTCAGTCAACATACCAAAATACCTGACACAAATGCTACCCAAACAGCACAAAGCCGGACTCTGTTACTCCAGGGAGCTCGGTTGGTCGGAGCAGGTTTGTTATGGACGAAAAGGTATCTACGATGAACTCATAACTGGGTAATATCTGTATCTACCACTTCCCACTGACATAATAAATGCGAAAGTTTGTGTGTGTGTACGTAACGTCTTCAATCTCTTACAACTTCTAACAGAACAACAGATTTGAAGGACATTTAGTATGGAAACAAATTAGACCCTGATCCTTTTTTCGTCGTGAGGTTACATTAGTCAGGTGTAAAGATTGGTTCTCACTTGTAAGGCAGCACGGTGTAGACCTCCTTGAGCCAGGAGAAGGGCGGGTGGTTGCCGGAGGAGGCCAGCGTGTGGAAGTACGCGATCACGTAGTCGCCGCGCACGATGGGGTCCAGCAGCTTGATCAGGAACAGCAGCGCCTGGAACCACCGGTCATTGCCCGTTTTAATAGTTTACATTACAAACGGGGTGTATATCAGTTGGTGATAGATTTGGTTGACAAGGATTTGGGCTTCTAAACATAAGTTTTTGTTTAAACTCGTCAGTCTTTGAAATTTAGCTGCCGGAACACACTATCGTTAATTTATATCAACAGCTAAATGAAAGCCAGGATGGCTCCCAATGATTTAAATTTCTACTTTGTTTGACTATTACAATAGCTAACTAACAAATGTTTCTTTAGCCTATCAATAATAATAATAAGGTACTTAGTAAACTTATATTCAAAATGCTATGCTTACACTCTCATGCATGACTAGTAGACGCAAATCTCACCTTATCCAGATCCACGTCTCCGATGGGGAACCACTTGCCGATGAATACGACGACCGGCCGGCCGAGGCGGTCCACTCCGCTCTGGTACAGGCAGCCGATGCCGGACACCTCGCTCAGGTCCTCGGAGCGAGCGCGCCGCAGCAACCGCTCGTATCTGAAACAAGAACACAAATAAAATAAATATTTCAGGTTATATCACACAGCGCCATCTAGCCCCATACTAAGCAAACGCTTGGGTCATGTCATGGGTACTAGACATGAGGTTTATAGGTGATTTTGCGGATAACATTGCATTGCATGTACGCTATTATACGTTATTTGTTTAAAACTTTAGATGAGTTAAAATTTGTTCTCATTAATAGACCCTACCATTGACAAAGAGGAAAGACTAGAAAATTTGATTTATGGAGACAGCCATTATTGCATAGAAGTTTTTATTAATGTAACGGAGAATAAAAATGTATAAACTAAGACTTTATTTATGTTACATAACCAGTTCTGACTGACTGGCCTGTTAGCTTAGTTGGTAGTGGCTCTGCCTTCTAATCTAGAGGTCGCGGGTTCGATTCCCGCATGACACAAGTATTTATGTACTTTAAAAAAAATATATAATTACTTGTGTTGAGTCTGGTCGTTTGTATGTATAATAAGTATGTATTTACAAAAGAAAAGTATATAAGTATTATATACGTTATCTAGTACCCACGACCCAAGCGTTTGCTTAGTGTGGGGCTAGATGGCGCTGTGTGCAATGTCCCGGAATATTTTTTTATTTTTTTTATTTTAGTTCTATTAATAAGATTAACAATAGGCAGGTAAGTTGACTCAATGCCTAATTTATTACAGTGAGTAAATACAACGAACAATTAAAAAATATTAATTGAAAACTTGTACGTTAGTACACAATATCGTGAGAAACTGTGAAGGTGTTTAATTATTATTTGCCCGTAGGTACATTACAGTAAGACTGACTAGAGACATACAAAACAGTAACATAAAGCAAATCTGTGCACAGATTAATGTCAGCCCATTAAACTGGAAATCGTATTTATTTTTATGTGCGGGCTATGCGTCTGCGCCCTTGGCCCGGATTCCACAGGGATCCATTTGGCCACATTCCGGAGACACTTCAACCCGGCCCCATTCCTTCCGACGCTCGCGAGGGAAGCAGGTCAAGTTAAATTGGCAGTTAATCATACCGTGCCTAGATATTTGTGGTTCAATAAATGACGTCAAATGTTGCGATACGTGACGATATACTCGTATTCCACGGCGATTTGGCTATGAGAAGTTTGTAGCGTAGCAGTGCCTTGGGAGACAATGAAAGGAAAGATATACTTCTTCTAGGTGTGGGATAAAAAACAGCATGTACATAGATGAAAAATCTACACGAGTCATTAATCAATTCCCTCACAAGCTTACATTTCAATATTACTTCTACATCACACGAAACCAAAAAAATGGCTAAGGGTTAGGTGTTTCCACGGTATCGAAGTCAAGAGGTAAAATATAAATAGGTATTTGTCATAACAAAACAACCGCATATTGAAGCAGTCAAGATTATATAAGTAACTTATAATATCCGTTATTATGTATATAAATATTGACAACTAATTTGAACAATATGAATGTGTATATAGTTAGGTGTATTAAATTAATTTTATTATGATTTAAATGATAGTTTTAAGCAGGGGCGTAGCTACCGCCGTATTTGCCGTATCAATTATACGGGGCCCCCGGGCTACGGGGGCCCCCAAAGTGTGTAAGGAAAAAGAATAAAAACTTTCTAATTTATTTTATTTTACAAATGACAAAATTCTATAAAGCAATTCCTTTTTTTCCCGCCTTAAGCGTGCGTTCAAAAGTTGGCAACACTACATCGTTATGGCGGGCTGCGGGACTTCCCCGTTTTACTTACTTCATCTTCAACTCAGCGGGGAATCCCCGGGAATCCTTCATCGATATCGCGATGTACGTGTACGTTGTTGTACTTTGCATTGGATGTTAAACCACGGAGTGCAGTGCACTGTTTATTTACGCGCTTTATATAAATGTGCATTACATTGTAATTCAGTACAAACAATATTGTTCTTCTGGATTAGCAGTATTAGTAACGATTTGTAAAAAAAATGAGTGAAAGGAAAAGAGATTATCCCAGCGGCGCTGAGAAAAGAAAAATTAAACAGAAAAGGGACGAGGTTATAAAAAAAGTGCCCAAAATGTCTTCATATTTTCAGAGACAAGATACTGTGAGTGATTTAGATTGGAAAGGTAAGTACTACACTACTACCCAACCCATTTATTAGGGGCCCGTAGTGATAAACAAGGAAATCTTTTAATTTCGGTCTGTCCATCTGTCCGTCACAAAAAGTTGTCTCCCCCCTCGATTTTCACAATTATACTGTTTTTAGGGTTCCGTGCCTTGATTAAAAAAAACAAAATTCTAACTTATCTATAGGATCGATTTGTTTTGTTGTTTGTTTATCAGTCCGTATCGTATCGTTAATTGCGTGTTGAGAACTTCAGATGTGCAGACTCGCTTTCGGGTTCTCGTTTTGTATGGCCACTACACTACGCGCTGCGTTTAAATAGCACGCAGGTGTATAGTAATGCACAATAAATATTACTTCTCACAATATTTTTTTTCTTTTGTGAAAAATCTTTACCTCCATATAAGGGCCTCCAAAAAAATTTTTATACGGGGCCCCGACAAGGCACGCTACGCCACTGGTTTTAAGTTTCATTATTGAATGTTCGAAAAAGCAAAACTGTTGTGACTATAGAAGATATTGTAACACCATTAGATATACTGTACAGTTTGCAATAAATATATTACTTTACTTTACTTTTCAAGGAAACATGCTAATTTAAACACTCGTGTACTGAAATTTCTTCTTTGTAACGGACAGTTTAAAGTCTAATTTGGTTTAGTAAAGGCTTAGGCCTTAGAGGAAACTGTGTGTGTGCCGTGACAAAACTGTAATATAATTAAGACGAGAAACACAGACTCATTGAAAATAATTCGCGCTGAGACCGAGCTAATATTTATTCTGTAAATGGCTGGTATTTTATAATTATATACCTACCAAACTGTTTATTGTTTTACGTTTTCCTGCGTTGATTTTGAGCTCGTATGGTATTATTAGTTACCAAGGATAATTGGAATAAACCTAATCCGTATAAATAGTCCAAGAGTATTAATTACATAGTATATGCTAAGACAATATATCGCCTGAATAATATAACTGAATCCTATATAACATTGGCAGTACTATATGCAATATGCATGTTTGTATATTTCAACAAAAGCGCTTGCCCTTTCTGTAGGATTTAATTTTGTGTTCACCTTAATCGGATGTCATTATCCTTCAACACAGGAAGCGTGACTCCCTCAAATGCAATGCATTCACCACTCGAGAGTATTTCAGGCCGGAACCGCCCCCGGTGCAAAACATACCAAAATATCCGGCGCAGCTCCGAAATAACTCATTGACGTCCACAAGTAGGTACTAGCGCCTACTCATCGCCAAAGTTTATTTTACTAAATTTAGTAAATTTACGTCGGCCGACGTAGTAACTGAAACTTATAGTCTGACGTCACGATAATTGCCTATTCCAAGCATATTTAATCAAACTAGTTTCGTTTGAGAAATTTATTTAAAATTGTATGTAAATAGCTATGTCGTAACTAAAGGTAAATATTATTACGTAAAATAATTTGAAAAGGTTCCTGTTACCATGGTCTTATACACTGCTTTACCACAATTGTTTTCGAGACATATCAGACAGTAAAGATCAATATAATGATGAAATAGAATACTCAAGACAGTATTGTCGTCAGTCCAATATACATTTATTGAAGGTTTTTTCCATTAAGTAACCGCCCGCTGAGGGCGATGGGCGTCCAATAATGAATGTGTTACTATGTACATTGTACATATGTCCAGACGCGAAAATTAATAAGTTTTGTAAGAGATTTCCTAATCTTCTATAATAATTCCTCCACTGATATACGAGTACATTCTAGTTCAAACTGGAAATTGTTCCTGCTCATGGAAATATACATTTGTTTGGTCATACGAGTACGAGACGCTAGAGACTACGCTTGTGCACGACTGTGCTTTGCCAAAAAAATATAGAACGATTATTAATTCTTTCACCACCTCAACACTACTAAACCATTTATGTTTTAATGACAGTTTAAGGTGGTAACTACGATATAATATCTCATTTGTTTAATTAATAATAACGGATTATAGTGATTTAAAATATTCTCTTCAATGCACCTTCAACTACAAAGTTTATCTATATGACAATCCAAGTAGGTATTATTCCTTGTGTCGAAGCGAGGGCGCGGGCGGGGGCGGGCGGCTCCGCTGCGCCGCGCCGCCCGCCCATTGACGCGTGACGTCAGCCGCCCGCCCTCGCGCGGAATAGGGACAAGTGGGATATTTACATGGAGCTTGTTTTATTCGTAAGAGCTTACAGAGATTTATTTTTTTGTTTAGTCATAATATTATGATGACATAATAAAAGGAACCTGATTTTGACAGGTTCCGAATTCAGATAATGTTTTTTGTGAGTCAATTTGTTAAAGCCTTTCAATTCCGTGTCCGTTGGACAACTTGTAAGTTAAATAAAATAAATAAATAATAATACTACTGTCTTAATTAGATAAAAAACATTTCCGATAAATATATCAATCTTTAAAGTTGCACAAGCAGTCTATTAAAACAGCTATGAATAAGAAGAACTGCAAACAATAAACAGATAAACATTTTATTAATAATTTGTTCGAATTACATGTCATAGATTATTATTATTAAATAAAAGATACATTCAAATATGTACTTAACTTAAATATACTCACTAATTAGTATACTTCAACAACAATATGTGCGTAATACTTCCTGCAGCCAAATATCTCGCGAGTCATCTCGAGAAGGCTCATTCCGTTTGTTTAATTGTGTCGTAGATTTGTTTTTATTGTATGCAAATGATCGTAAAAAACCTTAACTACTGCGACGGTCGCTTCAAGGATGCTCGAGGCGTGGATTATATATCTAGTACATAGTTATACATAGACAATATGCTGTTCTGCTTATCATTACAATAGATGATTATATGATGAATTTTTCGAACAAATATTATAATATTAATCTAATAGTTCGGCATTAGTCACGCGAGGACACGATCTATTGTTTTGTAACTATTTTTTCAACAAAACATTTATCATTATAGCTTATTTTATAGACAAGCATAGTTATCTTAGCTGATGAAATCCAGGACCCGATTACTATGTATCTTAAATTTAGAAATTTCATACACAAATACCTTTCTTCTTCTTCTTTTTGTCGAATGAGAGTGGCCAACTCAGGTGTCTATAGTTTATCAAGCCACCTAAGCCACCCTAAGCGCCTCTGACATGGCTTAACGACTTCCGTACTAGGCAAACAGCCGGGACCAACAATTTAACGTGTCATCCGACCCACGTATGGGCCCAAAATGGAATGCCACTTTTCGGTCACCCATCCAAGTACTGACCGCGTCGACCTTTTGCTTAACATTGGAAATCGCATGGAATATTGTCTCCGCTAGCTGAGCTATGGGTGCAAACACCATTACATTACAATGATAAACAAGTTTAAAAAACTCGCCTACTTAATGCCCTTTGTTCCATACATGATACACCAATCAGCCAAGTTGTAATTGGTGCCGTGCTGGTTGTCATCACAGAGCGCCGCAAATAACCCCATTATTGTTTTTATCGTTATTTTCAGTATTCGTGTATTTCGTGTGTATGAATATTTCAGCCGCGCTCTTGCTTCGGGGTTATTGATTGTTTTATAGTGTTGTAGGAAGGGATACACGTGGCTACGCTGTTACGCGATTAAATAAAAAAGGTTGATGATTTCTAAAGCATGTTTAGTATATGAAGAAATCTAGTTTTTCTTGCTTATTTTTTTACGAGATTTTGGAAATCTGCGTAACAAATGTTGAACAAATGCCTATTTAAAGACATTTAGAAATGAATTTAGGCATCGGATCGTAGCCAACTCTTAAACACATATGTGCCTAACAGTTTTTCAGATCCATAGTTATATAGATTTCGTGTTTGAAAAGTCAATTTAGACGTAACTTTCGCCTTGAAGAAATTTCCTAAACAACGTTAACACAACATAACATAAAATGTTAGTGTACCTAATCGTATTGTTATATCGTACATTGTAATTCTCAAGTGGCTTGTGACGAAGCTAAATGCCAACACTGTCATCAAATGGCTGTAATCGAAGCCGTAATGTCACACACATCGTTAATTTGCCATCATTTTTTACGATGAAAACACAAACGACATGAAACTAAAGTTATGGAATGGCTACATAACTTTAGTCTTATGTCATCGTTGTCAACAGTTCACAGAGCCCACTGCGAGCCCCAGCCTCCTCTCTCACTCTCTTCCCCCAAAAGTCGTATTCTTCATTAATGAGGGTCGCGACTTCCCCACCGAATCAATTTATTCTCTTCTCTTGTAGTAAATCGCGGTGGGCGCCGAGATCCTTCCTCTCTCATAAATTAACCAAACAAATTATGGATACAAAGAACAAGCTGCAAAACTGACGGTATGCAGGCATTTCAGCTGCAGTGACTGAAAAATAAATATCAAACCTAAGATATTGTATTTCCTGTGATGTGATGAAAATAAGTGCGCAAGACACAGACAAGTAAAAAAAAGTTTAATATTCTGCTAGTTGTGATAGGCCTTCACTTCTCTCAGTCAATTATCTTTCACAATTCTCCATAGCCGATTAGTCACAGAGAGCAATAGAATTGTAAAAACTATAAATAGGTATGAGCTCAGACATGGCACGTCCTTGAGATGTGAGAGTTTGGATGCCTTCCTCGGCCGTTCCTGGCTCCGAGCAATAAACCTTGACAACTCTTGACATTCAAGCCGCGCCGACTGTCTGAAGACCTTTGGAACAACTCACTACTACCCTATCCTATATAACGATTGATTATATCTGCAGCTATGTATAGGTTTATCTGCAATCAATGTTGTGATTGAAAGAAAGATGGCAAATGTAGGAATTACGAATCCACTATTGCAAAGGCACGACAAATATATCTGACACTAGCTGTGCTCGCGACTTCGTCCGCGTGGAATAGTTATTTTGGGTATCATATTTATTTTTACAAACAACCTCTTTGAACCATTTTCGCAGCGCACGTAACGGAAAACCCTCAAAGATGAATAATTTTCCCCGTTTTTTCCACATTTTCCGTTGTTTCTTCGCTCCTATTAGTTACAGTGTGATGTTATATAGCCTAAAGCCTTTCTCGATAAATGGTCTCTTCAACACAAAAATAATTTTTCAATTCGGACCAGTAGTTCCTGAGATTAGCGCGTTCAAACAAACAAACAAACTCTTCAGCTTTATAATATTAAGTATAGATGGGAGGTGGTAAAATAATGGTAGTACTATGTACATTTTACAGCTAACTGAAGAACTGAACTACTAGTGTCAAATGCTTTAATGTATTTTGTGATTGTGTCACATTATTACAAACCAAATGGTTCTTAACTCAAGTCGCATACCACGGCGAAATTTTTAACATGTTCTTATATATGCTATCGCGCATGCACCCATGCATTAACACCAGTATGCGCGTGACAGCAAATTCTTCCAGATCCACTACCGGACTTTACAATACACAACTTGATTTAACTTACTTTTCCTCCGGCGTCTCCTCCAGTGGCACCTGCGGCGCATGCGTGGTGAGATCAGGCAGCTCTACTGCCATCGTGTCCATCGCCATTTTTGCACTGACTCTAGAGCCGACCACTTACGTCCGAATATTCAGTACTACACTTGTTTGTATGGAACACAACATGAGAGTTTGTAGCCACAACGGCTTGAGGTTTGGTTGTAAGTAAAGTTTGAAAAGTTTCCACTATAGATCAAAAGTTAAGAAAAAGACTTCAAATTTCTCAATTTTAAGTCAATATCTTCAGTATCGTGTTTCACTTGAGAAAAGATTGTAGCTGAAAAGTGACGATGTTTTTAGTTCAAAAGTTAAACCAACTCTGATTTGTTCTTACAAATCAGCCTTCGTCAACACAATGTCTGCGTCTAATTTAAAACGTATTAAAACGTCATGAGATGAAAAGCGCTTGAAAAACGCTTCCTCAATTTCCAAATATCGTTACACCTACAAAATGTTTACACGAGATTTTGCGTAGAACGTATATAATATAAACACGTTGGGTACGTTATTTGTTTACTGCAAATCCGAATATTTGCATTAGTTTTCTTCCTGGAGTGGAGGAGGAACAGCTTCTCTAAACACTCGCGTGTTAATTTACATCGCACTTGGATTTTAATGGCTCAGTGGGATTAGCATCCACACTTCAGCTGTTTCATTTTGTAGTCTGATTGTTTCTAAGGCTGATTCATATTTAAGACATTAATAGAGCTAGTAGCTATTCCAACAACATTGCAGGGTTGTAATGTTTGACATATGTACATATTTTATGATATTAAACACAGCCATAGTAAATGTATTGCAGATATTGTAATTCGAAATTTATTTTTACCACAGTAAATTAAATAAATTTAAAAAAGAGCTCATTGTTACTTCAAAGTCTGGAGGTAAGTCGTCTAAATAATAAAGCGAATCGTACTTGAAATTAAACCTAAATCTAAAGAAACAGTGCTAGGGACGCTCAATGAACGGTACGTTATCTAATGTACACGGAACAGCTACTGTAATTGTAACTGTTATATATGCGAGGAAATATATGTTGCTGAGGAATTATACTCAGGTCATGTAATAGAAAACAACAGGAGATAGTTGGAGTTACGCTCGAATGTACTGATTACACTGAAAGGCATCCAAGTACTATTATTATGAGTAATACGAACATTTTCCTTTTATTACATTCAGCGGATACAAGGCCCGAAAAAGTTTATACGATTATGGAATTTATTCATTAATATATTGTAGGTTTCATTACAAACTTATGTATTCGGCAAAACATAGAACAATTCAGAAAGAAGTTTGTTCAATTTGTGCAATGTCGAGGTAACTGAGGACTCAAATTTTTGAGTGCGTTCCACGTTTGAACCACAGTTGTGTTGTTCGAAGTTTGGTCTTGAAACTATTATTTCAAAAACTTATGCCATATATTTGTTAAAGTATATTGTAATGAAGTCGCGGTTAGTCGCGTCACAGCGAATTAATTGAGCTGACTGTATCATTGGTCCGGCAAACAAATCCTTCAGTGCAATTATGAAGCCTGTCTGTTGCATTCAAGGTGATAATGCATCACAATGATATCACTTACATTTAAGAATGTATGAGTAAGGAAATACTGACATTCTAATCTTGGTTATTTTCGCTTTAGTTTTTTGCAGTTAGCCAAAAAAGGTGAACTACGATGACTGAATAGAACGGTTTGAGATTATTTATACACACTAACCTCTAAGTAACTAATGAGATAAGTTCAAATTCGAGCAGAATTAAATGGCTATCGACATAAACAGTTTAACAGTTTTCAATATAGCATAGGCAAGAATACAAAAAATTTAAACACACGAGTTCTTTTGGTCTCTGAATACTACATTCTAAAAGATAGACATAAGAAGGGTATATTCTATGCAAATCTCTCGAATGCAATTAAGAAGGCTGTCGTATATATTCAAGGCTCTGAAGATGAATCGTTCGCTAACAATGGTATCACTCACATCTAAGATCTCGAGACAAATGGTCTCCACGGTCGCGGTAATGGCTCGCTGTGAGCTAAATATAGGGCATTGTGTGACTACTGTTGAGATTGCAATACTAGATTATGCAGGTTTCTTCTAAGGCTGTCAGTAACATGATGTGATAAACACAGATGAGGCAGGTTATTAAGATTGGTGAAGTAAGTTAGTATAGACAATATTTGATTAATTTATATCATTCCATATATTGAAAAAAAAGAAGTCAACTTCTTGATTAATAATTCACGCCTCTAAAATATTGAAAGCGACAACATAATCACAAATAATTCACGTTCACGATGTTCAGCCTAGAGTTTAATTAAAACTGACTAACTTAGCATTTTAAATACATAGTTATTTTTAAACTTATTTGCATTTACTACTGCTATTGTAATTTGAAAAGTTACAAAAATGCTATTAAATGTGTCTGTACAAAAGTTGTGATCACGACAAAATCTGACTTAAACTGTTCTTAGCTAAAATAGCTGCATAAACTTAGAATGTAACTATTGTTTCAACATCACCACGAAAGCAGTACTTAATACGAACGAAAGAAGAACCAGCGTGGGAGACTTAGTTAAAAAATAAAATGCAAAGATATAAACATGCACATTTAAACAACATAAAAAGTAAGTGGATCGCGCATTATCGCGAGGAAGGCGGTAATTGCGTACATTTATACTGACGTCATAACTCTGTAACCCAATCGCGAGACACGCACGGAATGTACAAAGGAATATGTGGCGCACCATTTGTACACAAATTACTTTCAGTATAAAATTTTGTGTGGCATGTATTACTGAAAAGTAGGTACAGATCATGCTGATCAAGTATTTATCACGTTATTTCACAAAATCTTAGCCTCAAAACCTATCTGTGAGGCCGTAAGTATTTTTAGAATGTACCTAGTGAATGAATGAATATTAAATCGTACGGCATTGACCCAGGAGAGAGCCTATTCCGTTAATTTGTAAATACATAATGAAGTATACCTACATGAATTTAAGCAGTGTACTGCATGAGTAAATAAGTAGGTACCAAGTGAAGCATCTAATCAATAAGAATGATTCATGTTTTGTAAGCGTGTAGGAATTACTAACTTTTTATTTTGATTATCTTATACAAATTAAGCTAAGGGGCGCAGTAAAAATTGAGGTTATTCAAGTTGGTTTCGTCAGTTTCATTTTAAACGGCATAATGGTAGTTTGTGTAAGTTTCTAATCAAGGAAAGTGCTGCAGTGTGATAAACATGAAAGTGTTTCACGAGTCAGAGACTAAGCATGTATAAGTATTGCGCGAGTTAGAAAGAAAGTGTTGTTGCTTATACAGAGTGGCAGAAAATATAAATGCTTAAATTCAACAAGGTAATTCGTACTGAAAATCTTGATATACATAATAGAGATGTAATTTAAAATGTGCGCTTGTTAAGGTAATATTTTGTTCACACGAAAAACACAGAAACATTCAATGATTCTATACCCCGGGTTCTTTTTTATTTGAATATTTATTTATCTAAAAAATAATGTTTTAGGACATTTCTGGGCAGCTTGTTATACAATTTGATTCTATGAGGAACGTTATAATAGCTTTTTTCCCATTACTGTGTTGTGTTAGCCATTCGGCTATCCCAGTAATGTAACAAAGTTTTATCATAGTTTTAGTGCCACGTTGTATTTGTGTGTTGTTTTCAGCTCAGTGCTTCGTCATTAGATGCAAATACGTTTAAAATAGAAGCGATGTTAGCGCTCCGTGAACAAAGTGTTGCGAAAATGGCGTTAATTTATTATAGGGTTAAAAAAATAACTAACCATATTATTATGGTAATCCACAGACATATTTTTTCATTAAATACATTTTGCGAAAAGATACTGAACTTCTAAGATGTAGGAAGATATAAATCAGTTAAATATTTACTATGAACAATATAGTTTTCGTGTACTTTGAATCATTTAGTCACAGTAATGTAGATTGTAGTTAGTGATGAAATACAGACAAACGTTTACACAATGAATTTAACTTCGAGCGGTACGTCGTTTATCAGATGCGATATTTATAATTATAGTGGTGTGCGAGCAAACACCGGAACTTTGTAAAATTATTCGTCAACCGTGAAATATACATTATGTGGACATATATTATTGTGGAATAAAAAATGTACAGGGTTTATTATTTTAAAAATTTCGTCAGTACGCTTTTGATACTCGTATCGTTACAATTTGGTTTAGAGTTATATGTAATTTATTTAAAACAAAATCCGTTATTCTAGATCGCTGTTTTTATAGTTGGTACTACTATATTCTGTGCTACTTCATTTTGTTGAATCGCTAAAAATTTACTACAGTTTTCTTACTTTTTGAAAAAACTAACAAATTTGATACCCTTATAATAAATAACCCTTTGTTCTCAACATAGCTGTGAATGAATGAATTATTTTGTCAGGGAACCAGGTTATTACAGATGGTAACAAAACAGTATTCATTTTACGTTGTTGATCTGTAACTCTGTATAAACAGTGAAAACGGCAACTGTGTCGAATCGAAGCAACATTATGTGGGAGATAGAATAGAATATACAATCTGACTATATCGAATGGTCAAGAGTGTGGCCTTCATGCTACAATCAGCTTGTGGCAGGAACATTCGCACACATCTATATGCTATTTCTAGTAATATGAAATGTAGTTTGCTCGTTTAGCTGACGATTTTTTTATATTTAGTGTTCATTTATGCTTTACAAAGAACCTTACATTGAATTTCAGGACTTTTTAGGTTTCGTTGTAGTTTTCAGGGTTATTTTAATTATCAAGTCACCTGACTGTTGTACATACATCAAATGTATGGGATTTTTAAGTAGTTAAATAAACGAGTACTTGTATATGACAAGATAATGTAATAAAATATGCTGATAACGTCTAAGATAGCGCTGCAGATGCCGTGAGGTAGTCACAAAATAAACTCATTTGCATGGTGAGAATTCAAACATCACCTTAGTAATATTTAGGTTTGTCAAACAAAATGAGTTTAAGAAAATTACACACATAACTTAGCTGATGTCATAATTGCAGCTGGTAGTGACTCACGAGAAAACAAAAACTATGAATAACATGTAAGCCACGTCAATAATAATAATATTTTACATTATGTCCGTGTAAAGCCAAATACAATTTAATAAGGAAATTTACTGTGTGTACAGTTCAGATGCCATATGAACATTTAGGTAGTGTTGTTAACGAAATTAAAGAGGATGCTTTACACAAATATCCTAAACTAACGCGATAATACAATAACATATTTTTTTACAGTTTGCTTAGTTATATTTAATTTGAAAAGAATTTTGTAGTATTAATATATGTACATGTAAAAGCATCTTGCCAAATTACAAATTCATCGGCGTTTCAGTGTCGCAACCGCCCCATGTGTGATGTTTTCGTAAAACAAGCTTTGAATGCTAAATGTGGAGGAAAGTAGAAATGGGACGTTGTCAATAAATCACGTATCGCAGCCCCGAGCCCCGAGCACACGGGAATAAGAATACGACAGAAAAACGTGACGACGACAACAATGGAACAAATCGTTTCTATTGGAACTGCGAGAACTAATGGTATTGTTTCAATTTGCAACATAGAAAAGAATAGCAGAACAAATGAAACAAAGTATGTACTATGTCGTGAAACCAATAGTTTGAAGTTAAACGTTATCGCTTTCCGAAGGTTCGTTATCATAACTAGCGATCAGCACGCTAACTTATTTATTAGCCTGAAAATGTTTGATTGCGCTTTCAATTTTCGAGTTAAATGCAATTCAGTTTTACCCGATACGAGAAAATAATTAGCTGAGTGTCATCGTAGCCGGATACATTGTTAAGTTTGAAATTTTAAAGGTGAGTCACAGATACCTATATAAGACCTTATAACTTTCGCTGAAGATTGAAAATGCTTTGGGGAAACCGTAGCCGCAGGTGTGAAAACATTTCCTCCAGATTCAGCACGAGAGAGAAACAATAACAAGAGCTCGGTACAATGGCACTGCAAAAACACCGCTAAAAATACATCATATCGACGCTCATTGACGGTAAGTGGAGACAATAAATCTTCAACGAAGGTTTGTTTTTCCGAAAGCACTAAGATCAATACCAAAGTTTAGAACACGAGAATTTTCAGCAGCTGCCGGGGTCGATTTACTTGTTTGTATTAGACGCAGACAATGTTGGCGTTTGGTTTGGCTGAAGTACCTAGTAGTTCACAAGACACGAGCACTGTTGCGGTAGTCGGTGTGTTTGCACATGGGTAGTTGTTTGCGATGTGTGCGGTAGGAGCGGCAGCGTGCGCTCTGCTCGGCGGCCGCGAGAGTACTGACTACTGACTGAGCTGAGACTGCTGAGAGGTCGAGAGGAGCGCGGCGGCTCGCGCACACCCTCCCGGGGTAAACCACCAAACATGGGGGAATCTCAACACTCCTTTAATTTAACTACACAAGTCGTTTAAACAATGATTGGTAAATCGCTGGTAAAATACTATAGATGTTGTGGAAAGATACCTGTTGATACGATTTTTGGCACCGTGTCAAAGACGTCGCCTTGTTTGGGTATGCCAGATGTTATGCTGAATATCATTATGCCCTCATTTACATGTTATGTAATAATTACTATGTTATTAGATGCTTGGCTGAAATAAGGATCGTAGTAAGTTATTACACGTAGCTATGTAATACGTATGTATTATATGTATAGTTAGTGTTAATTGGCGTCGATACAAGCGTTTAAATTAAATATATTTTTAGTAATTTCTAGCAAGTCTTACGATTGATACATATGCATATTGGAACCAATTTCACTAAAACAGTTGTAGACGTTACAAAAACCGAAACCGCTGAAAAGGTCTATGAAAATAAAACAGGCAATAAAGAAATAAGTGAATTACAAAGGCTACCTGGCAACACAGGAGGTTTATTGTAGATATTACCGTAAAGAAGCGAGGGTTGGGCGCCGCCCACGCCACGCGCGTCAGGGCGGGCGGCCGACCGGTCGATCAACCAGTCCGTCGACTGAGGCCGTCTGTCGTTAGTTGGCGGTGACGTCGGGCGACCAGTCGCGACACTGCTTCATCGATATTCAAACGGAGCCCAAGAAGCTTGCATACGTACACATACAATTTTATTGCCCTGTCGAGGTACATTCAAACGGCCCGATAGCAGATAAAATATTTGTTACCAATGACGGTTTGATATGTACCTAAAACGTAAATATGTTAAGCTACGAGTTTGACATATTTACATAAATGACATACAATAAATAGGTAAATCTAATGAATTCTGACATGACTTTGACCATGATATTTCAGCCTTGCATTGAGCCGATGATAAATATTAAGACCAGTTTTGTTCCCATTAGGATAATGAGTCAACACGGTCGCACGTGAGAATGTGTACTAGATAGTATACTAGTACCTAATATTATATATTAATATCTTGGAAGTGAAGGTGAACTCGAGAAACCAGACCGAGATTAAGTAATCGGAACACATCAGACGAGCTCTCTATTGAATAAACTCGGGTCGAACTTCGTCGAACTTTGATCTTATTTGGCACGACCACTATATGCTCAAGCTGGGTGTAGCTAAACTGAAATAAATAGGGTTAAAGACCTTCGTTTAATCACATTATTCAATCTAGTCCAGGCGTAATTTGGATAGGTTGGATTTGGTCTAAAACAGTTCATATTTTGATCAGTTTTTATGTACTTTTATCACGGTTGCAAAGAAAAGTGGCACATTACGTTTAATGAATCAAAATCAAATTTTGACGTATTTGGGTAAATAGGTTGGGTAACCAAATAGGCTTTCTCAAATACAGTTTTGGACAGATTAGACTACTAAACTTTTCTATTATACATTTTATACGAAGTTATAACTGTAACGGAACAGAACTTATACAGTCAGTTCCATTTAGCATAGAGCCTACTAAATATGTGTTTTTCATATGAGAAAAGTGAAAAATAAACATTTTTTACGTGGGACAGGTTTACGTTTGACTACAGCCTGCCTGATGTAAAGCGTTGCAGCAGCCTAAGTGTAACACGCTTAAATAACCTATTACCTCTAGATTTTAATACCCCTGGACCCCTGTTCGCAATGTTGAGTTATATATGTATGTATGTATATATAGACAACGTTTGTCCCTCTTGTGACGTGACATTGGCGAAATTGCGGCGGTGCCGCAGAGTCCATTAAAATATATATATATATATATATAGACAAAATACTAAAATATATCAGAAGCCATCGCTGGTAACATTGCAAATAAAACTAAATAGCATGTTCACACACCAGGGAATCTCATTTTCTTTGACGAGTGGGTTGACGTGCCTACAAATCAATTTAGAGCTAGTGCTTACGACATCAAGGTCCATTGTTCCATGGAAACTTCAGCTGATATGGAGACAATTGGACGAGAACTGTCAGGGGAGAGGTATATGTATACAGGGTAGTGGGACTCTCATTGAAAACTCAAATAAGAGCAGATTTAGGAAAGAAGACAGGTTTTTATCCAATTTTCGAGATATTAACTAAGGTCTAGTGTTTTTGTTTTACTTCAGTAATGTATTAACGGTTATGAAGTGGATTTACAATCGCGGATTACATAAATTACCTTTAATATACAACCACAGGTAAAACTTTTTATTAATTTCAAGCGTTTTTCCTTCCTTATTTATCTTGTAAAACTGCTGAAAGATAAATAAAACTGACATATCGTATAACCTTGTAGCCTGTCCCTCGAAGCCAGCGTATTTCATACAAAGAGAGCGCGGTTTGAATGGCTGACAACCTCAAAGGGACTTCTAAAGGTATTGTCTAATGTAATGAACACCTGGAGGGACCTGTGATAGGAGGGACGTTTATGCAAAACAACTCGAAATGCTTAAACAATGTGACTTGATATGTATGTTCTAAAGAAATACACCGTACCCATTCTTCTTGTCTAAAAAGGAGCAAGGGAGAGGTATGCGTCGCTATATTTACTGTACAGAAAAGTGCATCACTCTCTTCCATCAATTTGAAGCGTGTAATAGTTCAGTACGTAATGTACCTACCCCTATCTACCCTAGCCGTTGCAATGAGGTGGCCAGGCAGCCACATACGCAGCCACACGCTGCTGTGGCTTAATTATCGTAGCACTGACCTGACAGCGAATTCTTAAGGGCTGTATCCAGCTAACCCTGTGATAAGTATAGTTGATGAACTCTAATTTTACATATATTGGGATAATAGTACAAGCAAACACTGTTTGTTTGGGCGGTTTGCGCACGATCTAACCTATATAGCAAAACAAACTTTTGAAAGTGATGGTATGGTCGATATAAAACTATTCTACATAAGATTCAAATGATAGCAAACATTTACCAAGAACACAATCCATATTCTACAAAAATTTCAAGTTAAATCTCTACAGGATAAATATATTCTCAATTCTTTACCTGTACATTCGCAGAGCCGCGGTGAATTTTGTTTTCGCCAACGACTCTTCCATAGCACACGTTTAAATTAAACCAAAACTCTGACGGCGACAAAGGCCTTTTTATCTCAAAAAAGTTTACAAACTGTGGCAGGATAAAAATAGCCTCTGCATCATTTTCGGAGGATTTTGCTCAGCCAATGCACATGATGGATTGCTTTTCATAGATCAAGTATATCCGATATTGTGCTAATATTTGTCCATTACGGCGGCGATGGACACGTCTCGAGATAATCCGATAATCTAAATCCAATATGGGCTGACAGCATTTAGAGGCTTATGGAATTTAGCAGGCCTAGGCTGGGCTGCAATTTAACTTAGGTAACTAAAAAGAAACATTTTTAAGGCTACAACTAACTAGTAGGATCTGAGACTTCAGACGATGTCTATGATCTATTAATTCAGGGTCTGAAACCAGAACTTTTAATAACTTTTTGAGTTTAAAGGGCTGATGATTATGATTATGATTATGATTAACGATCGTCTTCGTATACAACGCTTGCCCAATCATTTGAAAAAATCACAGACGATCGTTAAACAGTAACTTGGTAATTTGTCTTTCTTCGAAAATGTAGTATATCTAAGTAATTGCAATATCGAGTAGCGTAGCTCCACTAGTATCAAGTAGGTTAAAAACTATGCAAAACGACTGGAAAAATGACTTCACATCGCATGCTACAGGAGCATTAATACCTTATCAGGGTCAAGAATTGCACATAAAAATTAAAAACCTTTCTTACTGAAAACTTGAATTAATTAAAACCATGTAATTGGCAAATTATGCATTTTATCGCAGTCATACGTTGCATACTCGCACAAAGGGAATTGCCGTTTTGTAATATACGTTTTGTAAGTATGAAATACCGAGTATATCGGCCTGTAACAACTTACAACATTTTGATAAAAGTGAAATTAAGAAACTGGATTCTTTATGGAATTGAAGATAACCAAATTACGACATCGGAAATACAATACGGTACTGTACAGGTTATTGAACTGTTTTTCTAATTTATAGGTATATATTACTTTATTGACTTTTGCCAATGATCAAATTGAATTAAGCTACCTTTAAACTAACTTAAACATCATCGACCTAGCCTTTTAGGACCCACGCCATGGCACATAGCACCAATCCACTGAAACGGCAAATTTAAAGCCGCCTTTTTGCGTTTAGGGTTAAAAATAGTGTTGATACGAGTAAGCTCCTACTTCAATATAGGTAGTGCATATTATCAAAGCACTAGTAGGTATAATTAATGCAAAACAATCCTCGGTGTAGGTTTCATCAGGAGAGTTGGCAAACTAAGTTGCCGCCTCCGGCACAACTTTACACGGAGTAACGGGGGCTGAAACTTTATCCTTGCGGAAATAGGTCGGCTATTGATGGCGTATATATATACCTAGTAGGAATGTGTAGCTATAATGTAGGGAGGGTTATTGCGTCGTAAAGGTTCTAATTTTAACTTATGTGGGCGATGGATCCTGCACTCATAACTCGATATGGGTATCTTATAGGTAGTCACTGTGACACTAGTTTGTCTGTCTGTATTGTGTGAACAACAAAGAGTTTCTCTCTCATTTTATGTAAACTACCCTGGCTTTGTGAAATAGCTAAGCAATTTCCAGAGATTAAAAACAAGGGATACTTTTAGTCGGAAGAGAACTTTAATTGAAGGATTTCATTCGATTACTTCGAGTTAATTCAACACAATTCGACTAGCATTTTCAGACAAAGTAGTATTAAAAAAATAAGGGCACAACAAAGACTATTTAAAGACTAACACGTGATGCAGAAAACTAAATAAAAAACGTTTATCTATCTCAAACAACAAAATACTCGAACAAACTTCCCATTTTTCTTTCCACATAATGTAAATCTGTGAAGAAACGAATGTTTCTATACAAATGCAGTTTTTAATGAACCTTGAACGTCAGTAATAAGGACTACTTTACCTCAATACAACTAAAGTAAAGATAAAGGTGTTGTCACACTGCGGAGGCGCTGTCGCAGCGTCAAGCGTCACGACTCACGATACTCCTGTTTGTACTTTACTTACTGAGCGACAGCTTGTTTGTTTTGTTTACGTGCATAGAAAATTTTGATACTTTATCAGAAAAATGTTGGTACTTGGGTGGGTTGCACTTTGCACTGGTACGGAAATCACATACAAAATAGAACGGACTCTGAAAGATAATGTAAGGCATTGTAATTATTCGTTTGATTTTTCACTTTAAAACTATCCCAATAGTTTTGCCATTGTGCCGATACAGGTAACTAGTTCATACTGAAAGAGAATTTTGTTGACATTTTTATAGTACTGTTGCGCCGCGACGATTCTCGAAGGTTCACGTTACCACCGGCCTACCTACGCGTACACATAAACAAGTTGTTTACCACATTTTAATTGCATTCCAGAGATTTCGACCCTTCATTTTAAGCGTAACACAAAAGAACCTAATTTGCATAACAATGATTTTATAACCTTGTTTACATCAAGCGCTCACCTAACTAATTTGCATGACAAAAGATTTATGGTTCTGTTTTGATACAAGTAATACAAAAGCATTCGAGAAGTTTCTTACCGATATATAAACAGGCGCAGCTCGGGCCAGACACAGTTTCAATCAAGCGATCGAGGCGAACAGTCAAGCGATACTAAAGCGATAGAACGTGTGTGAAAGTTCATAGTGAAGTACTGTGAAGTAAACGTGTGTGTTTAGTGTTTTACGTAGTCTCTACGTAGGTGTGTGTGACGATATCGTCGAATTAAAGGCAATAAATTAAGGCATTGTGTTTTTCCTTAAAAACAGCCCCCCTATCCCGTAACATTTGGTGTCAGAAGTGGGATTAGGAAGCAAAATGCCTCTCTTGCCTTTGGATGACGACTCGGTGCGCACTAGGAACCAACGTCGGGAAGAAGCACGTCGGACGGAAGAGCAGGCGCGCCGCCGCGAAAGTATGGACAGCAGGCGTGAACTGCCTGCCGAAGAGATGGGAGAGCCCCCGTCAGAGAGCGTGACTGATACTCCGGCCGCTCGCCCTGCTGCATCTGCCCCCATGGATTTGTCAATACTGATGAGCATACTGGAGGAACAGGCAAAACGTCAAGAGACTATGCTGCAATCAATCCGGACAGAACAAGCTCAGCAGCAAGAGGAACAGGCAAAACGTCAAGAGACTATGCTGCAATCAATCCGGACAGAACAAGCTCAGCAGCAAGAAGAACTAGCAAAACGTCAAGAAGAACAAGCGAAACGTCAAGAAGAACAAGCGAAACGTCAAGAAGAACAAGCGAAACGTCAAGAGGAATTACTACGCTTGACGCAAGACGAACACGCGAGACGCTTAGAAGAAATACAGGAGCTGCTGGGAAAGGACCTGAAAAAGATAAACCTGAAGTTGGACCAACACGAAGAGAGGTTGAACGAGACAGAACTGCAGATTGCAAACGTTCAACGGTCCCTTCAGGTAATAAAGACTGAAAAGGGACCAATCATTGCTGCTGCCCCTGTCTCAGCGCCGAGCGGCTTCAAGATCACTCCATTCGACGGGATGTCATCTTGGGCCGCTTACAAGATACAATTCGACGCCATAGTGAGAGCCAACGGCTGGAACAAAGAGCAAGCAATGACTGCCCTTACAGTGGGTCTTCGTGACCAGGCCTTGTCAGTTCTAGAAGCTCTGGGCAAAGACGTCACCTATGACACTCTTCTGGAGGCGCTGGAACGTCGTTATGGTGATGCGCACCTGGAACACGTATACCGTGCTCAACTGAAGGATCGCGTACAACGGCGCGAAGAGACCTTGCAGGAGTGGGCTCTGGAGGTTGAGAAGATGGTACGCAAGGCCTACCAGTCCGCACCACAGCAGGTCGATACAGTTCTGGTGCAGGAGTTCATTAGTGGTATTCGTGACCCAGAGGTGAAATCCGCAGTGGCCCTTGGGCACCACCAGACCCTGAAAAACGCCCTGGCACATGCTCTGGAGGTCGAAGCCGTACGTAAGGACCATCGCTCTGTACGCATCAGGGAAATGAAAGAAACAACTACACCGACGTACTACAATAGAGGTGCTCCCAGGTGCTACAATTGCCACGAGAGGGGGCATTTAAGTCGTAACTGCCCCAAATTGAACAGGCCTCCAGAAGCACGGATAGAGCGTAATATGGACCAGCAACAGGGAAACGAGTAAGCGCCAGGACCGAGGGGCAGGTGCTGGCCGGTTTTTATAAGGCCCCGAAAGTTTCGATTATATCGATCTCGCAAGCCAAGGATGGAAACAGTCTGATCATCAAGGGAGAAATTAATGGAATAATCTGCACGCTGACACTGGATACTGGAGCTTCGCGAACTGTGATCAACTCCCGACTTGCTAAACGGCTATTTCGAAACTTCAGGAATTTTAAGACGATTAAACTAGTGACGGCAACCGGCCAGCACATACCCGTACGAGGAGAGCAGCTGGTTGAATTAAAGTTAGGTGAAAAAGTTTACAAACATGAAGTCGTAGTGGCTGACATCGTAGATGATTGCATTTTGGGACTGGATTTCTTGCGAGAACATTATTGTGAAATTGATTTGAACCTAGGAGTATTGAGATGTGGTTCTGAAGAAATCTTCATGGAAGGTGCCACTACAGGAAATGTCTACTGTACAAGAAGGATCAATCTACCACCGAGATCGGAAACCATCGTACCAGTGAAATTACCTCGGGGTATTGGAAATCACAGCCGATGCGTTCTCCTGGAACCAATCGATTACGAGAACCCTTGGATGATGGCACGGACTCTGGTGATGAACAGCAGTACCGCAGCAGTACGTGTGTTGAATCCAACTGACAAGGAACAGACAATCAAAGGAGGAACTTTGATGGGCACTTGCGACAATGTGGACTGGATGCGTAAATGTCAAGAAAAACCAACTGATAACAGATGTCGACCAAATTTCGACGTATCAGTCCTCCTAGAAGGTTGTCGCAAAGACCTTTCTCACAAAGATCTGGAGATGGCTAAGAAGATGTTACTGCGCTTCGCTGATGTCTTTGCTTCGAGTGAAGGTGTTATCGGAAGAACTGGCTTAGTGAAACACACGATAAATACGGGAGTTGAACCACCGATACGTCAACGTCCAAGAAGAATACCAGTCGCCCGAGAGAAGGAGGTGGAGACCATGATAGAGGATATGATGAAAAATGGGGTCATAGAACCATCGTCTAGCCCATGGTGTTCTCCTGTGGTTCTGGTGAAGAAGAAAGACGGCAGTATGCGGTTTTGTGTGGACTATCGACGACTTAATGATGTGACAAAGAAGGACAGTTATCCTCTCCCCAGGATTGACGACACGTTGGACACATTATCGGGAATGAAGTGGTTTTCGACCTTGGACTTGAAGAGTGGATACTGGCAAGTGGAAATAGATCCCAAGGATAAGGAAAAGACTGCTTTCTCCACGGGGAAAGGCCTGTGGCAGTTCAAGGTTATGCCATTTGGATTATGCAACGCACCAGCCACTTTTGAAAGATTAATGGAACTAGTCCTCACGGGACTAATTGGAGATGCTTGCCTGGTATATTTGGATGACATCATAATTGTCGGGAAGACTTTCGAAAACCATCTGGAAAATTTGGAACGAGTTCTGACTAAAATTCGGGCAGCAAACCTTCAGCTGAATCCGAAAAAGTGTTCATTCTTCAAACAACAAGTAAGCTTCCTGGGTCATGTTATATCGGAAGCGGGTGTGCAGACGGATCCTGAGAAAACCATCACCATTAAGAACTGGCCGATTCCAAAGGACAAAACTGAAGTTAGAGCATTTCTGGGCCTGTGTTCTTACTACCGAAGATTCGTCAAAAGTTTTGCTGACATTGCAAAGCCACTGCACAAATTGACGGAAGAAAAACGTGTCTTCTTATGGAACGACGACTGTGATGCTGCATTTCAAGAACTAAAGAAAAGACTTTGTGAAACACCAATTCTTGGATACCCAGACACAGAAAATGATTTTATTGTAGACACGGACGCGAGCAATACTGGAATCGGTGGTGTGCTGTCTCAACGGACAGGAGACCAAGAAGTAGTCATTGCTTACTTCAGTAAGTCCTTGTCAAAATCGGAGAAGAACTACTGCGTTACAAGAAAGGAGCTTCTTGCAGTAGTTAAGACCTTGCAACATTTCAGCAAATACCTACTTGGCCGGAAATTTCATCTAAGAACTGATCATGCGGCCCTAAAATGGCTACTACAATTCAAGAATCCTGAGGGTCAAGTGGCAAGGTGGATTGAGCAGTTGCAAGAGTATGACTTCACGACGGAGCATCGAAGTGGTAAATCACATGGAAATGCGGACGCCCTGTCTAGGAGGCCATGTGATGATGATTGCAAACACTGTCTGAGACATGAGTCAAAGGAAACCGTACCACTTAGGATGCTAAGGACAGACCTCAGCGACGATTGGAAGGAGACCCTGAAGGCAGCTCAGCAAGAGGACGTCGACATCAAACCAATTCTGGACTGGATGGAATCCGGAAACACTAAGCCGATTTGGAGCGACGTCGCAGGGATGAGCGTAGTGACCAAGAGTTTATGGGCGCAATGGGACAGTCTCGTGCTCCATGAAGACGTATTGTGCCGAAGATGGGAGAACGCTCGTGGAAATCACTGCCATCTTCAAATGATTGTTCCTAAAGTGAAGGTGCCTGATGTCTTGCGACTTTACCATGAAGGATACTCAGGAGGACATCTTGGGGTAAAAAGAACCCTGTTGAAAATACGGGAGCGATTTTACTGGATTAACTGCAGGGACGACGTGGAAGATTGGGTTAAGAAATGTACCAGTTGCGCGTCAGTGAAAGGCCCACATACTCGGAGTAGAGGAGCATTGAAGCTTTACAACGTAGGAGCGCCATGGGAACGTATAGCGCTGGATGTCGCAGGACCTTTCCCTGTCTCTGAGAGTGGAAACAAGTACTTCCTGGTTGTCATGGATTACTTCACTAAGTGGCCTGAAGTCTTCGCTATCCCAAACCAAGAAGCCGCCACAATAGCCGATAAGCTGGTCCATGAGGTGTTCTGTCGTTTCGGAGTACCCTTAGAGATTCACAGCGACCAAGGTAGAAACTTCGAATCTCAACTCTTCCAAGAGACGTGTAAAGTAATGGGCACTCACAAAACTAGGACCACGTCTTATCATCCGCAGTCTGATGGAATGGTGGAGCGGTTTAATCAAACACTGGAGAGACATTTGGCTAAAGTGGTTGACAGCAAGCAACGAGATTGGGACAAACACATTCAGCCATTCTTACTGTCATATCGGAGTGCAGTTCACGAAAGCACGAATGTGACTCCAGCTTTCGCGAATTTTGGGCGAGAGTTACGACTGCCGGCGGATTTGATAACTGGTATCCCGCCGGACTCTCCACGTACCATGACAGAGTATGCGAGTGACCTTCGGAGCAAGATGAATGACATCTATGAACACATTCGGGACTCTGGCCGACAATCATCCGAGAAAATGAAAACTCGATACGACCGAAAGCTGAACAACCCCGGATTTTCTGAAGGGTCCTTAGTGTGGCTACACAATCCCGTCCGCAGCAAGGGCAAGTCACCGAAATTGCAAGCTAAATGGGATGGACCGTATCGTGTGGTGACAAAGATCAACGACATCACATTCCGGATACAGAAGGGCCAGCGAGGCGGACCTAAGATCGTTCACGTGGACCGGCTGGCGAGATACCATGGAGACAATGGTGCTCGGGACGAGCACGTCTAAGGAGGGGGTAGTGTTGCGCCGCGACGATTCTCGAAGGTTCACGTTACCACCGGCCTACCTACGCGTACACATAAACAAGTTGTTTACCACATTTTAATTGCATTCCAGAGATTTCGACCCTTCATTTTAAGCGTAACACAAAAGAACCTAATTTGCATAACAATGATTTTATAACCTTGTTTACATCAAGCGCTCACCTAACTAATTTGCATGACAAAAGATTTATGGTTCTGTTTTGATACAAGTAATACAAAAGCATTCGAGAAGTTTCTTACCGATATATAAACAGGCGCAGCTCGGGCCAGACACAGTTTCAATCAAGCGATCGAGGCGAACAGTCAAGCGATACTAAAGCGATAGAACGTGTGTGAAAGTTCATAGTGAAGTACTGTGAAGTAAACGTGTGTGTTTAGTGTTTTACGTAGTCTCTACGTAGGTGTGTGTGACGATATCGTCGAATTAAAGGCAATAAATTAAGGCATTGTGTTTTTCCTTAAAAACAGCCCCCCTATCCCGTAACAGTACCTAACTCGGCTGAACTATGGTGTAAGAAATAGCTAGATAATCTCAAACATAAAACGAAAATATTGCTTTTAGATTTTTTAGACCTGCTATTTGAAAATGACAGTAAAAAGCAAATCAAAGACGTCGTATATTTTATCTATTGACAGTCATATTTACATCTTTTTCGAGTAAAAACTGCTCGAATTAGTGAAAAACCTTGCTGAACTAGTTTCATAGTATAAAGTGACTGACACGCGGTCACAAAGTATCAAGAACAGTTGTCTCTATGTTTGTGATGTGGGACACACTGACAGGTGTTTTGGCGAAGGTCCATTTTAATAGATGTTATCTCTTGTTATTGTTACAAATACACGATAAGGCACATGAAGGATAATTAGGTTAGATATTTTAATCATGTGACGTTGTACTTTCATTGATTTCGATACTGTAGGAAGCTTCGTATCTTAGGTTTGCAAAGAATTTGTATATTTACCATCAAATGTACGTTTACTTGTATAAGGCATTGGAGATAGCTAGAGCTTTGAATTATTTAGCTAAATAAATAATGAAATAAGTAAAAAATAAATAGTGAGTCTTTAATAATTAGTGGGATTTAAAATTTTGCTCAATATTTTTCGCGAATCCGACTTTTCGTAAAGCTTTGCGTGAGCGTAAAAAAATGACGTATAGTGATCAAATTGTACCTAGCTATTAATAGAAAGAAGCAGCACGTGCGGCAAACAACACAAACAAAAACATGTTTGTTATTTTTCGCGCGCGGGTTTCAAGAGCACGCTTTCATGTTTGAAAGTAGGGTATGATATATGAGCGGAATTATTGGTTAACCTTGTCAGATGTTTCATTTCATTTATTCATCAATATAGGTACATAAAAAAATGTTGTGGGTGTATCTGTGCCTCTGATGATGCATTATAATAGTATCTCGACGGACGTATCCATGGTGTGGATGATACGTTACGTGTTGTTATTTGTTTCAGAATAAGTGTAGTAAACTTGTGAAGTTTCTACAATGGCTAGTGGTTTAAATAAGTAAATTTTTAAAAAATGATATCTATTTTTACTAGGCGACATCTCATTTAAAATACGAGTACAATAGGTGTATACAATAGGTGTATACAAAAAAAAATTAGGTACTTATATTTTTCATCAAGTCTATAGGAATGAAAGCTTCAGACCATTTCTTTCGGGTAATTTGTGGACATGACGTAGGATTGTAAATACATAGGTGATAATATTCTGGAGCTCTGTTTCCAGATAATTATAACCCAGGGGTTTTCAGATTCAGTGTAAATAGGTTGCTTCTAGGCAAACGTACAAAATCTAAGACTGCAGTGGTGCTTAACATCAGACAGGCTGTAGACAAACGTCGGCCTATTTCGTGTTAAAATAATACAAACAATATGAAATAGTTACTAATTAAAATAATAAAAGGAATAGTTTACTAATCTAATGATAATGCCGTTTTTACCAATCTAGAACTTTCCTCTAAGATAAGACAAAAAATCAATTCACAACTACGCAAGAGGATATCCTTCCAAGAATTTGACATTGTTTGCACTTTTCTCGCGGAAATCTATTAAAATCCGTGTGTGTTTGTAAAATATGCAAGAGTGGATAACATCCGCGCAGTACTCCGGAGAAGACGTCCCGGACTGAGATAGATTTGAGAACATCCGTCTGTCAGTTATTGACGTAGTATAAATAAAGCGGGGGCAGTTTATGGCTTTAGTATTAGTTTGTTGTGCTATTTTGCTTATAGGTATGTACGTACAGTCAAGCGGTTTTGTTGTCGTTATAGTCTTAGTCATGAAAAGGACTTTTGGAGTAATTGCTTTAAAAACAGGTTTCATTTACGCACATTCGGGGCTTCGGGAATTAATGCATCAGCGTCCCTCGTCATTTTCCGCAAAGGTTTTGCAATAATATGATGAGAATCGTATAGAGATAAACGCATAAACAATGTATTATTCAAGCGACGCCGTCATCTCTCCGTGGGATGACAGGTAAACACGGCATTTGGCCACGAGATGACCAAGTTGCACGTTCATATCTGCCTTAAAATCGACAACCGTATGCACATAATGAAGATAGCAAGGGACCGGTGGATACGAACCCAGACACTGGTAGATTTCTTTAGGTTGATGATCTTCTCCTTATAGAACAAGAGTCTAGCGTTTTCAAACCGCATTAACGGCCTCTGACATGGCTTAACCACTGGCCGGGACCAACATGATGATAATGAGATGTATACAGTAAATATTCAAGTTTTATATATACTCACTGGTCGGTGTCGTCAGTGCGTCGTCGCAGCGGCGGCGGCGTGCGCGCGGGTGCGAGCAGGCGCTGCGTGTCGGGCGCGCAGGCGCGGGCGAACGCAGCCGCCGCCTCCGCCGCTGCGTCTTCGTCGTACGGGGACGTGTCGTCCTCCGCTGCAACAAGGGAGAGATCATAGAGTCAGAGTACTTGCAGTACCAGGCCCATAGTTTACTGAGAGTTATAATTCACTTTTCAAATCTGTAGCACAGGATACAGAAATACTTAATGGAATAGTTTGACTACTTTTTACTAACTCTGTTGCTTTTGCACTAAAATGTAAATAAACCTAAATAGTGTTCTCCTACAATAGAACTGTGTAGTAAAGAGATTTCAAACTGCCTGACATATACATAATATGTATGTTTTTTTTTACATGATATAGGCTTACGCTTGACTACAGCTTGCCTGATGTTAAGCAAAGCTATAATCTACGATCTAGCGCGCTTGCCTAGAAGAAACCGGTTTACTCTCGACTTGAAGACCGACAAATTATAGTTCAAGGGGAATAGAGATTCGGGCAAGGAGTTCCACAGTTTGGCTGTTCGCTCGATGAAAGTCGAAAACGAAAGCAAAACGCTTGGTTGCGAGTCTTTGGAACCTCAACTGTATAACTGTGCCTCCTTGCCGAACCCCTACTCGTACGATGATGAAATGGGGCTGCAGGAATTAAATTTTGCAATTCCTCCGCACACTCTTCGAAATGCAACCTGTAAAAAACCGAAAGACTGACCACCTTACGGCGGTGCTCAAAGCTTTGTAATTTTGAGCTACAGATATTATGTAGTTCATATTTATGATAACTTCACTACGACGAACGTCGAATCCAGTCGCATGTATTTTTAGATTTACAGATGTATTGCAATTTGATTACTTCTTTTGTCTACTCTGTCAGAAACTGAATAATAAATCATATCTATTATATAATACAAATATTGATAACATTATTTTAGTTAATTTAAGGCTAACGGAAACGACACGAAAGTAGGTAAATTGATGTGTACACCACATACATTGAGCCCACGTGTGTGAGATATTTGTACATCCAATATTTATTCACCAAACAACAAAAAGTCATTAAAACTGTGTCAACAGAAAAGTTAGGGATCGGTAGGTATTTATATTATTTTAGATAAAAAGTGGCGCAGTGCGGATATTTCATAACTTTGACATTTACGTTATTTAAAGACTTGGTAAGGACTAGGGAATAAAACTAAACTTCTTTATTTATTGCCTCCTTCTTCCCCGGTGTATTTTTATTTCTTTTGTGTAGCATACATACAGACACAGACTTTAAAAAAAAAAGCATGTTGTTTACTTATATTTATAAATATAAGATTTCAGTGGATTTGTTGAACCATTTTAGTAAGGCATATTTTTAGTCATGAATTTAAGTACATAATATTATTTATGCTTATAAATTATTTTCAAATGGGTACAGTGTTGCCATTTAAATAAAATATGGATGCATTTTATATTTGCAACACCAGTTGCCAATTTAAAGTAATGTCTGAGATATTACTTAAAAGATCTTAATAAGTTTCAATGATAAGTACATTTAAGTTTATGTACTTAGGCTTTGATAAAATTGTTGAATACTTATGAAAGTACTTACGATCATATTCGAACGCATAGTTTTGCATATTACGAGTGATACTTGCACACAATATGACGTTTTTACAAAATGTCACTGTCACTTTAAATTTCAAACTTTATTTTTCGTCACTTCAACTTGAAAACTGGTACAATATAAAGTTATGGCCAAAGGAGGAAAGAAAAAACAATCTTTTCGTCACTATTAATCTGAAGCTGAAGATATATTTAACTGTTCAGAAAAAACGAAGATCACATGCTTGAAACAGTCGCAAACTAACAGAAAGGTTAACAGGGTACGCTTTTACCCAAAATGTTCTGTTCTCACAAAAACATTGTCCAAAATATTTCTTGACAAAGCGTGCACTAAACAAACATTTAAGACTAAGCGTCACACATTGCATACATCACAAGCATGTCAGTTTTAAGATAACACACTAACATGCACTTTAGCTTGTATAGTCATTTTAACACTATAATTTGAATTATTTAATTTTATAATTTGACTTGTAGTTTTATTTGGTCTCTGTAGTTGATTTGGTTGTTTATTTTTAAGTCTTAGTTAAGCACGAAAAATTACATGTCTACCAAGTTTATTTACACAATGAAACTAAATTGACAGCAAACTCCACACTTTTACATTCTGAACATAAATCGATGATTGTGTCACAATTGATTCTGCTCAGTAAAGTTACAAACAACAAAACACTGTCACGTTTTCCTCATGTTTATTGTTTAAGTCATATTTAGGAAGTATTTATAACAATGGTTTAGAAGCATGGTTTATGAATTATCCATAGTTTTGATTGGTCACAGTCGCAGTAAAAGCGGGCTCTTGCTCTGTTCTGTATAGAACTGACTGAGGCAGAGTTTTGTCGGCGTTTAGCAAATTTCAGATGCATGATGTAAACAATACTGATTTACATAACTTTACCCAAACTCTAATTATTGTTTGTGTTAAGGCACGTGTACATTAAGCCTGCCGAGCCTCAAACAGATAAGAGTATGTTTACTATCATGGTACGAGCATTTTCTTTATTTTGGTATAGATGGCGCTGCTCGGGATGATTTTGATGAATTAATACAGAGATACTGGAAGGGGAGTGAAACTTGAAACAAAATGCAATTATAAGAAATATAGTGCTGCTAATCTATATTTCTTGACCGAAAACGAAATAGTGGATGTCGCTTTAGTAAAAAAAACATACAAAGTTAAGGCCAAAGAAAAAGAAAAAAACTCAATGACACTGACTGACGTTTGAAATATATACATTTTGAAAACTTCAGTTGAAAAATCCAAGATCTTGTGCGAATGTGTTTTATTTTGTGATTTCTTCATATTCATATCAACAGTTAGTGAGCTACAGTATCTTTTAATGTGATAATATATAGTTGGTGTCCAATGTTAGCCGGGAAAATACTATAATATGATGGTGAAGAACTGACGATACAAAAAAAATGTCGGTGCAAAATTAATACTACAGACATAAATATTACAAAATAGTAAAATTATATTTTGTGTCTTATTTTAACTTCTGACTTAATATATGTAAGGAGCAAGGTGTAGGTAGGTGTTGTATTTATATTTTAGGCAACAACATGTATACGAGTATGTAGGTATGTATATACAATATTATTTTTGGTCAAGAAATACAGAGGGCGCTTCAATTTGATTGGCATTAAAATCACACAAGATGGCTCTCTATTCCTGGTAGGTATATTATATTACTCTATGGATACTGGTACCGCCTAATCTTTTGAGGGTGGCTTTAGTAACATCAAAAGAAAAAGGTATTGTTCTACAATTATTTAAAATTCAGATAAGATCAATCGATAGTAATAATGTGTAAGTATGTACTTTTTAATATTTTTTTATATACATATTTTTCATGGTTACAGTAACAAACAATACTGAGATTGCAGTAAAAAAACTGTAATGTAGGGTTTTTATATATTTTATCATGTAAACATTGTGCTCTCGCCTTTATGTATTGGCAAGTAGTTCATGGTAATTAACATTTCTTTTCGCACCGTTTCCGAGCGGCTGACTTAACACAATATTTAGCGCTTCCTCATTCAAATCGA
Source organism: Macaria liturata (assembly GCA_964023185.1). Taxonomy (NCBI): domain Eukaryota; kingdom Metazoa; phylum Arthropoda; class Insecta; order Lepidoptera; family Geometridae; genus Macaria; species Macaria liturata. The sequence continues at coordinate 11,998,047 of OZ026816.1, forward strand.
TATTTGTTGAATAACTAGTACCTAAATACTTCTTTTTTTTTCACGTGGGATAGATTTACGTTTGACTACAGCCTGCCTACTAATTATTATTGTGACGCAAACAAAAAAAGTATTAAAAATGAAAAAAGTACAACCGAATTGTTCAAATAGGTACCTACTACAAGTGGCGCCGTCAATATAGGTATTCTACACATTTTCTACAAACTTTTTGTGCGGTTTTGATATTATTCCTTTTCAGATTCAAACAAATAATAATATGACCGATTCAAAATCAAACCGCTCCTCTTTATAAGAAAAAATTACGAAATTTTACATCCGGTCAAATTTTCAAGTACCTATCTAGTGTAAAATTTAAGTTAGTATTTTTTTTAGGAACTCCTAACTTAAACGAATAGCAAATATGAGTCCTGTATATAATGTAGCATGAATGTGCAAGCGTTTTTGTTTTACTCCTCTCAACACAATATACTTACCATCTTTTAATTTGTGATTACAGTTTACAGTTACTGTGATTTATCTTAATAAACAGACAAGCATGAAAACATTGCCCTACAAATCTAAAATAGGTAAAAAAAGGCAAGCAACGATGTAGTCAATTCGTAAATAATATCTATATAGGTAACTAGTGGGTGCTCACGGCTTCCCTCGCATTAAGAAGTAAAACTTGCATCCCCTATTTCACTCCTTTTAAAATGGCATTTTCCAAAATCCTTTCTTAGCGGATGCCTACGTCATAACATCTACCTGCGCCAAATTTCAGCCCGATCCATCCAGTGGTTTAGGCTGTGCGTTGATAGATCACTGTGTGAGTTAGTCAGTCAGTCCTTTGAGTTTTAAATATTTATTATAAGCTTCGTAGTAAGTAACGTGAAACATACAAAAAACAAGTACCCACAACTAAATTGAAGTCGTTCTTTGAAAGTCAATAAAGTTTTGTTAGATTTTATGAAATATTTACCTGAAGCAGTGGGCCTCGCTTTCAGTTCTACATCAACAGAGATGGACGCAACTTCCATCGCACTACTTTCAATCACACAAACACCAAGAAATATAACTTCACTTGTTTCCAAAAGACGATATTCTTGTTTTTAAGAAGATGCTATACAGATTCACTCCAAAGAACAAAAACTTATGCAAATTTGAATGGTCTATAAATTATATTTAGGTTTTTTTTAAAATATTTCAAGTAAATAGTTGTATTTTTTATACAACAGTACGCCACTAAGTTGAGCCCTGCAGTGCTGGATAAACCAAGTGCGTCAATAGATAACGCTGGTACCGCGTATCGATAACGTCCGATAGATACGCTCGATAACGATCGCCCCACTTACACATGTACTGTACTAAGTTACTCACTTACTAATGACTCATGAACTCCCGGTTTCCGGAATAACGATTAGTTTAATTCTCCTATCCAATTAATTTGTACGCGCTGTGATTGGCGCAACATTGGAAATCCACCAGTGACAACGCATATAAATTGTTTTTTGTTTGGAGATTTCAACTGATTCTTGTTATATAAACCATGAAGGTACGACTTAATTTAATTTGAGGCCTAATGTACCCAAACTGTATAAACGGAAAGATTGTTCAAAAGTTTAGCAGAGTACGCAGCACTAACTACCTACTACTAACTAGTGCGAATATGTATCGCTTACCGTTACGCGTGTTACAGTCAAAACTATATCTTTTTAATAAATAGTCAATGTTTTTTAGATGTTCAATTTATGTTTATACTTTTCAATCTTATGAGACTCATAAAAATCAGTACTGAATGTATGTATGTTCTTTTCAATGTGTAAACAATTTGATGTGACTAATTGCAAATCAAAGAAAGAACAATAAAATACTAAGAAAATATTATGAGCCGAGCTAATGACCGAATACCATTAGCTTATCATTATAACTTGCACAATTTTGTATGAATATTGCGAAATTGTAACAATATCCAAATTCAATGTAGATTCCGGATGTTTGTCATTATAAAACCTGTCTAACATTTGTCTTGGGAAAAGTTTTAAATTCGATTGTTACGGGCAAGTGAAAATAGTAGAAGAACACTATTTAGGTATACTTCAGTGAAAACTAGCAAAACGCATGCTTTTCTGGAGCTATCTTTTTAAGCAACGATGTTATACTACAAAGTTGGATATGTTCGTATAATGCACTCAATACAAAATTATTTTAACGCCTCCCTACTTACAAGTTGGCAAAATTCGCACAACCAACCTGTATCCGAGTTATGCGAGTGCGGGTTGTGTATGATGCGTATCCTCCTCTCGGGGAAGCAGGTGTCCCCCAGGTCGGAGGCGCGCGCGCAGTTGGCGAGCGCCTCCTGCTCCGAGCGCGGGAAGTAGAGCGGCGCCAGCGACGTGTAGAGCGCCACGTCCGCCGCGTTGCTGGCCAGCACCACCAGCTGCGGCAGCGGGTGACACTCCAGGTAGCGGCGGATCGTGCCTGCAGTGTGGGGGTTGAATATGTAAGGGGAAATAGTACTCAAAATAGGTTTATAAATAACTACCGGGTGCAGTAGTAGTAGTAAACCTTCATCCCCTATTTCACCCCTTTAAATTTATTAATTTTTAATTTATTTATTTAATAATAATTAAAACGGTCAAAACCAATTACATTAATTATTTCATACTCAAATTAAAAGTGGCATTTCCAAAAATCCTTTCTTAGCGGACGCCTACGTCATAACATCTACCTGCACGCCAAATTTCAGCCGAATCCGTCCAGTGGTTTGGGCTGTGCCTTGATTGATCACTAAATCAGTCAGTCAGTCAGTCACCTTTGAGTTGTATATATTTAGATGAGGTATTGGTCATGGTTCAAGAACAAAAACAATGCTGACCACAATAGAGAACAGAAGAGGGCAGATGTTTGGCCACCTTATACGACATGAAAGCCTTATGAAAACCGTTATCAAGGGGAAGCTAGAGGCACGAAGAGGAAGGCCGAGAAGGGCATATATCGATCAAATCAAAGAGAAGACAAGCGTCATGTCGTATAAGGAGGTCAAGGAATTGGCTGGATACTGAGGAGAATGGCGCATACTCTACAGACAAGAGCGTCGCTCTTAAATTTTAAATGAATTGGTGGAGTAATTGAGTAACATATAAAAAAATGTGAATTCAGAAATTCCTTCTTTTTGATGCTGGTTAAATATGACGCAAATGACAATGGTAGGTATTAACTTTCAATAAAAAATTAACGCCTGATTATAATCTGAGAGCCATTGACAGATTGTTGTTATGAGTAAAGAAGGCTATTTTTGGTAGGACATAAATGGATCATTGAGCTAGGATTATACAGAGACACAATCTCAAACTAAAAGTGCAGGAAAGTGTCCGAACGCTAACATCGTCAGCGAGCGCAAAATAAGGACTGCTTGTCTCTTTCGCTCTTACATATTTTATGAACATGCAAAAGAGATAGGTAATCCTAAAGTCTGCTCAACGAGTAGCGTGGGCAGAGTTTTGGCTCGGATTTGTTTTTCTAGCGTTTGTGACTCTGTTTAATTCTAGATCAATGAAAAGGATACACCTCTGTCGGTGAAGACTCGTGTCTTGAACGTGACTATCTGTAGCTAATTCTAATAATTACGTAAAGCCTTGTATTCTAGACACGAAGGTTCGAATCCGACCCGCCGTCATATCTTTGCCTATTATACAACAGCAGTATACTCACGTAGCGCAATATGCGCGGCGAGGTCCGGCGGGAAGTTCCTCCGCGGCGTGTTGACGACGCACAGCGCCACCGAGCGCGCGCCCAGCTCGGCTGCCTTGAATAACACGTTCCTGGAAAGTAATTGTAAGGCGCATTAGATACCTAGCTTTTTCATAGAATTGTTCAGTCAAATGAAGCCGACACGAGCTTGTTGGTCTCAAATAACGCAAGTCGAAAGCAAGCAATGTCCCAACCACCCATAGCCGTCATTTGTTAGCTCGGTTGGTTGAATAGAATAGAATATAACTTTAATGTACACCATAAAACACAGAAATTACAAAACAGAAAAAAAAACATACTTAAATTATTGTGTTGCACATTGGGTGGCCTTATCGCCTTAGGCGAGATTTTCTAGGAGGTTTCTAAGGGTCTGCAAATTAGAACTAGGCTTCCGAGTAATTAGGGTAAACGTTTTCAGACATTTGACGTTCTAAATCTCACGAGTCGAGAACATTTGGGCGTCACGGCACACTAGCGCCTCTAGCGGTGATTTGCGTCGTAACCAATAATGATATAAATAAATATTCCGGGACATTGCACACAGCGCCATCTAGCCTCACACTAAGCAAACGCTTGTGTCGTGGGTACTATATAACGGATATAATAATACTTTTCTTTTTCTAAATACATACTTATTATACAAATATACATACAGACTCAACACCAGACTCAACACAAGTAATAATAAATTTTAAGGTAAGTACATAAATACTTGTGTAACGCGGGAATCGACTCCGCAACCCCTAGATTAGAAGGCAAAGTTAATACCAACTAAGCTAATAGGCCAGTCGATATGATGGCTCACTCACTTGTAGCACTGGTGCAGCGCGCTCTCGGCGGCGGAGCGGTAGGCGTGCACGTACCGCGGGCACACCGTGTGCGCCACGTGCCGGCAGCGCAGCCCGAACCCGGGGGTCACCACCACCTCGCCGGTGCCGCACTCTGCAAGCATTATAGCAACACTTTTATCAACAGCACCTAAGCTATGAGCTATCGTGAAACAGCGATTTGTACAGAACGTTTAAGGACGAACGGTTCTCATTTTAAGAACATGATACCGCCTCGTATTGGCTTAGCTTCGGCTGGCGTTCACAAACATCTTCGCAACTTGACATTTTGATGTTTATTATTATTTTAACTCTAAAATGAGCGAAAATGATCACGACCGGCGGGTTTATTATTATTGTTTATTTTAACGATTTGGCCCAAGAAAACCTCTCCAATGAATCAATTCTGCGAGGGAGTCACTACCTGCAGTAACGAAGAATACGACTAGAGGAAGAGGATATGTTTCAACTGCATAGGATAAACTGAATACAAAATTTATTGGCGAATTAGGAAGCCATCACCGAAACGTAGGAAGGAAGAACGTAGGAAGCCATCACCATGCGTTCAATTAAATCTTAGTTCATCAAATCAGTAGTCAGTATAGCTAATTACCATGCGCCCTAGTAATAATCTCCTCCTTCAGGTCCGGGCCAGCGTTGTGCATAATGCGCTCGCTGACCGCGTTGCACTCTGACAGCGACTCGTCCGTCGTGTTCGTGATCACATCCGCGTCCAGGGTAGATATGTCTCCATGCCTGGAACGTGAACAAATATGGCATTAATTCATTGAAATCATCATATTGGAGACAGACTTTAGGGCGAAACACTAGATCAACTCTAGTTCTCTTATTTGGAGCTGGTTTTAACAAAATTTGAAACGGTTCTACTTTTAGGAATTGTAACTTAATAAGTACCATTAAGTAGGGAGTTTGTACCATTTTCTCCGTGAAAAAGCAAAACTGATTCGCATGAAACTTGGATGATAAATTCGGGTTAAAATCCTCAGCCCACGCTTCTTTTTTATTTCGGTTAAACTGAAAAAACTTTATTAATCTAATTAGAATATATGTACAGTTCGCGCAAAACTTTATGAGCTCTCGGAACACGCACGCTAGTGGCTGCGCAGTACGCATATTATAGGTATCCGAGGGACGGGACAGGACGTCGGGGAGGGCACCGGCTCCCGCGCCCCGCGCCGTATCACCGCTCGCGTCCCGTTGCGCCGTGCCTTAGTGTGAGTGCTACGTTCGTACACAACACTTGCGCGCGTTGTAGACGAAAGTACAGTCGAGTGCAACAATTCATTTTCATTGCTATTGTAAATTTTTGTTACTGTTATTTGTTTTCGTTATTTTTATTTGTTTCTGTTATTGTTGTTGTAAAGTTTTGTCACCGTTATATTGTATTTGTTTGTTCTATTACTGTGGTTTCTTACTGTTATCGAACTTTTTGGTTTAATTAAATATGCCTCGCGGTCGCTTTGATGTGCTACGTCTATGGAATGGAAATGTATATGGAAGATGTAGCTCCGTTATAAATAAATAAATGCACAAGTTTTATATTAAAATTTTTAATTTACTTAAATAAATACCTACCTGTTTGTTCTATTA
>OZ026816.1:12004413-12061354 GCA_964023185.1 Macaria liturata
CTTCTTATAGAACAAGAGTCTAGCGTTTTCAAACCTCATTAACGGCCTCTGACATGGCTTAACCACTGGCCGGGACCAACAATTTAACGTATTGAATGATGAGATGAGAATGAGATGTATACAGTTTATTTTATACGGGTCGTCTTCCAGCCCCGGATGGGGACTGGTAAGGACCTCCTCGAGAAGGCTCTCTTTGGAGGGACTGGGCGCCGGGGCACGCAGGCCCCGGGGAAGTTCTCAGATCACGTCGAGTCGCCTGTCCGGCGGCGCACCAGCAGCGGTCGGCGTTGTTCGACGTGATGAGGTGATGTGCCTGTCGCTGCGGCGCATTTCTATAGCGCCGGGACGACAGGCGGTGGTTCCTGGAGGTGGTGCAGGCGCGTCGACCTCCCGCTCGGGAGCAGCAGCACGACGAACGGCGCACGCAACCTCACGGGAGGGAGCGGCTATTGCAGCGCGACGACTCTGCAGCGCGACGACTCAACAGGAACTCTCTCATGTATACAGTAAATATTCAAGTTTTATATATACTCACTGGTCGGTGTCGTCAGTGCGTCGTCGCAGCGGCGGCGGCGTGCGCGCGGGTGCGAGCAGGCGCTGCGTGTCGGGCGCGCAGGCGCGGGCGAACGCAGCCGCCGCCTCCGCCGCTGCGTCTTCGTCGTACAGGGACGTGTCGTCCTCCGCTGCAACAAGGGAGAGATCATAGATCAGAGTTCTTGCAGTACCAGGCCCACAGTTTACTGAGAGTTATAATTCACTTTTCAAATCTGTAGCACAGAATACAGAAATACTTAATGGAATAGTTTGACTACTTTTTACTAACTCTGTTGCTTTTGCACTAAAATGTAAATAAAACCTATATAGTGTTCTCCTACAATAGAACTGTGTAGTAAAGAGATTTCAAACTGCCTGACATATACATAATATGTATGTTTTTTTTTACATGATATAGGCTTACGCTTGACTACAACTTGCCTGATGTTAAGCAACGCTATAATCTACGATCTAGCGCGCTTGCCTAGAAGAAACCGGTTTACTCTCGACTTGAAGACCGACAAATTATAGTTCAAGGGGAATAGAGATTCGGGCAAGGAGTTCCACAGTTTGGCTGTTCGCACGATGAAAGTCGAAGCAAAACGCTTGGTTGCGAGTCTTTGGAACCTCAACTGTATAACGGTGCCTCCTTGCCGAACCCCTACTCGTACGATGATGAAATGGGGCTGCAGGAATTAAATTATGCAATTCCTCCGCACACTCTTCGAAATGCAACCTGTAAAAAACCGAACCGGCGGTGCTCAAAGCTTTGTAATTTTGAGCTACAGATATTATGTAGTTCATATTTATGATTTCACTACGACGAACGTCGAATCCAGTCGCATGTATTTTTAGATTTACAGATGTATTGAAATATGATTACTTCTTTCGTCTACCCTTTCAGAAACTGAATAATAAATCATATCCTATTATATCATACAAATATTGATAACATTATTTTAGTTAATTTAAGGCTAACGGAAACGACACGAAAGTTGGTAAATTGATGTGTACACCATATACATTGAGCCCACGTGTGTGAGATATTTGTACATCCAATATTTATTCACCAAACAACAAAAGTCATTAAAACTGTGTCAACAGAAAAGTTTGGGATCGGTAGGTATTTATATAATTTTAGATAAAAAGTGGCGCAGTGCGGATATTTCATAACTTTGACATTTACAGTTATTTAAAGACTTGGTAAGGCTAAGGAATAAAACTAAACTTCTTTATTTATTGCTTCCTTCTTCCAGGTGTATTTTTTATTTCTTTTGTGTAGCATGAATACAGACACAGACTTTTTTAAAAAAAAAGCATGTTGTTTACTTATATTTATAAATATAAGATTTCAATGGATTCGTTGAACCATTTTAGTAAGGCATATTTTCTTGTTAACTTGAGTGACATAGTCATGAATTTAAGTAAGTACATAATATTATTTATGCTTATAAATTATTTTCAAATGGGTACAGTTGCCATTTAAATAAAATATGGATGCATTTTATATTTGCAACACCAGTTGCCAATTATGTCGGAGATATTACTTAAAAGATCTTAATAAGTTTCAATGATAAGTACATTAAAGTTTATGTACTTACGCTTTGATAAAATTGTTGAATACTTATGAAAGTACTTACGATCATATTCGAACGCATAGTTTTGCATATTACGAGTGATACTTGCGCACAATATGACGTTTTTACAAAATGTCACTGTCACTTTAAATTTCAAACTTTATTTTTCGTCACTTCTACTTGAAAACTGGTACAATATAAAGTTATGGCCAAAGGAGGAAAGAAAAAACAATCTTTTCGTCACTATTAATCTGAAACTGAAGATATATTTAACTGTACAGAAAAAACGAAGATCACATGCTTGCAACAGTCGCAAACTAACAGAAAGGTTAACAGGGTACGCTTTTACCCAAAATGTTCTGTTCTCACAAAAACATTGTCCAAAATATTTCTTGACAAAGCGTGCACTAAACAAACATTTAAGACTAAGCGTCACACATTGCATACATCACAAGCATGTCAGTTTTAAGATAACACACTAACATGCACTTTAGCTTGTATAGTCATTTTAACACTATAATTTGAATTATTTAATTTTATAATTTGACTTGTAGTTTTATTTGGTCTCTGTAGTTGATTTGGTTGTTTGTTTTTAAGTCTTAGTTAAGCACGAAAAATTACATGTCTACCAAGTTTATTTACACAATGAAACTAAATTAACAGCAAACTCCACACTTTTACATTCTGAACATAAATCGATGATTGTGTCACAATTGATTCTGCTCAGTAAAGTTACAAACAACAAAACACTGTCACGTTTTCCTCATGTTTATTGTTTAAGTCATATTTAGGAAGTATTTATAACAATGGTTTAGAAGCATGGTTTATGAATTATCTTTAGTTTTGATTGGTCACAGTCGCAGTAAAAGCGGGCTCTTGCTCTGTTCTGTATAGAACTGACTGAGGCAGAGTTTTGTCGGCGTTTAGCAAATTTCAGATGCATGATGTAAACAATACTGATTTACATAAGATAGGTCGCTAACTTTACCCAAACTCTAATTATTGTTTGTGTTAAGGCACGTGTACAAAGCCTGCCGAGCCTCAAACAGATAAGAGTATGTTTACTATCATGGTACGAGCATTTTCTTTATTTTGGTATAGATGGCGCTGCTCGGGATGATTTTGATGAATTAATACAGAGATACTGGAAGGGGAGTGAAACTTGAAACAAAATGCAATTATAAGAAATATAGTGCTGCTAATCTATATTTCTTGACCGAAAACGAAATAGTAGATGTCGCTTTAGTAAAAAAAACATACAAAGTTAAGGCCAAAGAAAAAGAAAAAAACTCAATGACACTGACTGACGTTTGAAATATATACATTTAGAAAACTTCAGTTGAAAAATCCAAGATCTTGTGCGAATGTGTTAGTGTTTTATTTTGTGATTTCTTCATATTCATATCAACAGTTAGTGAGCTACAGTATCTTTTAATGTGATAATATATAGTTGGTGTCCAATGTTAGCCGGGAAAATACTATAATATGATGGTGAAGAACTAACGATACAAAAAAAATGTCGGTGCAAAATTAATACTACAGACATAAATATTACAAAATAGTAAAATTATATTCTGTGTCTTATTTTAACTTCTGACTTAATATATGTAAGGAGCAAGGTGTAGGTAGGTGTTGTATTTATATTTTAGGCAACAACATGTATACGAGTATGTAGGTATGTATATACAATATTATTTTTGGTCAAGAAATACAGAGGGCGCTTCAATTTGATTGGCATTAAAATCACACAAGATGGCTCTCTATTCCTGGTATATTATATTACTCTATGGATACTGGTACCGCCTAATCTTTTGAGGGTGGCTTTAGTAACATCAAAAGAAAAAGGTATTGTTCTACAATTATTTAAAATTCAGATAAGATCAATCGATAGTAATAATGTGTAAGTATGTACTTTTTAATATTTTTTTATATACATATTTTTCATGGTTACAGTAACAAACAATACTGAGATTGCAGTAAAAAAACTGTAATGTAGGGTTTTTATATATTTTATCATGTTAACATTGTGCTCTCGCCTTTATGTATTGGCAAGTAGTTCATTAACGTTTCATGGTAATTAACATTTCTTTTCGCACCGTTTCCGAGCGGCTGACTTAACACAATATTTAGCGCTTCCTCATTCAAATCGATATTTGTTGAATAACTAGTACCTACATACTTCTTTTTTTTTTACGTGGGATTTTTATTGAGACGCAAACAAAAAAAGTATTAAAAATGAAAAAAGTACAACCGAATTGTTCAAGTAGGTACCTACTACAAGTGGCGCCGTCAATATATTCTACACATTTTCTACAAACTTTTTGTGCGATTTTGATATTATTCCTTTTCAGATTCAAACAAATAATAATATGACCGATTCAAAACCAAACCGCTCCTCTTTATAAGTAAAAAATTACGAAATTTTACATCCGGTCAAATTTTCAAGTACTTACCTACCTAGTGTAAAATTTAAGTTAGTATTTTTTTTAGGAAATCCTAACTTAAACGAATAGCAAATTTGAGTCCTGTATATAATGTAGCATGAATGTGCAGGCGTTTTTGTTTTACTCCTCTCAACACAATATACTTACCATCTTTTAATTTTTGATTACAGTTTACAGTTACTGTGATTTATCTTAATAAACAGACAAGCATGAAAACATTGCCCTACAAATCTAAAATAGGTAAAAAAAGCAAGCAACGATGTAGTCAATTCGTAAATAATATCTATATAGGTAACTAGTGGGTGCTCACGGCTTCCCTCGCATTAAGAAGTAAAACTTGCATCCCCTATTTCACTCCTTTTAAAATGGCATTTTCCAAAATCCTTTCTTAGCGGATGCCTACGTCATAACATCTACCTGCGCCAAATTTCAGCCTGATCCATCCAGTGGTTTAGGCTGTGCGTTGATAGATCACTGTGTGAGTTAGTCAGTCAGTCCTTTGAGTTTTAAATATTTAAATATGCGATGAAGCTTCGTAGTAAGTAACGTGAAACATACAAAAAACAAGTACCCACAACTAAATTGAAGTCGTTCTTTGAAAGTCAATAAAGTTTTGTTAGATTTTATGAAATATTTACCTGAAGCAGTGGGCCTCGCTTTCAGTTCTACATCAACAGAGATGGACGCAACTTCCATCGCACTACTTTCAATCACACAAACACCAAGAAATATAACTTCACTTGTTTCCAAAAGACGATATTCTTGTTTTTAAGAAGATGCTATACAGATTCACTCCAAAGAACAAAAACTTATGCAAATTTGAATGGTCTATACATTATATTTAGGTTTTTTTTAAAATATTTCAAGTAAATAGTTGTATTTTTTATACAACAGTGCGCCACTAAGTTGAGCCCTGCAGTGCTGGATAAACCAAGTGCGTCAATAGATAACGCTGGTACCGCGTATCGATAACGTCCGATAGATACGCTCGATAACGATCGCCCCACTTACACATGTACTGTACTAAGTTACTCACTTACTAATGACTCATGAACTCCCGGTTTCCGGAATAACGATTAGTTTAATTTTCCTATCAAATTAATTTGTACGCGCTGTGATTGGCGCAACATTGGAAATCCACCAGTGACAACGCATATAAATTGTTTTTTGTTTGGAGATTTCAACTGATTCTTGTTATATAAACCATGAAGGTACGACTTAATTTAATTTGAGGCCTAATGTACCCAAACTATATAAACGGAAAGATTGTTCAAAAGTGTTGCAGAGTACGCAGCACTAGCTACCTACTACTAACTAGTGCGACTATGTATCGCTTACCGTTACGCGTATTACAGTCAAAACTATATCTTTTTAATAAATAGTCAATGTTTTTTAGATGTTCAATTAATGTTAATACTTTTCAATCTTATGAGACTCATAAAAATCAGAACTGAATGTATGTATGTTCTTTTCAATGTGTCAGTTTGATGTGACTAATTGCAAATCAAAGAAAGAACAATAAAATACTAAGAAAATATTATGAGCCGAGCTAATGACCGAATACCATCAGCTTATCATTATAACTTGCACAATTTTGTATGAATATTGCGAAATTGTAACAATATCCAAATTCAATGTAGATTCCGGATGTTTGTCATTATAAAACCTGTCTAACATTTGTCTTGGGAAAAGTTTTAAATTCGATTGTTACGGGCAAGTGAAAATGGTAGAAGAACACTATTTAGGTATACTTCAGTGAAACCTAGCAAAAAGCATGCTTTTCTGGAGCTATCTTTTTAAGCAACGATGTTATACTACAAAGTTGGATATGTTCGTATAATGCACTCAATACAAAATTATTTTAACGCCTCCCTACTTACAAGTTGGCAAAATTCGCACAACCAACCTGTATCCGAGTTATGCGAGTGCGGGTTGTGTATGATGCGTATCCTCCTCTCGGGGAAGCAGGTGTCCCCCAGGTCGGAGGCGCGCGCGCAGTTGGCGAGCGCCTCCTGCTCCGAGCGCGGGAAGTAGAGCGGCGCCAGCGACGTGTAGAGCGCCACGTCCGCCGCGTTGCTGGCCAGCACCACCAGCTGCGGCAGCGGGTGACACTCCAGGTAGCGGCGGATCGTGCCTGCAGTGTGGGGGTTGAATATGTAAGGGGAAATAGTACTCAAAATAGGTTTATAAATAACTACCGGGTGCAGTAGTAGTAGTAAACCTTCATCCCCTATTTCACCCCTTTAAATTTATTAATTTTTAATTTATTTATTTAATAATAATTAAAACGGTCAAAACCAATTACATTAATTATTTCATACTCAAATTAAAAGTGGCATTTCCAAAAATCCTTTCTTAGCGGACGCCTACGTCATAACATCTACCTGCACGCCAAATTTCAGCCGAATCCGTCCAGTGGTTTGGGCTGTGCGTTGATTGATCACTAAATCAGTCAGTCAGTCAGTCACCTTTGAGTTGTATATATTTAGATGAGGTATTGGGCATGGTTCAAGAACAAAAACAATGCTGACCACAATAGAGAACAGAAGAGGGCAGATGTTTGGCCACCTTATACGACATGAAAGCCTTATGAAAACCGTTATCAAGGGGAAGCTAGAGGCACGAAGAGGAAGGCCGAGAAGGGCATATATCGATCAAATCAAAGAGAAGACAAGCGTCATGTCGTATAAGGAGGTCAAGGAATTGGCTGGATATCGAGGAGAATGGCGCATACTCTATAGACAAGAGCGTCGCTCTTAAATTTTAAATGAATTGGTGGAGTAATTGAGTAACATATAAAAAAATGTGAATTCAGAAATTCCTTCTTTTTGATGCTGGTTAAATATGACGCAAATGACAATGGTAGGTATTAACTTTCAATAAAAAATTAACGCCTGATTATAATCTGAGAGCCATTGACAGATTGTTGTTATGAGTAAAGAAGGCTATTTTTGGTAGGACATAAATGGATCATTGAGCTAGGATTATACAGAGACACAATCTCAAACTAAAAGTGCAGGAAAGTGTCCGAACGCTAACATCGTCAGCGAGCGCAAAATAAGGACTGCTTGTCTCTTTCGCTCTTACATATTTTAAGAACATGCAAAAGAGATAGGTAATCCTAAAGTCTGCTCAACGAGTAGCGTGGGCAGAGTTTTGGCTCGGATTTTTTTTTCTAGCGTTTGTGACTCAGTTTAATTCTAGATCAATAAAAAGGATACACCTCTGTCGGTGAAGACTCGTGTCTTGAACGTGACTATCTGTAGCTAATTCTAATAATTACGTAAAGCCTTGTATTCTAGACACGAAGGTTCGAATCCGACCCGCCGTCATATCTTTGCCTATTATACAACAGCAGTGTACTCACGTAGCGCAATATGCGCGGCGAGGTCCGGCGGGAAGTTCCTCCGCGGCGTGTTGACGACGCACAGCGCCACCGAGCGCGCGCCCAGCTCGGCTGCCTTGAATAACACGTTCCTGGAAAGTAATTGTAAGGCGCATTAGATACCTAGCTTTTTCATAGAATTGTTCAGTCAAATGAAGCCGACACGAGCTTGTTGGTCTCAAATAACACAAGTCGAAAGCAAGCAATGTCCCAACCACCCATAGCCGTCCTTTGTTAGCTCGGTTGGTTAAATAGAATAGAATATAACTTTAATGTACACCATAAAACACAGAAATTACAAAACAGAAAAAAAAAACATACTTAAATTATTGTGTTGCACATTGGGTGGCCTTATCGCCTTAGGCGAGATTTTCTAGGAGGTTTCTAAGGGTCTGCAAATTAGAACTAGGCTTCCGAGTAATTAGGGTAAACGTTTTCAGACATTTGACGTTCTAAATCTCACGAGTCGAGAACATTTGGGCGTCACGGCACACTAGCGCCTCTAGCGGTGATTTGCGTCGTAACCAATAATGATATAAATAAATATTCCGGGACATTGCACACAGCGCCATCTAGCCTCACACTAAGCAAACGCTTGTGTCGTGGGTACTATATAACGGATATAATAATACTTTTCTTTTTCTAAATACATACTTATTATACAAATATACATACAGACTCAACACCAGACTCAACACAAGTAATAATAAATTTTAAGGTAAGTACATAAATACTTGTGTAACGCGGGAATCGAACCCGCAACCCCTAGATTAGAAGGCAAAGTTAATACCAACTAAGCTAACAGGCCAGTCGATATGATGGCTCACTCACTTGTAGCACTGGTGCAGCGCGCTCTCGGCGGCGGAGCGGTAGGCGTGCACGTACCGCGGGCACACCGTGTGCGCCACGTGCCGGCAGCGCAGCCCGAACCCGGGGGTCACCACCACCTCGCCGGTGCCGCACTCTGCAAGCATTATAGCAACACTTTTATCAACAGCACCTAAGCTATGAGCTATCGTGAAACAGCGATTTGTACAGAACGTTTAAGGACGAACGGTTCTCATTTTAAGAACATGATACCGCCTCGTATTGGCTTAGCTTCGGCTGGCGTTCACAAACATCTTCGCAACTTGACATTTTGATGTTTATTATTATTTTAACTCTAAAATGAGCGAAAATGATCACGACCGGCGGGTTTATTATTATTGTTTATTTTAACGATTTGGCCCAAGAAAACCTCTCCAATGAATCAATTCTGCGAGGGAGTCACTACCTGCAGTAACGAAGAATACGACTAGAGGAAGAGGATATGTTTCAACTGCATAGGATAAACTGAATACAAAATTTATTGGCGAATTAGGAAGCCATCACCGAAACGTAGGAAGGAAGAACGTAGGAAGCCATCACCATGCGTTCAATTAAATCTTAGTTCATCAAATCAGTAGTCAGTATAGCTAATTACCATGCGCCCTAGTAATAATCTCCTCCTTCAGGTCCGCGCCAGCGTTGTGCATAATGCGCTCGCTGACCGCGTTACACTCTGACAGCGACTCGTCCGTCGTGTTCGTGATCACATCCGCGTCCAGGGTAGATATGTCTCCATGCCTGGAACGTGAACAAATATGGCATTAATTCATTGAAACCATCATATTGGAGACAGACTTTAGGGCGAAGACACTAGATCTACTCTAGTTCTCTTATTTGGAGCTGGTTTTAACAAAATTTGAAACGGTTCTACTTTTAGGAATTGTAACTTAATAAGTACCATTAGGTAGGGAGTTTGTACCATTTTCTCCGTGAAAAAGCAAAACTGATTCGCATGAAACTTGGATGATAAATTCGGGTTAAAATCCTCAGCCCACGCTTCTTTTTATTTCGGTTAAACTGAAAAAACCTTATTAATCTAATTAGAATATATGTACCATATAGCGAGGCGTGCGTTGATGTGCGGGTCGAAGAGGAAGGGCGGGTGAGCGGGCGCAGGCTGGCGCTGGGCCTGCGCCGGCGCCGCTGAGTGTGACCAGCGGGCCAGCGCCGCCACGCCGCCGCCGCCCGGCGCGCGCATCACCACTCCTACCGGCTCTGGAGATTAATACAATAATTGCATTAGTACACGCACAAATCATGTCGCATAGAGGGATCAAGGAATTGGCTGAAGACTGGAAAGGATGGCGCTTACCACACATTAACGAGGAAATACGACTCGAGTAGAGTAGGCCATAGTGAGGCAAACTATGACTTAGTGTAAACCCGTATATGTAAAAAAAAAAAAAAAAGATTAAAATAATTTTAGCTAAGTGCATTAATAAAAAAACACATCTAACCTTTTCGTACGAATTAAAAAATAATCATGCGTTTATAAATATATTTTGACCTTACATTATTGAGGTAGGCACTGATATATACCTATATACGAGTATTATGAAAGTATTATGATTGCGAACCAATCACGCTCACGCTATGCTCTATTAGATATTACACCAGAATTACGTCAAATCCCTATTAAAAGCTTGATTAACCTTAGACTGAAGATAATTGAAGACTTTGGAGACGTCATGGTGGCACTAATTTTCTCCACTCTGATACGTGGCTAAGTGCAAGTATGTACTTACACAAACGTTTACTTATGCTCAACCTCCATTCTTCTAAAATCTTCGCAGTATCGAAAGACGCTTCAATACAAATTTATATGTATAACCTTAAATAAAACTAATGTCAAATACCAAATTAGGAATCTATTAAAATAATAGACTCGTTACATACAAGAAATAATACAACTCTAAAATTAATTACTTTTTATTGAACCTAGTCAACCTGTATAGCCGTAGCTATTGTACCGCAGGCGCTGCGCGCGAGTAGGTAGGTAACTTATTGAACCTAGTCAACCTGTATAGCCGTAGCTATTGTACCGCAGGCGCTGCGCCGAGTAGGTAGGTAACTTCACGATGCGCGCGCGGTGACTCAGCGAGCCGCGCGTATTTGTAATTGTTTACATACCTAGTTGTGAATACTAAAAATTTGTACAAAAACGAAGATAATTTATTTATATACTTTATATTTATTATACTTTGTACACATATTGTAATTGTAATTGTTTGTATACATTATTGGGAAGAGGTCGGCTCCAGGATAGGGTAACCCAGTCTGGAGTCAAGCTGGAGTCCGACGCATTATGTTTACCTAAGGCTTAGTTAGTTATTTAAGAACCTAGTTATAATTTTTATGTTACATAGCCTTAAGTCATTTTTTAGTACACAATAAATATTTTCATTTTCATTTTAGGCATATTTCTTGGTGTTATACTTTCTCCATTAAACGTCCAATAAAAAGTAGAGAACACTAGGTACACCTCACAGGAGTTCGCCTAGGCAGTGGACGGGCCAATTTAAATATGGTAGTTGATGGTTTCCTATATGAGTGCAGTAGAACGTCCTTTGGGGTCGTCCATTAATCACGTGAGGCTCGAAAGGGGGGGGAGGGGTCCATAAAAAAGTCACGAAATATCACAAGGGGGGAGGGGGGGTGTAGTGACATATCACGTGTATTTATTTTTTCAACTAACGCGCGAAAAGCAAAAACAATCTGCAGGTCCTGTAACCTTTCCGTTTACCGCTAGGCATTATTGTTATATTTAATTTGAATAAAAGTAGAAAATTAAGATTCTTTGTAGGGCTAAAAATACACGTGATATATGGGGGGGAGGGGGGGTTAATCATAAACATCACCATGTATCAGCACGGGGGAGGGGGGGTTAAAAAATGCTAAAAAAAACATCACGTGATTAATGGACGGCCCCTTTGAAGGTAGAGATAGCTAGACTAGATCTAAATTGCATAAGTTCTATATCATTTAATGCCTTGTGTTGTGAAGAGCACAACGACTCTGTAGAAGAAATGTAACTCTGTTAAAGAATGAATGAAAAAATTGGTCTCATATACAGTTTCATATAATATTTAGATGCATGTAGTGTCGCGCCGACACCAATTAATATCTAAGGAGGTTTTCTGTCGGCTATTTTGGGGTTGGTCAATCGATGGAGTACCATGTGAGTCATATAAATAATAAGTTGCAGCTATAATTACACTCTTACAATCCTGTAAGTGTATGAGTATGCGCTTGGAAGAGTGTGCAAAACCTTTTGTAGCATTTTTCAGTCAGTTTCGAATTGGTTCCTAAAATCAGTAGGCAAAAGGTTTTTGTAATTATTAAACTGAACCAATAATTCGTAGTTATTCATACATAAACATAATTCACAGGTACAAGGTTAAATGTATCCGTGTACCAAAAATCTTATTTATTCACATACTAATTGACCAATCGACTGAAATCCACATCATAACAGCCCAGATGCTCATCGATTTCAAAATTATCTCGACGTAAGTTCGTGTGAAAATTGTGAACTCTGATATCGACAGTTATGAATTTGCTACGGAGAGCAGTGAAATGGTACACCTCATAGGTGGAAGCTACAATTTAACGCATCAGTCGACCCTTGGAAGTAACATGTGTAAAATGCGTTTTTTTGCAGGTCGCCAATTCAAAAACGTGGACTTAAGCCTTGGTAAAACAAATGAATAGTTACTGCAGTCTGCTAAGCCACGAGCTCTTCAACATTAACTAGATCAAACTTAGAGATACGAACATCTATATAAGTAGCTATTTAGCTATAGGTACATGCAAAGTTCCCTCGATGAATTCGATCAATAAAGTTTTGAAGTCGTGCTTATCTCGACCGAGTTAAACTGACAAATTGGGCAGCGCGCCAGCGCGACATAACCAATATAAGTTAGAGATGCAATGCGGGGATGCTAAACTGATCGAGAATTCAAGGTTTTCGGATATTTCTAAATATTAGAAGTTGCTAGATGGATATAGTAGAATTGGTTAGGTTTCAGTATGATCAAAAGTTACTATTACAGTTGGACTGGGTAGTTACTTAGTTTGAAGAATTATTTAAATAGTTGTGTCTCCTTTTTGGGCGTAAAAATGATTTCTTACAAAAGCAATAGATAGATGAATATATAGATAGATATAACTCTTTATTGTAACACACATACAGAAAAAAGACAAACAGAAACTCAAAAGACTTAAAAAATAACGCCACAACTGGCGGCCTTATCGCTAACAGCGATTTCTTCCTGGTAACCGTAGAGGTAACAACAGTAACATAACAAAAGCTTTGATACGATAACGTGTATGTACACTTAGTACATGTATCAGCTATATGAAGAAACCTTGCGCCGGCAACACTAGTCTATACAAACAGAATATGTTAATGACAGGTTCAATTTCCCGGTACCAAGTAATTGTAACGATACCAGTGGGTAGGTAAATGTTTTATCGAAAACGATCGATGAACTCGCTAAGGCCACTGTTTGTGACTGAAAATTGAGACGATATAGGAACATCGTTATCTACATATTATATGTTGTAATTGAACGTTTTTATACCAAGGTAAGAAATTAGACAATTATTTCGTTAGTGCGTCGAGCACGGCAATGAAGTTTATAACATATTTAGTTTCTTTTTTCGGAGCCTTCTTGTTAAATTATTGTATTGAAAATGATTACCTACTATGAACTTTTTCAACGTATTTTCGAATTATGAATTTCTCTTGTTTTTAACATTTTTCAAAATAACAAAGCATGGTATTTGCTGATATTACAATATTCTTTCACTTCGTGTGTGGCAAACTTTGGTCTAATACAAACAACGTTTAAAGAAAGTTTAAAGCCACAGCAATTTACGATCACAATTAACAAACGCGAGGGCTTGGAGCAGGGCGAAGGTATTTAAAAAAACAAATTAGAGATGACCCAGATCCAGCTCATAACAAATTATAATTGTATTATAATCCCACATTTTTGGGGCTCTCGGATACCTCACGCAGGGGCGAGCCGCGGCAAGGCCGAGTTCCTGTTTCCGACAGATCTAATAGCTTTAGATATTTAACTCCCATAAATCTGGTTTAGAATTCAGCGGCGCGTGCGAATTGGCCCACTTCTGTAACTCCACATACAACATTTAGCTCGAGTATTTGCAGAGAACGTGCTTACTGCTTAAACGTAGGGAAATAAATACGTGGAGAGGTCATTTTAATAACTACATCTTATCCTGTCTCCTCTAAGACGATATAAGTTGCAAAGGGAAACTAAAGACTTGGTAAGATTTTTTCTTTTATTATTTCTCCATAACATTATTTGATATTTTATTTATACTACACCTGCTCGGAAAGTACCTTGATACTTTATCAAATTTTCGGTAGAAAGTACGTCATTGCATATCGAACAAATATGCGGGGAGAAAACGCATCTGAGCGGGAGAGAAAAGTGTATGAAAATCCATTTCTTACGTGGTGTTTTTTTTAATTTTGGGTAAGACTATGCGCCGGTAACCTAAATATCAAAAGCCAAAAAGTTTTTACAGTGAGTTTTTATCTCCAAGTTCGCAAAATGACACTGGCCACTAGCTGTGTGTTGGATGGTGTCAAACAATTTGAAAAAAGAACATGTGAAAATCGCAGACGCCATTGGCGCCATTTTCAATTTGTGTGTTGTTTGAGGATTCAGTTTTCGTAGAATTTTTTATTTTCATCGTAGGTGTAGTATAAGGGACTAGTTTTCGTAGAATTTTTTATTTTCATCGTAGGTGTAGTATAAAGGACTATGTATCACTCGAGAGAAAGTGCGATTCCCGATCTCGGGTGTTTTAAAGCTTTCAAATATTTATTTATCGTTTGGCATTTTTTTACAAATAACTTTTATATATATAGGTAGGTACTTACATACTTTTAAACAACATGAAAAGGTTTTTTTGAAAGTGAATACGTATAAATATAATACCTTGAACATCAATATTATGATTCACATGTATCTCTAGAATGTAACCTACAGCCAGAGGCAATCCAATCTAACTTTCTCCCGTCTCCTACTTTCCCACATTTCGCTTTCCTCATGCTATCGAGCGTGAGTACAGTAACGGAACAATTCGATACAAGGGCATACTCCATAATCCTGTGACGTCACAATATTCTTCCTCCTACTCTAATGCTACATATCTGAGAGAGATGGAGAATTCATTGAAATTTCAGCGGCAAAGGGGTGGGTAACGTAATTACGTTGCATAAGATATTAGGCAGAGTAGATTGCAAAGTAAGCAGGAACAAAGGTCCCTTTAGAATAGGTCATTAAGGGTGTACTTAGTAATTACTCGAGGGAGATGTGCTTACAGGGATTACGTCCGGTAAGGACGATCCAGGGTCTTATTATCTTCGTGTATGAAGTGTAGGTAGATCTAGTATATACCTACCTATTGTACATGTTTAGTATTTGTATTAGGGCGTATGCTGCAGTAATCATAAAAGTAGCCGGAGTAATTTCTAACCAATTAAAAAAATACAGTTATTTAAATTATAATTTCATGTATTTAAGTATCTTTTAGTAAGCCAACACAATATGTAAGCGCTATCGCGATCTACATTAGGAACTGTTTCATCTTGGTCTTCAGGACCGCTAAATAAAACCATGAAAACCTTTTATAGTAAAGTACAGTTGAACCTGCAAACCACCTGGTCATCAGTCATTCCAAACAGGTGATTGGGTACATAGTGTTCATGCCAGTTCATACGTACATCAATCGAAGAATTGAAATCATATTATTACTGTCATTAAATGAACAGTGTCCTAAGTCTTTTAAAGTACCTTAATGAACATTACAATCGCAACACAGTATGTATAAATATTAAGTATTGCAAATAAACATTAATTAATATAGTATACCTATACTTAGTAGACATTTGATTGAGTATAAGGTAGGTTCTTGGCTTTCTATGAATACGAAAAAAAAGCACTAGTGGTTGATCGTCAACTTAACAACTGAACATAACGATTCATCCGATTCAAAGTCCCAAATCTGCGAGTTGTATGGATAATATCTAAATTGCAAATGAAAATAAAACGTCTGAACGATCATGCGAAACAATTTTATTAAGAAAGGGGCATTTACTCGTGGATTGATTTTATTATGCGTAGTATAAAAATGTAAAATGGAGCGAAAGCAGTAAAAATGTAATAAAGCGTGCAAACGGCAGCTAGCAACTTTATGTCTTCATAAGAAATGCAGGTTTCTACATCGCGAGGAAAAGTGAAAAATTGCGGATGAACATATACCTCAGAACATGCCCAGTATTACAGATATGAATTACTTATTTATAACTACCATTTACAGCGGCATCGTAAACGGGCAAGTTATATTCAACTTTGCTAGAGACATGCTATCTGTCAGTTAGAACAGGATCAAATTCCGTCAACCGAATCAAAGTTAAAACACGAAGGAAGAAAATAGTAGACATTTGCACCTTGCTCATTTTCCAAAAACATGCAACGTATTTTAAAACATTTCTTTCGTAAGAATTTTTAACAACATTGTGCGAATGTCGCCCACGTGAAGCCGGGCTAGATTGCTTGTTGTGTAAATAAAGGGCAGGTACATTGTAGACCTGAATTACACCTGCCGGGCTGTCAATTCTCTGGTGAGTAGCATTTTGAATTTTCTAGTATGTAGCAGTAGCTACCTGCTACCCCATCTAGTTTCATTATAATGAAGCTTCAGCCCAAGTTTACATAACCTTCGTTCGCAGCACGTCTGAAGGCCACATTTATGGAAAATAATGTTACATAAGCATGATACGAAAAAGCTTCAGCCAATAAACTTCACTTATTATAACTCAGGATTCGTGACAAGTGGTAATCTTGTTTTTTTACCTACAATTTTAAGAACCATTCAAAAACACACACGGAAGCATTAAATATGTATGGTTGTGGTCGTCGGCACGTACCTAATATAGTCATTCCGGAAAATATCACAATTGTCACTTGGATGCGAAGGAAGTTCAGGCGGGAGGCACGTCCGTGCGCGGCGGAGTCTGAGCAGCGTGTGACCTCGAGCAGGCAGGAAGGAACACACCCCCGCCCGCGGGTGGGGGTAGGACGTGACGTCACAGAGTCGTCGACCTGCGAAGTGGGTCATGAGGCTGCCCTATCCGTTCGCTTCGCAGCAATAAACCCTTTGTGCGAGCTCGTAACTTACATAATTCAAGCTAATCGCACTTTATTGTGCACTCATTAACAGCTTTGCAGCTCGTATACTAGCGCGGGGCTGCTCCGTCAATGAACGATGTATGACATTTTACGGTAATGTTATGGACTCAGTAATTAGTTTTATGAATAAGGCGTTTGTATATGAGGTAATGAAGTGGGAGAGTTTCGGTAGCACGACCTTAGCAACATAAACATACAATTTCTATAAAATTATGAGAATTTATATCAGGAGTTTCAGGAGAGTTGAAAATGTTCATGCCGTAGTAGTTTCTGACAAGGCTTTACAATAGTTGTAGGTACAAAGTAATAAAATAACGAAAAGTGTTTTATAAATATTTCCGAGTCAATGATTATTGCCATCTAAATTGCTCCTAATTTTTCTGGGATTATTGAAATAATAATAGTTAAATTTTAAAAATAACACAGGTATCCAATACAGGTACGAACAAGCATACCGAACAACACATACAAGACACCAATCTAGAGCGAAGAACCAAGACGTGAAAGAGAAGACTGAAGCAAAAGCAATAAAAGTTGATCCTAGAGAAAAGGCTAGCGACAAGTTGAATCTGCAACCAGACTTGACTATTCCTATTTAACTTCGGCATTATAAAAGTTGTGATTGCACATGTCTACAATAATAGTGTTGTTGGGTTGGAAACAACTGGGTACATTGTTTATATTAGGTGTACATTATTTTGGACTAGGTTTCTTTCTAGCATTAGAAAATTACTATTTCTGTTACACAAGGTGGAATTCAAATATGGTAGGTACTTCGGGATTCAAAAATGTTAATGGTTCAGTTTTCTGGAAGAAAAAAATTAAAAATATGTAATCACCAAATTTAAAAGATTCATGCGTAGACTGGCTACATTAATAAATAAATCTAACACGTTCATGAAGACCCAATTTCAAAATACCAACCACGCGAGCAGATTGCTCGGAAAACAAAGAGATACTCGTAGACCGTGAAACCTCGCGGAATGAAACAATGGACGATTTAGAGGATCAACTCGACACGGAGATTTGTTCAAGGCTAGAAAATATGGATCAATGCAATGACTGTAAAGATAAAGAGAGATAGATGGCAATGTAATAAAGATGTTAGATGACAATACTAGTGAATTATTAGATATCGTACAGATAAAGTTGTAGATGAATCACGGGACACTAGTTAACAACGTATTAAAGAGATATATAGGTAGAAAACAAATTGTATTACGTGCCTTTTATAACTAAGAATGCTGATTACTATCATTTAGTGGTAAAAGTAAAATTAGCAAACTAAGGAGCCCTTAAAATCTCATTAAAACGTCAGGAGACTGTAGGTACAGAGTCAGTTTACGATAAAGTTTACGATACGAGTACTCGAGCACACAACAATATGGAGCTCAACAGTAGCTCGTGGATATAAACTTAATTTATTAAGATTGACCGTCCAACGTAAACTTGCGCAAATGTGTATAAACCGTGCACCGCTCGTACCTTGGCAAATTCATAGTTAAACAACGATAATACAGATAAGCAGTATAATTTATGTGTGCTGTTAAAGACCCAAGATAGGTAGGTGGTAGAAACATTGTAATTAGAGACAAGACTAAATAATACTGAACTGGAGCAAGCCAACAAAAACTGGTGTATTTGGCACCGGACGGAAAACACTAGTCCATAAAAGGTGACTAATGTATATAAAAACAACGTAGAGAGGCCAGCCCAGTACACTTGGTTGGCCATTAGTTTTTTACTACTAGATAGACGGGCTGAGGTGTCCGTCGACAGGCGTACTTATCTAATAGGCATAGACAAGGCAAAATTGGTTACTAAAAGATATAAAAGGGAAGGAGGCACTTTGTTTGATGGATTGGATAGTGGATCCAGACTTTGTAGGCATATATAAAATTTGCAATTTACTTTAAATAACGAATCAAACTAAAGATAAATTAGTGCGAACGCAAACAAATATACGCACGAAACACAGTAGGTACTT
The DNA here is from genome assembly GCA_964023185.1 of Macaria liturata. Taxonomy (NCBI): domain Eukaryota; kingdom Metazoa; phylum Arthropoda; class Insecta; order Lepidoptera; family Geometridae; genus Macaria; species Macaria liturata. The sequence goes on from OZ026816.1 coordinate 12,023,439, forward strand.
ATGACCAATATAGATTTACTTCAACCTTGAAGTACGTAGGTAAACAAGTGCGTGTATAAAAAAGTAATTGTACATTTAAACAGAGAGTGCGAAGCGATATTACGTAAAAGGATAAATGTAACGATGTAAAAGTAAGTGAAGTATACAGTATGCATGAGAACAAACGTTAATGCGAAAACAAAGACGAAGTACGCGCAAGAGAATTAACTTAGCATTAACCTAATGTTTACATTAGCTGTACGAAAGCTATTTGCAAGGCAAAGCAGCATTTTTGTACTTTGATGTCATCCTTAGAAATTACACAATCTATTTTTAAGTTAAGAAAAACACGGAACTGAAACAAATTTGATCTTGTTAGTAATCGTATATTATTGTTATTGTTAGTTAGTCCTTCGTAGTAAGGACGGCGAGACTATAGAACTCTCTACCTGGAGCCCTGTTCTCAGTTAATTATAACCCAGGGGTCTTCAAATCTAGAGTAAATAGGTTTCTTCTAGGCAAGCGTGCTACATCTTAGACTATAGCGGTGCTTAACATCAGGCAGGCTATAGTCAAACGTAAGCCTATTTCGTGTAAAAAAAAATATATGTATTGATTTTTTACTACTGTAAATCAATATCATTAACTAGTAGTATCAGTTCTCGATAGTGAACAAAAAGCAAGCAGGAGTATCGATGGAGACCTTGACCCTGTACCACGGAGTTAACGGGAGCAGAACAGCAGAAACGCGACAAATCTTGTGGTGTAACGATAGACGCACGCTCGTTCAAAGCCATTGTTTTAAATGACCCAGTTGTGTGACTAACTAGCATTTATTTACGCACCATGTTTGAACCACACTGGGTATACGTCTTAATTTTTTGTTACATTTCTTTGGGTGAAGATCCATTAAAGTATGGAAGTAATGTTGGCTCTTAAAAATGTGTATTGAATAAAAAATTAGAGATGCTTTTATCACACGCCATTGGCATGTATTATTGAGTTACAACATGCAGAATATGAGAATGCTATACAAATTAGACTCTGTCTGTCTCTGACAAGAGTAATTAACGTATCACCATATACTATCATATTAACGTTAAGTAGCCAACTTTCTTAAATCCTAAGCTTCATTCGGAATTAAAAGTTTAAGAATAAAACGTGACAGTAAAACGAAAAGCCTGATAAAGGTTACAGCCGACTCTACCTCTATAAATACAGAGAATGCGGGCGCCGTGGACTCGCAAACTAAAACCAACAAAAGAAACAAAAAGCCAGTCCTAAATTCTACTTTGAGTATAGGCAACACGGATTTTTTCTTGGTAAAATATTGGCCAAGCATGGGTTGCGTGCTCCGGGCCCTTTGGGTAATACAAATCGTTTAGGAATTTCGGAGGAACATTAGATCGGTGATTGATGTCACGACCATTATCCTTGCTTGCTATACTTTCGTGTATTCCGAGACATGACATTCAGGCACAGAGGAATGTGGCAGTGGAGAAAGAAGTAGTGTAGAAAAAGTAACTTGTAGAAACATTGGTCACCATCAGGGATATTGAAGAAGAATCAATATCACTAATCAGTCAATTATCTATATATTATAAGAAATATTACATAACTCCCTAGTTGATTGAAAGCACTAAAGCCATGTTTGTGTTTGCACACTATATGTCAGTATCTGACCATAGACAATTTAGTTACAAGTAAATTGAAAAATTAACCGATTATTTTACACAAAGGCTCAGTCAATAACATTAATCATCGTTGGTCCTTAGATATCGTGGACGACTCATAAACCTTTACGTTAAAAGCATGTCAATAATAATTTTAACGGTTTCGTATCTGTACAGTTGTTTGTTGCATACTTAAAAGGTAATTTAGCTGTAGGTAGATAAGATACTTGTACCTACTCGTACTTTATACTCGTAGATGCCATGTGTTAGAGTGCGCACAAGAATGCTGCGCACGGATAAGGCCAGAACTAGAACATATTTACAGCAGGCTTCGGTCGTGGTCCACCTGCTTAGTTCACCTAGGTGGACTACGGGCACTTTTTCTTGCCGGTGGTTCTCCTTAGTTTACCTAGGTGGACTACCAGGATATGACTAAGGTTCAATACGTGGTGCTGCTACCTGATGGGCGTAGAGTAATCTTGCCCGGGCTCGAGTCGCTCGATCACTGTTAGGACGGAACTAATGTCATGCATGCCTGATGAGGCAATCTTATTTCATATTGATTTGATATCAGGCTCTGTCTCGAGCTAAGCCTGGTACTTTAGCATGAATATATATGTAGTTGCACTGGAGAATAATGCCGAGTTCATTGCGGGTCATAACGGATTGCCATAAAAGGTACAGTATTTTTTTATTACCGTTAAACCACTTTTTTGTGTATTATAAATTAGCGTGACTACAGTTCCCCTGATGTTGAGCAATGAAGCAGCCCATGGTGTAATACTCTTACCTAGACTAAAAGCACAGAATACAGAAGTTATCTATTTACTCCAGATTTGAAGATTCAAATTCATTCATTCCGTTTCAAGTAGTTCACAAGAGATATAACTTCCGACAAAGAAGCAAGAAGAAGAACATCGACTCAGGTAAACAATTTAAGTTAATGGAGAAAAAGCTGTCTTAGCCTTTTCCAACGTTGTGTTTTGAAATTTATGTAGTATACGTTAACAAATACAGTAAACAGATAAATACGCGTAGGTGGCACCCAAATGGTGACATCAGATTCGAATAGACAACAGTGACTAACGCCGATTGATGCAATTTAGTGGCAAGGAAAACACGAATATGAAGTACAAAACATCACGATTTTATGATGAAAATTTTTATACAACTCTAGATTACCAATTTGAAAAATTCAAAGAGAGTAATTTATTTCATTATTATTTCCTACTATTTACTATGGACATATTCGTACGATGCGGATATATAGGATTTGTTTATGCGAATACTATAAACACTTATTGAAACAAACAACACAACAAGAACTATTAACACAAACAAGTACCAACTCTATTCCTCGAAGACAACATTCGATTGCTTGCAGCGATATCAACCAGTACATGATATTAACCATCTAAATCTATTGTCTGGTTAGAAACCAGTTGTTTCCATATTTCCGTACACAAGTGACCGGCATAATATTTCATTAATTTGCAATAATTACAAGCCGACGGCAGTAACGCCTAAACATTACCATATTCAAATATGCTAAACACCCATTTGTAACGGTAATTTTAATAAATTGCATGATTATATATTTTTTTTAAATATGAAAATTGCGTAATAATATTTTCTTAGCAATATTTGCGAGCAGACGTAATAAATATTAGAATATCTGTGGTTAAAGAAGTAGCGCATAGACAATTGAGTGAGAACTACGCAACCGCAAACCACAAAGATCCGCAACAGTAGTAGCAGAATGAGATAGAGTTATAATTTATATCAACACGACAATATTCATAAGGTTATCTTTATAATTTTAAATAAATAAATATAATTGAATTCACGTGTTTCATTCGATTACATTTTAATAAATTGCATACGATATAAAACAGTTTTTTTTTTAAACTAATTATACTGAACATTAGCAATAAAATCATTGAGCATTTAGTAATTTCTTAGTATTTTAACACTTGATGTCTGTAAATTCTATGAGCCCAATGAAAACGCTCGCCAAGACACGGTCGTTTGCAAGGTACGAGCGGAACGCTGATGTCATTGTCCTAAGTACCGGCATCAAGGCTAAGTAGGCAATAGTAGAGGCGACAGAAGATAACCCTGCTAAGGATAGAACTACACAATAACGACGATTAATCAAATGAGGCAAATTTAAGGTTCTGGTAAGAAACATGAAGTCCGCGACTGTAGTTTATTAGTGAAGCGCGGAATAAAAATAAAAACACGGGTGTCTTAATATTGTGTTGGTATCAATGTGAAATGTGTATGTACATTTGTGTGGTTAACTGATTACACTAATATCAAACCTATCAAATGTCTTGGGGTATAAAGTAACGCATATCAAGTTCAAAGTTGTACTAGTTACTAACATATTATGTTCTATAGCCACTGCCAGGTAACTTATTTATGACTGGTTTTCTATATTTTTTTTTCTATAAACCTAACTTACCTTACTTAATTCAGGCGAGTATGCTATAAAGATCGCGGACCGAGTACGAATGCATTGAATATGCATGGGATTGCAGTCGCGACCGGTTTATTATTGTTTTGCATTATTCTATTTACATTCCTAACGTTTTTCAACTTATTTTGCAAATATACTCCTAATTGTTTTCGTATTCAAGTTAAGTATGTCTCTTATACCCGTAATTTAGAATCTAATGTTTATTTTACGGCTGATTGCTTTTAGAGTTTTAATTCTCTTTTATTATTCAACCAATAAATATTCTATACGTGATTAGGTATGGCACACGCGTTGATCTCAGTCTAAAAGTCAAGGTTATTATTTTCTTATACTCAGTTCTCAGGACAGTTGTTGTATTATTATGAGTTTTTTTTAGATTAGATGTTTCCTTTAGCAGTTTGAATAATTTCGTAGTTTGTATTGATGTGTATGAACGGGCGGAGGTGTCAATCAATGTCAAAGCCACCATTCCCAGGTTTTGTCGCCAAAAACTATTCGTTTATGCTCAGCTTGAGACACGCTAAGTTAATTGTCTAGACAGAAATGTACTAGTTTATGTAAACTGTATTTCAGTAAGTATATGAGAAGGAATACTTTTCTTTTGTATTATAGAAAAGCGCTACATCATCATGATCGTTATAGCTTAACGATTTTGGTCTGCGTGTGTGTGTGTGTGTGCGTGTGTGGGTCACGAAGTGAGCTGAAGAATAGCGTATAAAATTTTAAAGGTCCTCGAAGTAGCACCAGAATCTAGACATGTACTACACATTTAGAGATTTGATAAAACTTATATAGCCGATTGATACTAAAGTTACTATAACATGCTATAACAAACAAAACAGCAATTAATCCACTGCAAGTACCGCCACAAACGAGCGACACTAAATATAGAAAAGTTAATTACAAAGGTAGTTGGTTGACAACCAATTGCCCTTCAAATTGATGCTAACGAAGTCTTATCATACAATTTCACGGCTGTTCCTGTACAGGGTATAATCTCATCTATGCGCGCGTATTGCGTGACACTATCGTCACTACTTTACTAAGGCTTCTGACACGGTCAAAGAAGCCTTACAAGGCGTTTGTGACTGTTTTATTTCTATTCTACCTGGTGACGCTTCTAACTCCGATGGGTAAGAAACTAACTACAAAATGTCTTCTCTATTTTTTTTTACGTGGGATAGGTTTATCTTTGACTACAGCCTTACCTGATGTTAAGCATTGCTGCAGCCTAGGATGTAACACGCTTACCTAGAAGATACCTTCTTCTTAATATTAACTCTAGATTTGGAGACTGGATTGTAGTTCGCAGGAAACACGGCTTCTGGTAACGTGTTCCAAAGCTTAGCCGTCCGCACAATAAACGTAGAGGCAAAGCGCTATGTTCGACACTTCGGCACTTCCACCATGAAACGGTGTCTACCTGCGGACTTTCTGCTTGTACGGTTATAGAAAGGAGCTGAGGGAATCAGTTCATGTAGCTCCGCCGCACACTCTCCGGAATGAATTCGATAAAAGACCGACAGACTGGCCACCTTGCAGCGATGTTCCAAACTTTGGAGTTTTGCCTTCTTATTGGTGGTTTTACCTACTAACCTCTTAGCTCGCGGGGGTCAATCGAATCCAACGCCTCTAGCTGGTATTTTGCTGATCCATCCCAAAGATGCGAGCAGTACTCTATGCACGACCGAACTTGTGCTTTATACAAGGTAAGCAACTGTTCCGGATGGAAGTACCGATGCACCTTCGAGAGGATACCAAGCTTTAAAGGTTAAAAATCAATATTGTGTAATATTCAATCCCTCCGGAGGTTTATATAGTCAATGGTGGTATTATGTGGTTAATTTATATGCTGTACTGAAAAGGTCGATACGATCCTTATCTTATTTTTTTCTGGTAAGCTAGGCAGTTAGGTTAGGTGATTACAAACCTTGAACAAATCTGCACCACAATTGCGGAACCCTTTAGCTATAAAAACGGACAAGCTGTGTAATCAGATCGTCGTATCTGATCAAAGTGAAATTTATCACTGACAGTGTTAGTTCCTACTTCCCGTTCTGACCACTGAACCAATTCAGATGAAATCTGATATCAAATAATAGATATAGGTTTAACACCTAGATTACATATTGATGCGTTAGAGAGTGATAAAAGCTATAATAGCATAAAGTTTTTCCTCCAATACATGAGGAATGACGTCAGATCCGTACAGAGTGACCGTTATCACAAAGCAGTGCACTTCACGGTCCAGTGGCTGCACATTCAGATTGCACTAATCCAACTGCCGCCAATCAAACGTGGGAGCGGCCGACACAATGTGCTACTATTGTGGAAATGTGGAGTGCTGGCGTTATAGTTTTCACGAAGTTTGGCAGAAATTAACAGTTGTAATGATATGCTAGCTTGTGGGACAGACAGAATGAACGGTGAAGAATTATAGGAAACAAAGACTAGTCATTATATAGTTCTTGTTTGATGGTCATTCAAGGCTAATATAATGCAAAACTACTGGTTTTTGATTTAGGTAATAAAAATAGATTATTTGCATAGACGGCAACAGTAACCGTAAGCCGTGGTGGCGTCGCCGTAACAATATTTGCCATCGGAAATGCATGTTTTCAAAAGTATAATATCAACAAATATAACAAAATCTTAAATGTCTGGAGAATTTACTATATTTGCACAAAAATGAGCGAAACAAAGAACACACGATTACTCACAACGTAATGTTAAATAACCAAGCAGACACGACATACTAGACTTGTAAAAACTAAATACATATTACACAAATACGCGCCGAAAATATTTGTTTTGCGGTAAGTAAAACAAATTAAAAACTCGTAACTGTGACATCGCTTAGTTTGAGCCAGCAAATAAACGAGTAACGTAAAACTAACTACAGTGCATCGACCCTGATGTAATAAAACTAACTATTTGTTTACAGTACACTTATAACACCCATAAGTAGAGTTTAACGACCTCTCTGAAGGAATACAAATTGATACGAAGCCAAATTTTCTTTTATAACGGCATATGAAAATATATAGAGCTGTTGTTTTTCGTACTTAGCTATGTTGCCAACATATGAAAATAAGTAAATAATTTATTACAAAGAAAATAAAAAAGCACTACAAAAACCAATGTAAATAATAACAGAAAGACACAAATCCCAAAGCTAACAATAAATTTTTAGGTAGGAAATGTCGGTCCCACGGAAAAAGAAACGTTACTAAATTTCTCCCAATTACAGGTCTTACATTACTACTTACAACTACTCTTAATTGACTTTATTTCTATCGTTGCAACATACAGCACAATATTATTATCCTAACTTTAAACACCATCAGGGGTCAATACAAAATTGTCGGCAATCAATATTCAGTCGGGGCAAGTAATGCAATTAAAATTCTGCGCACGAGTGTAATTGGAGCCTCAATAGATGAGTATCTGTAGCCGGTCGGCTGGGAGCAGCCACGAGGCTCGATCGATGCTGGCTGTTCAAAATAGAATTAGGTTCTAGTTAGAATATTATGTTTCTGAGGTTTAGGCAATGCTGAGTATAAATTGGAAGGTTGTGGTGGTTATCATCATAATAAAGTAGCCATAGAGACTGCTCACAAACCTTATTCCTCAATTACCAAAATTCCCTGTTTTACGCTTGTTTTGACAAGATGTTTCTTTATGATTGTAGAGGTTTAGGAATGGACGTTAGCAGGATTTGTTATGTTTATGCATGTAAGTCATACTCGTAGAGGACATAATAATATTATCATTATTATTTTTTTGGCCAAAAAAATAATAATGATTTTTTTGGCCAAAAATACAATAAATACATGATCGTTTCTTGAGTTTTGGAGCACAAATGTTTCGGTAAAACATTTGTTTAATCAAGCGACAGACCTAAGGTCACCGGTGTCAAAGATAAATTACTAAAACATGGTCGGACACGTGGGCTATACATGCGTGTAAATAAAGAAATGGGAAATTAAAAGTAAGTATGTAAGTAAGTAGTAACTTTATACATTCTATATTTAAAACAGAACAGCTGTTCTAGAGCCTCAAGGATGTGAAATTTAAATTGATTCTTTAAATAGTCGAAGTGATTTTTGAAATTACATGGATTGTACTATTTGTGATGATGGGACCGAAAGTCTGCAAGTATGATATGAGATGTTAGCTTATTACAAGAACTGCTAACTATTTTTAGAGGAAATAGCATAAAGAGCGCCTCATATGTACTTTGTCAGTTCCTTGTTGATAGATTGTCATCCGTGAACTAAAGTTAATAAAAAAAAAAAAGTAATGTTAAACAAAAAAGTTACAAATAAAATAAAATCCAGGTAACTTTATCCACAAACCAGACAAGCTTGGAGTGCAGCTAGCAACATTTCGCGGTGCGGTGGATTCTTCAAGCGAAACAGCGGCGGAGGTAAAAATAAAGTAAAGCAGATGTCGTGGTGTCATTACGGACCCATTAGTTCAAGCAGGCGCCCACAAAAAAAAGAAATAGCAGCAACCGAGCATTTAGGTACTTTTTATGGCATACCAGGCAAAAACAGACATATAAAAAACCAAATATATCAAATATGTGAGTAACATATAGGTAGGTATCGAAGGTAACTAAACATACATAGAGCTAATACGAGTAGTTTTTCTGTGCTCGTAGCCTGGGGGCAGTTGATATACTCCCGACCCTCTCTTGACATTCGAGCGAGCAGTTTAGCTCTAGCTCCGGTCGATAGACGCACTAAGTATTGGTAGGATTAGATAGTTTATATTTCTTTCCTGGTGCATTCAAAAGTATAATTATGGTTTCTTTGTTACCGTTTGTAGTTGCCGTAACTCTGTGATTTACCAATCGATGAGGCTAATGCTTTTATTGCAATAAAAGGGATTGTATTTTTATTATGAACATAAATCTGCCATTCAGTTTGTACTTTTATTCAACTGTACGAGTTCATTGTTTCTTGATATTTGAGTCTTCTATTGAACAGTTCGTATGTAACTTAAGTAATAATTACAGAGTATTTTGGGTCAATAGCCTCAGAAGGGTCAAAGCGTGCTTACTAACGACAGTTTGTAATGCCGTTTATCTGATATGCTGGTGGTCTCTACCAAGTAAGTACTTAAAATTCAATGACCTGTATATAGGTACATTGACATAAGAAAAGGTTTTAAAGTTTATTGATATAGATGATAGTGTTGATATTTTAAGGAGTTTTTTTTTTCACTCAAACACTATTTATTTATCTCCTAGCCTGAACTAAGGACTGCGCTTTGATAAAATTCACTTTTGGCCTATGGCTTTAACAAACTGCCGTACAGCACAGCACTATAATTGACCGATGCGTGGAAGTGTAGGGATTGGTGTGGCTTGGCTAGTAGGTAGGTTTTTAATACAGTGACGTCACAGGGACATTAAACTAGCAGGATGTGCATATGGCTTCCTCATCAGAATGCGGCGAGCGCTGCGAGGTGACACCGACCACACGCAGGCGAGTAACGGACCAAGATAAAAGTACTATTTATTGCGTATAGGAACTGGTTTTCAGAGATTTTGGGTTTTATAAAAAAACGAGTTCAGATACATCAACATATGGATAATGGAGATACATGATCAGACAACCGATATATTACGCGATAGACATTAGAATGACGCGTTTAGCTTAGTGGACACGCACCTTAACAATTGTAAAACATTTTCTGCTCACCATAAACATCAATGACGCAAATTTTAGCACGGCATCAACAATGAAAATGCGATGTCGAGATAAATGTAAATTCCGTAAGTAAACTGGTGAGTCAAACCGACAACCGGTAAAGGAAAACGCGAGAGTCTTGCAAGTGGCTGACTTACCTCCAGCGAGGAAATCCAGGGTGAATTATAGAGGAACTACTGCGGTACTACTACTCTCACTCGCGGGAAAGCGGCAAAGTTTATTGACACGGTCGACTCGAATTTAAATCGAATATCGAACGCGGCGCATACGTCTGCGCCACTCGCACGTTGAATGGCAACTGATGATGAGAAACAAGATGCAACGGTACAACAACCTTCGCATAGTTAAAGAAGGAAAGTCAGCTCTACGGCTCTGCTGATTAGATCTATTTTCAACTGGAAGGCTGGTTTCACGTTAAATAATGCGAGTAGGCTGCAGGTCGGCCATTGAGTTTGCCCACGCAATGTACGGGGAAACAGGCTACTTCTTTCCAAATACAACATATTCAGTTTACAATTGGATTGCCATCTAAATAAACAAAGCTTGGAAAACGAGTAGGAAAGATTTTCTGTCGTTTCAACATCATGTGTTTGTGTAGTGCGCTAAAATATTTGCACATGCGAGTATTAACATTTCAATACTTGTCATTGCAATGTTTTCTTTACATTGTCATCTTGTCATCGTTGAAGTTGTTATTTATTATTTTCTTTTCTTTTAATTTATTCAGCAATAATTCAAAGGTTGTTTACCTTGATGAAGTTAGTACTGGAGCAGGATATGGCGCAGTAGGATCTCGGGCCTATGCTCAGCGATGGACGGTCATTGGTTGGAGCCTGGAAATGAGAATAGAGCAAGTAAGTTTAATTAAACGATTAATGTTTTCTTCAGTCGCTCGTCGCTGTGAAATTATTTATTCGGAAGTTTCATTTACGTGTAAATGATAATGAAAATAGGCCTTAATTTGAAAGAAAGGAAAAATTTGACGGCAACTCGAATGACTAGGAAATTATCCAGCATGCTTGCCATTTCGCCAAAGTTCCCAATTTGGCCTTTCACTAAAAGAGTGAAAAGTGTACGGGACAGATATCGGTTCCTTTGGGTTTATCGTTATTTATAGGTTTGGTTGGGTCGAGTTTACGGATACCTGCAACATTTTGCTTTGTACGATCTTTTAGGAAAGTTGAAGTATTTTTTTCGTTATTATCTGGCTTTCTGAGTTTTTAATGCAAAGTTTGCTATAATATTAGTCCACAATTTAAAGTCAAGACTGAACCTAACTATAGCTATACATAGTCACACCATAGACAACTTAATATAGTTTCGCAATGTTTCTAAATTGCACAGCAGCCATGCAAATACAGAGACATGCATATTTATAGAGGCGAGCCTTATCTGCCTGCAAGTTGAGCAACTCGCTGGCAACGTAAATAGACAACCGTTGCTGTTTCCTGCACTTCGATGCACATTCAAAGCCTAGGAATACTTGTTATTCTAGTATAGGTTTATTTAGTACTTTTAGCAAAGAATTTCTGCCAAAAGTACTAAATAAACTAAAACAAAGGAAACTTTTATTGGAAAATGAGCGGAAATAATCACGACCGGCAGGATACGAACTTGCGTATTTCCGATCACCGTCCGGAACGCCTTAACCAACTGGACGGTGATCGGAAATACGCAGGTTCGAATCCTGCCGGTCGTGATTATTTTCGCTCATTTTGCAATAAAAGTTTAATTTAAAACAACCATAGTGCAGGTTTAGCACTTAATAAATTAACTCATAACACAAAGTATTTATGATAATATTCTATACCCTATTTCTAGTACAGGTGCAAAACATACAATTTCTATTGGTATAGGATTTCGTATTTACATAAAATTTTGTAATTTAACTATATACAAGCCAGACCTACGTTGAAAATATTATAAAAGACTTTTAAAAAACCAATAGCTAAAAATATGTCCCCCTGTTTGGTACCGTTGTCATGCAGTTTGCCCTCCCTGCCTACGATGAATGGATGGCGTAAGCTATTTTTAGCTCGCAATATGCAGGGATCAAACCTGAATGGACACACCCCTCACCCCCGCCCCCTAGGAAATGGGGCACTGTGTCAAGTGTGACGTCACGGCGCTGACGTCACAAACGCATCTCCACAGAATAGGGGCATAGTATACTATTCTAAAGTAAAGATAAGTACGACTAAAAATATTAATCAATAGTACCAGTACTGAATTTATTTGAAAAGTATTCAATTCAAAATTTAAATAAATACGCCGTAAATGATTCAAGTACAAGCAAGACTTTCTATAAAAATAAATCCATCCAAGTCTGACCATTAGGTTTGGAGCTGCGATGCCACAAACAGATGCATTTTACTTTTTTAACGAAGTATAAAATGTAGAAGCGATATTCATACTTGTAGTTTTTAATAATTGTACCTCAAAAATATAATAATAACACATGCTCCAACACGTAAGATTACTTACGCAAATAATTTCTTAAAACTCTAGTCGAATAAACGAAACTACCACTACTTTGTCTAAAATACATAACTACAAAGCCAATTTCCGGCGACACCGGCAAGGGCCCCGTAATTCCAGGTGAAATTGGGCCAATGGGTCAGAAATGCGGAAGATTTTTTCATCTCTCGAAAACGGTCGAAAGGAAAAGTCCGAGAGCAATATAAGTACCCTCGGGGGACAGCTGGGTGCCTTGTAGGACTCACATTCTGGAGGTAAAGGACAGGCCTGAGCCGGAGTATTTATTGGCTTATTGTTGGACCGGGCTCCTTTGTCTAACTTTAGATATTATCACACCTTCCTGTTTGTTTTTTCTCCCTTAAGGATTTTCATTGATTAGGTAATTATAATTAATTCAGTGACGATTTTAGAGTAAGTATGTATTGTTTGTTTGCTTTGTAGCTCTACATCATACTAAACTCTGATTTGTAATTTTCAAATTTGCATTAAAATTCTGACTAAAAGCAAACAGCTGGGACAGTAAATGTATGTATCTTTAAATTTATAGAAGAGTCCGAATTAAACAGCATTTTTGCTTACCCATTTAAGAAATGATAGTGTCAAGACATTTTTGGTAAACACAACAATAACAGTTTGATGTTTTAGCTATGCTTTGTGTCAACCATGTAGCCCAGTTTTGTAGTAAATGAGTTGACTCATACTTATTATATCTACAAAACTTAAAAGTACCATTGTTTTTAGGCCATATCCATGAAGTTGTATGACTGCATAATTTTCGCTAAGAGCTCACGGTTTTTTCCCGCGCCCGCCGCGGTGGCAGAATCGCGTTTAATTTTCAAAACTCACGAAGCCGGAGTTTTGTGCGGCGTCGCTGCCGCCGCGGCAGCGATTATCGTCCGCAAACCTGGCGGTTGATTATCGCAAGAAGGACATTCGCCGGACTTTGATCGCAGAGCTGTGGCAGAGCGTGCGGGTGGAAACCGCCGCGGAAGCGGTGCAGCGAGCGGCGTCCGCCCGCGGGTGCAGCGGGAGCCGCAAACAATCGCAACCGCCCCGTGCCGCGGCAGTAAACCGCGTTGTGAAATGTGCTTGAGTTTTTTACATATATCTGTATTCTACAAAGGCTGCGGTGCCGCCACAGTGCAGCGGCGGGCGCGGAAAAAAATCGCTCCGTGAGTCCTTAGCGAAAAGGTAAATAAAATGTAATTTTTATATTTTTTCGAAATATTGATGAGTTCATCTTTAGTATATTTAGGTACATACTCAGACATGCATACTACTCTAATGAAAGTTCTGAAAAAGCATTGTTACATATTTTACAAAAAAAAATATACTTAGCTGTTTCCTACAATATGACCTAAAAGCTTCTCTGTACTGTACCTGTGCTGATACACAGCACACATAAAACACACAGAGTTCTAATGAAAAGCACACCACAAACAGAATGTGGGTCGTACATTTTCTCAGAAAAAGGTCTGAATGAAAGAAACTGCAGAGGTGTGCATAGAAAGGTGCCAGTTAATGTTTGCAGCAGATGAGGTCGACCAAAATGAGGCTTCAGCATAGATTGCTACACTCCAAGATAACACATGTTTGTATGTTTATACCCAGAAATAAGAATCTTCTTGTATGGGTGCCAACACACTGTACTCAAAATATTATTATCTATAAAAAGTCCTATTAAGTTTAACTTTTAAGCAAGCAAGCACATTTTAGCTAATACAATTTGCTTCTTTGTACAGTCTGTAGAAAATTTATTTAGTAAAAATGTAATCAATAAAAATAGTTAAGGTACACTAAACCTTGGCCTTTGAAATTTTAATATGAAATTGAACAGCAGTATCTATAAGGAACAATCTATGACGTGGATGCAGATAGGCATGCATCATGAATAGGTAGATGTAAGTTTTAATATAGACAGAGATAATTGAAGGTCCCTCCAATGTACTTTTGAATTTATTTGTACATATAAGTAGGTATGTATGTATATCAATTTTTGTTTAATTAATCTTAGTATAAACAAAAAAGTCATTTCAAAACTCTTATTAATGGAAAAAACAATCAACTATGTAAACATGTGTATACTAAAGTAAATATAATGTTTAATACTATTTCTGAGCTACAGTTTGTGTATAAGCAAGCTATTAAATAAATTAAAGTAGTAGTGATAGTCTTTTGTGATCTGATTATGTAAACACTTTATTACTCTTTGTTCTTGTCACAAATTTTTAAGAAATCTCTTAGAATGTTTTAGTATTATATTTAAAGTAATTTTTTACCCCAGTTTGTAAAATTACGTGATCATGTGGGATATTATAGGATGGTTTTTGTTGGATAGTGTCTACAATCTACATTTTGTAGCAAAAACTAGATTTTATACAAAACTTTTACATAGTAATTCAGTAACTAGGTTACAAAGGCCAAATAACATACTTACAAGCTTCAAATAACTATACTTAACCAGTAAAAGAGAAATAAATTAAAATAAGGTCGCGGAAATCAATACTTACTACTTAGTTGTAATATATTTGTAATCGAAAGAGCACGTTGGAAACTTTTGGTCACAGAAGTACCTATTTACTATCCAGAGTAAAGTACAATGTTCAGTGCTACTCTGAAGGCTGACATTGGCCTTTCAGGAGCTGAATATACGTACTTACATAGGTACACAATACAATCGATACGGTGGAGTCGAGGTGAAATTGTAATCTAGATTTATGTGAAACTCACCTTCTAAAGCCTTTACACGGAAGATATGAGCACTAACACACTAGAACAGTGTCAACTATTTTAAACAAGCAAGCTTTACAGTGATTTAAAATTAAAAACATGTAAAAATTATCGGCACAATTTCGACACGGCCGCCCACTTTGTTCCATGCGCCTGACAGCTGACAAACATAAAATTGATATGATTTTGACACTGACATACACCTTTTTTTACTTTTTTGTGGTGTTCAAAAATTAAAACAATATCTTATAGAGCTGAAATGTAATCGTACATCAGGGTAATTGATTTTCTTAAATGAAACAATTATAAACAAAAAATATGTATTTACTTCAAAAATTATATTAACTGTGCAAAATCGTTTATTTACAATAGTGTACTTGAGGAGCTGCTGCCATCTATGTGTGGCAGGCCTCACACGTTACTCGACTTGACTCGGCAATAAAGTAATCTTTGTGGTGCAAACCGCACATTATAATAAAGAGTACCAATATACATCGTTAGATGTCGCTGTTAACAAAAAGCACTGTAGAAAAGAAAATAGATGAACCTAAACTGGTGGAAAAATATTTACAGCTGGCTTAAAATCCGACAATTAAAATTTATATTTAATTCATACTTATTCCGTAAAGCGCCTAGCCAGTCCTAAACCTTAATACGTAATAATATCGTATCAAGAATATTACTTCGCAAAGTAAGAGCTAAAACCCAACTTACACCCCAATTTTATTGAGATTCATCGTCAACAGAATTCCAAATAAGAGCAAGTATATTATTATCAATCATATATAATCTCTAATAGTTCACAAAAGTGATGTTAGGGGTAGGAATCACGTAGAGCTTTGCGACGTCGAAGCGGCGGCTGACGCAGAAGGCGTCGTATTTGTCGTAAGCCAGGCGCGCTCCGAGAAAGGAGATGGCGAGGACAACCAGCACGAGGAGGGCGCATACTGCTGGGCATAGGACTGCGCTGATGGGCCCGCGGGCTGACGTCACGGAGCCCAGCTCTGAGTCCGTCACGCTGCGGCGCCGGATGAGCTCTTTGGCCATCGCTGGGGAACGAAAACCAGTGTTTAATGAATAGGTACCTACCTAACAACATTTTATTGCATATAACGGCACGGATAATTTACACTTCACAGTGCTAGCCTGCTGCTTGGGCAGGCGCGTGTCTTTTATGGCTGTTAGAGTTATGTAAGTGTTAGTACTTCCTACTAAAGCCATACCGTCTGAAGCGCCTCTGACATGGTTTAAGGACTGCAGGTCTTTGACAGATAGCCGGGACTATTTAACTTGATACAATTATGATCCATGCAAGTACTTAATCAAAAGACCACTGTTTTTTTGCTATTTAGTAGCGCAATGAACAAACTGTTTTTTTTGTATCCCTCTCTTTCCGAAATTTGGCTCCGGAACATCTCTGCTTTAGGAAGAAGATACGTAGTGCTCAGGTACCTAAGTGAAACTCATACAGACTTCTACAATGAGTGGATTTCGTAAAACTTTGTCTAGACTAAAAGCTTAACTATTCATAGTTCGTAGTCCTATTTTTCGTGCGCAACGTTACCTACTTAGTAGGTATATTTCCACAATACCCTGAAATCGCCTCAAAAGTAAATTGAAATCGAAAACTTAGTAAATATTAGTCACAAAAATAACTTTCCGCCAAAATTTTACAGATATTCGTCAGATTCAATGACTTTGACTTGATTAACAATTATGTATTCTGTGACAATAGGTAACTTGCTGTTATTGTTTAGCACAAAGGTTTTTCAAGGGTTATTTTCACAGTAGAGTGGAGCAAGGTAGTTATAGCTCTCTTTTTTCCATGGTTATTCCAATTTTATTTCTATATAGGTAGGTACTGCGTCACATAAAAAAGAGATCTATCTCTCTTTTCCATGGTTAAAACGTAAGGCACTTTTTGGATACCTAGTTCAAAAAGTTTGGATTTGGATTACATATTCATGACTCTACATTGGATACATCCCGAAAAGTCAGTGTTTGTATCTTCGAGCATCAATCAGTTTGTATGGTATGTCAACAACACAGAAAAATAAACTGCTACTTTAAGATATTAGAGTAGTAAAACATTTAGTCCTTGTTCAGAGAAAACGTTGTAATTTTATTCCCTTTGCCGAGTAGAGCAATTAACCCTCTTGTTGAATAAATAATGCTGGTTATAAACCCGAAGTACCGTATGCGTGTGTATTTATACTTCGCCCTGTGGGCGTGTGTCTCGATGGCGCTGCTGCTGGTGCTGGTGTGTCTCCTGCTGCAGCTGGATCCGGGGCTCTGGGACCTGCCACAGAAGGCAGCCAGGATGCTCCGAGACGAATATGGACCGGACGTTGTTGTATTGCCCTTGGTAAAGGTATCAGTATTGGTTTATATTTTAGTGCTGGCCTTGTTTGTCAGGAAACAACAGCCGTTAGACTAGATTATCTGAAGCGATACCCGCAAGTGACACAGTGGCCTAGGGTGGACTATATACCGTAATGGGTAAAGACCTGTTTCTTTGACGACGTTGCCGCAATATACCGGTGTGTGCTTGGTTTTGATTTTTATATACAAGGGTGGTAGCTTGCCAGCTCTCTCAATTTATACAGTTATGTTATATCTTAGAGGACGTAAAAACTACTAAGTACACGAAGAATACAACATAAAGCCACCGCGAATATGTTCGTTCATTGAATCGACTCGACGAAATTAAATAACTGACGCACAAAATTGTAAGTGAACATTTTTTTGGTTTAACTAAAGTACAAGATGTCTAGGGTGCATGTTAAATACCTAGCTCAAAAACTAGTTTAAGTAATTTGTTACAAATTAATTAATTAGTAAATAAATGATAAACTTATGCGATTTACCGTAACTTTGGCATGGCTAAAGATGATGTAAGACACCGATATTTTTTTAATGCAATTTTGCTTTCTGTTTCAGCCTACACCCCAATACTTGGATATCGAAGAGTATGCAAAAGATAAGAAACTAGATTAGAGAAGCATGCCAGCAACGTCTGCAACTATGAAAGTAACCTATAGGTACTTTTATAGTTAGTGTAGGTGTATTTAACAATAGGTATTGTAAGAAATAAAAACAAATAATTAAAAATGAGCGTATAATTTATTATTATGAGTATCTATTTTAAATGGTTTATAGTTCACACTTTAACCTTCTGTAATTTACATCTATACGTATATTGTAAAGCTGAAGAGTTTGTTTGATTGTTTGAACGCGCTAATATCAGGAACTACTGGTGCGAATTGAAAAATTATTTTTGTGTTGAATAGAGCATTTATCGAGGAAGGCTTTAGACTATATAACATCACGCTGCAACTAATAGGAGCGAAAAAACAAAAAAATTGTGAAAAAAACCGGGAAAATTATTCATCTTTGAGGGCTTCCGTTTTGTGCGCAGCGAAAACGGTTCAAGTCGTGGGTAACAGCTATAATTTATAAAGGTGAAGAGGTTGTTTGCAAAAATAAATATGATGCCCAAAACGCGGACAAAGTCGCTGGCACAGCTAGTGTGAGATAAAACTTCCTTGAGAATATTAAGAGTTAGAGAAGTTTTCAAACGGTTTTCAAGTTTCAAATGTCAGCAGTCGTTTTGTCAATCTCTTCTTTGATCTTGAGTCTTTTTTCTACATAATTTTCGAGTATAATTTTATAGATTATTATAATACCTAATTATGGTGAATTGCCGTACGTTTGCGACAGTATGTAGTATCGTTTGCATAGCGTCGTGTGCGGGCTCGCTGTTCCTCCTGTCTACCGTTCACCCTCGGGAAGCTGATAACGCTACTGCTCATATGCTGAATGCTGTAAGTTTCGCAGACGGAATAAAATGTAGTCTCGATTACTTTTAATGAAATAGTGTACCGACACGATCCTGAAAGTGATTGAAAATACGCATTGTCGTAATTTATAATATTAACTTGCGACGAGTTCGATTGCGTAAGTAACTACATTCGTGTCTTTTATATTTTGCAGGAACACTTAGAAAATAATCCCGATGGAAACCCACTGGATTCTTTGGCACCTTTTTATAGATATCGACATAATTTGGTACACAAATTAGTCTCTGGGCCGGATTACGCACTTACTACACTTGCAGAGCCCGAGGAGGAAGAACCATTATTTATTATTCCTCCTGATCTTATAAGAAATGTGAGTCCTCCACTCATTCCCAGTATTGCAAATGCGACTGCAGTTACTTCCACTATCACATCTACTGAAGTTACACTAGAAAATGAAGTTAATCAAAACGAAACATTATCGGACGACGATATCAGGATTATATTAATGCCACCGACATTTAATACTTCCCACAGTTCACCTATAAAAGGTCATCGCAGATCTGTTGCATATAACAAACACAGAATAATGGACAGCAACGCAAGCAGTATTGTCATGAAAATTCTAGATACCAGTGGCCAATCGAGAATTGAAATAAAAATAAATTCGAACACTCAAGATACGTTGAGACATAAGCCTGATACGGCTTTCATTGTCCAGAAGGACAATGAAAGCCTTGATGCGTTTGGTCTTGGACGAAACGCAGAAGTTAAAATATTACCAAATAACACAGTCGTTGTAAAAAATATGAACCGCAAGCAGGAGCGTTTTAATACTGTTTCTGACACTACTAAAAACTTTACAGTCAACAAAACATTTAATGTCGATAATGCGCATAAACTTACTGCAATTCTGGATAAAGTCAATAAAAATGTTATTACTGATCTATCGCTGAAACTAAAAAACTCCGCTGGTTTAAGTATCAATACTACCACAAACATCTTATCACATACTAGTATTATACATAAAAATACCAGTAATATAACTCGCATATCAGCAGAAAGCACTACTTTCCCTGTGTATAACATCACTAAAGACGTCAATGCTAATACATCACAGTTTACAAAAGATAGTTTAAACTTTACTAAACTTATTTCAAGAAAATTAAATTATACACGACATCCCATGATCAATATAATAGCAGATGATAACAAAAACATTTCCGTTTTTTCGAGTTTGAATATATCTGCAACAAAGCAATATGGGATTAAATTAAATGAACACAATAATTCGAGAAGTAACAAATCAGAAGTGGTCACTAACGTTAATCGAGGAGATAATGCAGACTTGCAAATGACTACACAGTCACTAATAAGTGACTTCAATCGTTTCAAAACTACTACAGAAAAATATATTTCAAGAAGAATTATAAACTCTTCTCAAGTGCAAACAAGAACAACAGTAATATTTGACAGAGTTAATGTTACAAATCAGAGGAGTCGTAGCTTCAGATACAATAGTAACGTGACTTTATCAAAATCTGGTTCTACGCTTACACCCCATGTTTTGTCTACCAATGAGACAGACTTCAATGATGTTCTTACAAGTTTGACTAATAAAAGAGTTGGCGTCTGAAAGTTTATTAATTGTTGTATACCCAGAGGTGCCTGATTCTCTTGTTGATACGACCTAATAGTCGAATTTATAGCTACTTGATTCAGTTGTACTTATCTTCATATCGATCAGAAATCTTAGCTATAAATTTGACCGGTCTTTTGAGCAACAAGATATAACACATTGATTTGCTTCTCACGTGTCAAGTTAACATATTAAAAGCTGGTTAAGCTATGTGATTTGATTGTGTTGTTACAACTATCATAATTTTATTAGTGTTGAAATTGCTTTGCCTTGTTTTAGTTAAAGGAAGTTCAAAAAACTTTGAATCGCTATGTCAAATAAATTATTGTTCATTGCTTTCGCTTGAACAATTACTATTATAATTTACGTTACATACATCTTAGTGCCAATAAATCAGTTTGGTACATTTCACATTAAGGCCCAACAATAAGCCCTTGTGGAATAATTTCGCAATGGAGCTACATTCACTGATTGATAAAGTTGTCAGTGGAGGTCGAAACTATCGGAACACGACGTAGAGGCACACTAATACATTACTGGAGGGTTACCATGTGTACCTAGGTAGGTATGTAAACCATTGTATAAGGGATAGTTACACATTTTACATGTAACCAACATGCTTTGGATAGTGCATACCTAGTAAATAAATGGTTGCTACAAATGCCGACATTAGGCATCAACGAGTGTCTGGGAAACCCGTGACCCTATACAATATTGATTGTTTACCAGCACTTGATACAAATATTAAATCCCCCTCTAATCCGTCCACGAGCATTTTTAAACAAATTAAATTTAAATTTGTGTCCAATGTCATCATTTATCAATCAAAAGAGCCTTGGAAATAATACAAGGGTTTTGTTTTTTTGTTTATTCGCGAGACACAAAATATATACCAAGTAATATTACGCATTGTAAGTTTATGGTACCTCCCGCTAAATGCTCCAGTTTATTAAATTATTGTAATTATTATCGAATAGGGCCTTAATCTAAATTGTTGTAAAATCAATTAACAAGCTAATAACAAGGTTAGGTAAGTGAAAACTAGGTCGTCGGAATTTGATTTTGTTTACCTAATTACGTATATGTATTTATTTTAATCCATGTGTATTTAATGCCGCGATACGATATATTATATAGTACGAAATGTACATTAACATGTTTTTTTTATATTACTAAGTCTAGTTACTTTTTATTGCCGGTATTTATTGATCCGAACGGCTTGGTAACAGAACAGAAAAATAGTTAAACTTAAGAAACGGTATCGAAGCAGCTATTTTAATTATAATCCCCTGCACTACTACGCGTACGCACTGGGTTCGGTTCTAAAACTTATATTACGTAGTACTTTTGGAAAATTTAATTCCCAACATAAACTACAGTCTACGATCTAGCGTGCTTGATCAGAAAAAAACCGACTAACTCTCGACATAGAGACTGATACATTATATATGCAGTTCAAAGGGGAATAGAGAATCCGGTAAGGTACCACCTATTCGTAGTTTGGCAGTTTGCTCAGTGCTCACTATAAGTAGAAGCGTAACGCATAGTTCGGGGTTTTTAATTTATTCTGTGCACCGCACCGGTGCCTTCTCGCCTTTTCTCTCGTGTTGTGGGCGGTGAATTTACAAAGTACATAATATGTACACTTTTTTTTCCGAAGTGAATTGAAACAGCATTCATTGTAGATTCGAGAGTGTTCGTTGTCCTGCAAGGTCGTTCAAGGCAGCTGCGGTGCACGTGCTATGCTACATTTATCATTTTATTTTATATCTAAGTATACTTGCCAACAGCGAACAACTTTTAACTAAACGCTACAATAAGTATACATATTGCTATAAAAACTGCGTATACTTTATATATTTATAATGCATCTGGAAGAGAAAATCAGGGCACAATCCATGAGAATCTTTTTTTATAAATCGATATTAAATATTAAAAGCGTTTGCACAACTAGATTCACAAATACAATAATTAAAAGCAAACATAGGCATACCCCTAGTAAATAGAACCTTTTAAGCATGTCTCTCGTATTTTTAGACTTAATCAAACGAAGTACTACGAGGCTGTAGAAATATCAAAAGCCCATTAAACTGCCTATCTATTGCTTTTCTAACTTTCTTTCCGGCTTATTACTTTAGTAAGTAATTAGCGTTTGCTAATACTGAGGTTTCTAAGACACTGCTTGTGGGCAAAGCACGTATACTCTAGCATGTAGTAAGTAAATTTAATTTAAATAAATCGTAAAACTATAGCGTTATTTTTTTAAATATAAACATTGTGAAATATGTTTTAATAAGACCCTAGTACCTACAAATAGGTTAGTTATAAGTTTTTAAACCTAACCTACAAAATATCCTTGTTAAGAAAAAGCTTTTAAATCAAATCAATCATATACTATTGTGACGATGTTAAGCCCGCTGTCCTAAACGATGATTGCGTTTCCTTTGACCAGTGAGCTTCTTTATTATTTGAAAAGTTGAGTCGTAAATTAATTTAATTATCTACTTGACTAATTGTTGGGTTTTCGGCAGACTTTTGTAGTGAATTTTGACCAAGATCGGAATGCTTAATAAAATCCTAAAAACAACACATACGTTGAGATTTGTGATACGGTACTTGTAGGTCTAAAATTTATTTATTTAACCATGAATTACAACATCTTAATCAAGTAGTTATGTATGAATATATGAATATTTTTTGAGCTGAGGTCCACCTTGCCAGGTATAAATTGAAAAAGTTTGAAATGTCTCCACCTACGCCACCACGACGCCTACCACCTCGCTTAGAATAGAAATATCAAAGGACAAGAAAATAAACAGCTTTACCTCATTTCAATACCCGAGGAAAGTTGCTGAAAAATACGGCTAAAACGAATGAAAAAAGATTTTTAGGGTTTGCCCTAGTAGGTATTATTAAGAAAATTACGTGCAATTGAATAGTGGTAGGTGATGTAATTAAAAAAAACATCAGACTCCTCCCTTTTCGTCGATTTAAAAAACTAGTAAATGAGGATGCATTAACGGACTGCAAAAAATCGTGCTATTCGATTGAAAATTTGCAGGTATGAAAATAAGATATCCTTCCAAAATTTTATGGGCTGCACCTTAAGTTATGGAGTTAGTTTCTTTTTTGCATTTGACTGACTATAAAAAAGTAGTTGTCTGTGAAGCCGTTTTCAGTAATCTTGTTTTAAATATATGCTTACACCATAAATAACCAATTCATGTCACAGTGAAAACTAGTTCGGGAGGCTTTGGGCTCAATATCATTTTGTTAAACAAAATTATGCAAAATTAACAAATTTTATTTATTTCCTTATGTTCGAGGAAAGTTTAATAAGTACTACACAGCAAAAGTTTGCAAAACAGCTGCAACTTGATACGATCATTCATTGTTCAATGTCGGCGTCATTCAATATTCTGAAAAACATAACTTGTTTAAAATGTGACCCTGACTCGTATTACATTCTCTCATATCTATCCAGCGAAGAGAAATGAGCCGAAACCTAAGTCTAATGTAATTAAATATATATATATTGAAATTGAATTGAATTGAATCCAGAGGAAATAGGTACCTTCTAGATATGCGTGTTACATCACAGGCTGCAGCATCCTCAGGCGGGCTATATTAATATATATATATATATATATTATATTATATAGATTCCGAAAATATAGCACAGCTAGTTACCGAAGTAAGATGTCTTAGAGAAGAAACCCAAGAACAAAATAAGGAAATTGTGTTGCTCAGACAAGACATGCAGTTCTTGAAAGAGAAGCTAACTGCCATTCCTGAGACTTTTGCAGTAACCGTAGAAGCCTTAGAAAAGAAGATAACAGATCAAGAATTTAAGACCTCAGGGCTGGAGGAAACAGTCAGCCACTTGCAGGCTCTTCTTAACATCCAGGAGCAAAATAGCCTAAGGAACGAGTTTGAAATCGCTGGTGTCCCTGAAGCTGAAAGCGAAAATCTAGAGCACGTTGTACTTGTCACAGCTGTACGCTTAGGCGTTGAACTGACAGCAGCCGACGTTGATGGTGTCTCAAGAGTAGGTCCCAAACGTCCACAGAAAGGAGAAAACCAGAAGTGGATGCCTAGACCAATAGTTGTTAGAGTCCTACGCCGTTCAAAAAGAGACGAGCTCTTGCAAGCAGCCAAATCCAGGCGTAATCTCACCTCTGATATCGTGGCCCAAGGAACTGCAAGCAAGCTATACTTCAACGAGAGGCTCACAAAAATCAATCGCGCTCTATTCAAGGAGGCCAGAATTCGCGCTCAGTTGCATGACTTTCGCTTTTGTTGGGTGCGAAATGGCGCTATATATATACGGCAATCTGAAAAGAAGCCTGCCTTTCTTGTGCAGTCAAGTCTCGACCTCGACCAGCGCCTGGGACCCTCAACAGCTTCTGTCGCAAAGGCCCAGGACTCCGCGGCTGCAGATGGTCCCCAGCTGCAAAACACTTCAACAGCAACAACACCTAGTCAGCCTGGTGTCGCCGCTTCAGCTCCCGCCACGAAGACGAAGTCCATTAAGTAAAGCTTTTATCCGTGTAGTCCAAAATATATTCAGCTTACACTATATTTTAGCTTACACTATTTTCCTTGTTGTTAACCTGTTCACTATCATAACACGACACACACCAGTCCCCACACACACACTCAAAATAATCCTCAGTTGCGTATTAGTGTTGATCCCAAATATGAATATAGTTACACATACCCCAACTCAATCAAATCAAATAGTTACCTACCTGCGTTACATATCTGACAATCAATTAATAATAATTTCCAGCAAATATCTGTTTTGTTTTATATCATAATGGCGGACCTAGACTTGGAAACTGTAAACGAAATTGATAACGCTCTAAACATTGATTGTCAGACATTTGATGTACTAGATGACTGTAAAAAATATTTCAAAGTCGTGCATAACTTTAAATTACTTGCGTTCAACATCAGGAGTATCAACAAAAATTTTACTGAGTTTACTGTAGCATTACAACGTCTAAACCTAGATGTCGACATAGTCATTTTATCAGAGTGCTGGCTTGGATGTAACCCGATTATAGGCCAAATACCAGGTTACCTCAGCTATAGCACAAAGACAATTAATAATAAATGTGGTGGAGTAGTTGCGTACGTGAAAGAAAGCCTAGGTGCTACAGTCGTTGAAATTGGTATCAAGGAAGCTGAATGCCTAAAAATCGAAATACAAAACTCGCTTACCATTTTTGGTATATATCGATCGCCAAGCTTCGCAAGCTCTAAACTGTTTTGTAAATCACTAAGCCGTACTTTAGAAAAACTGAAATTAAGCTCTCCAGTCATAGTTGCGGGAGACATTAATATTAATATCATAAGCCCGCTAGATGAAGAAGAAAGCGATTATTTGTGTATGATGTCAGAACTTAATTTCCGGCCTGTCATTACAAACATTACAAGAGAAGTCTCCAAGACGTGCTTAGATCATATATTTATAAATGGTAACCCAGACAATATTAAAGGGGCAACCTGTAAGACTGATATTACTGATCATAATATATCAATATTGGGAATGTCTACTAAAACTCGTGCCAAGAAACAGCAAAGTTATCAAAGATTGTGTATCAAAACCGATCATGAAGCGGTAGCTCAGGAGCTACGTTTAACAGACTGGACTATTATAATCAATGCAGAACATGTGAATGATGCCGTTGATAAATTCGAAGAAATAATTACAACAGCAATTAAAAAACATTCGGTCACAAAGAAAATTAGTCGGTCCCAGCACACATTAAAACCGTGGATTACTCCCGGATTGATGAGGTGTATGAAACATAGGGATAAACTGCATTTAGACATGAGAAGCAATCCTAATGACTCTACAAAGAAAAAAGTCTACCTCCGCTACAGAAATTTCTTTACCAATCTTCTCTCTAGACTTAAAGAAGAATACGAGAGCAAAGTTCTTGAATCTAACAGGCACAACCCCAAAAAACTTTGGAAATCGATTAGAACCATTATTGAGTCTCCTTCCATTCAATCTCAAGCTACCGAACTTCTAAATTCTAAACCTAACTGCCAAGATGCTAGGAATTACTGTAACGAGTACTTCACGAATGTGGGTTCCCAGCTAGCAAATCGGTTACTTCAAACTTTGAGTAAAACAGAATCTGAACTGGCGGCTGGAACTAACTGTGTGGGTCCTTGTTTTAGTGATTCCTTTTATCTTCAGCCAACAGACGAATTTGAAGTCGGTAGAATAATCAGCGGACTAAAATCTGACAGTGCACCTGGAATTGACGGAATAAAACCAGCTCTCATAAAAGATATCAAATATGAAATTTTAGGTCCACTTACTCACATCATTAACACTAGTATAGAGACGGGTATTTTTCCAGAAAAATGGAAAGTAGCAACTGTGATACCGATTTACAAAGCTGGCAAGAAATCTGTACCAGAAAACTACCGGCCAATATCACTTTTGTCTACGTTTTCCAAAGTCCTGGAGAAAATCGTGAATCAACGGCTGGTTACTACTTAGAAAAATTCAACTTACTCTCAGACCGACAGTATGGCTTCAGGCGGGGGAAGTCGACGGAAGACGCAGTGGAGCTCTTCTCTAAAAATGTAGCTGCCAGTCTAGATTCACGTAAAAAAACCGTTGGAGTCTTTCTAGACCTAGCTAAGGCATTCGATACCATTTCAGCAGGAATCCTAATAAAAAAGCTAGAGCTGTTTGGTATTAGGGGTCTCCCACTGGAATGGTTTCGAAACTACCTTAGCAATAGGAGTCAAAGTGTAAAAATTGGTGAAGGAACCAGTCAGACGCTACCTATACACTTTGGAGTCCCACAGGGTAGCGTTCTCGGACCTACATTTTTCATTCTATATATGAATGACATTCACCAGGCCAACCCTCAGGATAATGAGCTCATCTGTTTCTGTGATGATACTGTCGCCTTGTACCATGCCGAAACTTGGGAATCAGCGTTCCATAAAGCAGAAAAGGGAATGCTAAGTATAAAACAGTGGCTGGATAAAAACCTACTTACCTTAAACCTTTCCAAGACTAAATATTTATGCTTCCACAAAACGAAGGCAACAGAACCTAGGCGTCAGCTAACTCTCAAAGTACACTCGTGTAATAATGATCACTGTGACTGCACCCCGATCCAAAGAGCTCCATCAATCAAATATCTGGGTGTTATGATTGACGAGAGACTCACTTTCCAGGAACACATAACTCTTCTATCCAAAAGAGTAAGGAAATTAATCTACGTTATGAAAGCCTTGCGTAACTGCGCAAACAAACAGACACTACGCCTGGTATATACAAGTCTCTGCGAGTCAATACTCTCATACTGCATCACCACCTGGGGGGGAGCCGCGGTCACCAGTATGCTAGAAGTGGAAAGAGCACAGCGTGCTGTCCTGAAAGTGATGCTCAAAAAACCACTCAGGCATCCCACCGAACTAGTGTATTCGGACGCGAAAGTCTTAAACGTGAGGCAAATATACTTGCTCAAGGTAACGATGGCGATGCATAGAAACGAGTCTTATCAAACTTCTTCCGCATCACCTAAAAGAAGACCCCCTCGGGCTACTCAAGCCAGAGTCAACACCACTTTTGCTCAACGCTTTCCAGAGTTCAGATTTCCTTACATCTACAACAAAATGTCTTCACTCTGCAACATCCGCGATAAAACTACCAAACAAGGCAAAAATATCTTACAAAAATACCTCATATCACTCACTTACAATGAAACTGAACAATTACTTAACATCATTAAATAACTACTTATACATAGAAACGCAACATTAACACTTACTCATCCCAAACACTTACCTACACTCACACACCTTCACACATCCACACTCATGCATACACTTCCGAAACCATGTGTCAACAAGTACCAAATTTAAAGTAATCTCACACCGCATCAGTAATGCTCTCAAGTAATGCTAGATGTGGGCGCCTGCGATACAAGTTTCATACTTAGTGCAGGGCTCACAAGAGCACATATTAACCTTTATTAACCTATTATTAAGCACAGCTATGTATTTTTCTAAGGTTTCATGTAATCGTTTGTGTAAATAAATAATTTGAATTTGAATTTGAATTTGAATATATACATTAAAGCAATGAAATGTTCATTCTGATCTACATATAAAGTATACATTGTTTTATGTAAGTAATAGATTTTTAAATGAAATAAATTTTCCTATAAACTTGTTCATTTGCATCATAATCTGCAATCTATATTTAGATTCATTGATGCTCAGCAACAAGATATCAAAATAAAATGTGATTGCATTCCAACTGCAGCCCACCTCGCGATCTCCATCTAAGATTGGCACATCGCTATAGCAATTTAAATTTTTATGCCCCGTTTCTTAGTATTATCATAGACTAAGTATACTCAAATATTAAGGAGGAATTAACACATTTTATTGCTAATAATATATGTATTCCAAATTAAATTGAACGGCTAGTTTCTTTGTGATACTAAAATGCAATTAAATTATTATTTGGAATTGATGATACGTCTTCAATAGATCACAATAATTGACGTTATTATCGATGAATTAGTTTTTAATAATCGTTACCACATTAGCCGCTCGAATTTCTAAAGTTAAATGCTTTTATAGCTATTATGATAATGTAATGCAATAACGAAATAGTCTAGATATGTATACATTTTCTTTTTATATATATGTATTTGGTGCTTTTGTTTGTGCCTACAGATAAAATAATCCGTAAATCAAAGAGTTTCTATTGTTAGTAGGTTGTATAACACTGTAGATACATAAAGTACATTTTGTATGATTCTTTAATTAAAGAAACATACAAATAAGTATGTAGCTTTGAAACGTTTTTAATATAACAGGAGCAAGTTTACAGTTTCAAGAGTGTCGCCAGATTTCTGAATCCATTATGTAAAGGTGTCCTAAATAAATATGCCAGGGTTATTTCAGGGAGGGCCACTGAACCTGGACTCCATCTCGACAATGTATGCCATAAATATGAACATAATAACGGTTGTTCTGATTTGGGAACTAGATTTATTGATTGAGCAGGAAAATAAACATTGGTAAGTTCTGTTGAAATTTTATAGAGGGCAAAATTCTTCTATAGCTCTTGAATAAACTGTCTAATATTGGAAAAATAAGGTGAGATATATTATTATGAAATTAAAACCTTGTGATGATTAAAATAAAAGAAATGTTTCAGGACATATCACACAGCCCCATCTAGCCCCATACCTGCTAATTGATCATTTCTTTACGTTACGACCATTTACATGCGTTTTACGTTAGCATACCGTAAAGCTTGGACTACTTATAAGTAGTTGTCTCTAAAGCTCTACGAAAATAAATATTGATTTTGGCTCCTTCAAAGTTTCGTGCATAAAATACCCCAAACACTGTCTCGTATTTCTCATACTTCTTTATTCTAATAATATTCAGAGGCTTTAAATCTATCCTTATTACTTTTCTCTCATCCTTTTCAAAGTCGTGGGCGGTGTCCGGTCGTCTCAGTGACATTTAAGGACCTTTTTAACACTGCTTTCTTATGCGAGTGATGAAATGATGTAACTAAGAACGGACAGTCTATAAGTTCTGAAAGCTCAGCTTGTGGCGCCAACTTCTATTCAATATATATATGTTTGTAAAAGTATGGAAAAACAAGGTGCGAAGTCCTGACTCCATCGCTCGGACATTCTCAATATAAGTATTGGAAGATTGAAACGTTATACAGTTCCTGCCTATATTATTGGGTACCCCACATAATGTTTATTATGACTGTGTTTAAACTGGCCACAATTAATGTGAAAAAAACTGATTATTTTGTTGTATTATCTTCAAGTACGAAACCTCATCTCTACATTTTACACCTTTCCCGTAGTCTTCCAACATACAGATCCCGTGTCCTCTGATGTGCTATTCCTTCGTTCTCCCACTATCCATCCAGTGGTAGATCAGCGCCCCGTGATGTATGTATCTAGGTTGTTCGTTGACTGCGCCCGCGCCTGTCGCCAGCCCGCATTAATCACGGCTCCAAGAATCAGATCAGAGATTTAGATTTTTGGTTTAGTCATTCAGAACCAAGAGCAAAACAGATTTGATTTGGGTTGACGAACTAGAATTTGGGGAATTCACTGAACCTGGGCTCAATACAGTTACAACATCAGCCTCGATGTATTATTCTTGACAACAATACGACGATAGGGAAAACTGTTGATATTTTTTTCCTTATTTGACACCAATGTAGAATAGAACAGAATATAACTTTATTGTAGGTACCTGCACCAGAAAAATATATAACCATAAAACAATCTAAAGAGACATAACTTAACAAAGTTAACATTGCGGCCTTATCGCATAGAGCGATCTGTTCAAGCATTTAGCGCAATTTAAGTGCCATTTTTTTTCCTATCATATGCCATATTTTTTAAGGATAGGTACTTATGTAAGTGATGAATGATGAAATAAATGACATAGCTGCACCAAGTCGAAGTTGTCGTCCTTATTTAAAATCTTACTAAACCTATAATACTATTATTTAAATTCTTGATAAGGTCTCTAAACTGTTTAGCTAATTGATGCTTGAGTCTGAAGGTAATTACGTTAGTATATTATTATTGCGTCAGTAAAACATTGTCTGTGCTAAATTATCAGCTCTTTCTTATCATTGATTTTTAGAGAGTCCAGCTCATAAAGTGGTTAAAACAAAAAGAACGAATGCAGTAGGTATATTCATAATATGGCTATTTTCCTTGAGGATTTCCCATTCATTTACTGTATTGCCTATAATTAATTTGTACCGTCGTGGAGTATATATAGATCGTTTTTACAGCATATAGGTATTGTAGGTATAGGTGCATGTCTTCTCATATGAAATTGTTTTATTTTATTTGTATTGTGTAGTTAATAAATTCTGTGGGTTCCACCCAGCGGTCGAAAAATACGTTCGTATCCTACGTTATAAAGGTGTGTCCAATATTTAGAAGATAGATAGATAGATAGATAGATAAAACTCTTTATTGTAACACACATTGAAAATAAAATAAAGACAAACAAAAACACAGACGACTTAAAAAATAGTGCCACAACTGGCTTCTAGAAGGTTTCTAGTTTACGTGTAACTTTGATAAATTTAAGTATACGCTATACAGGATACCTGACGCATCCTTTAAGGCTGTTTCAGCTCAGCAGTGAGCGGAGATGATTCTCCAAACATTTTACTAAGGGCGTTAATGTATTGTTTTTGATGTCTACATATCATCATCATCATCAGTCTATCTTATATTCGTCCACTGTTGGACATAGGCCTCTCCCAATGAATGCCACACTGCACGATCTCCTGCTTACGCATCCAGTGCTTCCCAGCCACCTTCCTCAGGTCGTCGCTCCATCTGGCCAATTGGCCTCCCACACTACGTTAAAACCAACGTTAAAATCCCCAAATTGATAATCTGTCCAATTTAATGCAAAAATAAAGATAAATTTCGTATAATATTTTGACTGAAAGATTGCTAAAATTCTAAATTAATCTAGAAATATTGGACACTTGATTGCAGATCGTAAAATAAATTTGGCGCGGTCCGAAATGCATACGCAGAATATAAAATAATAATAGCTAGGTATTTATTTATAAACTGGACAGTATTAGTTAGTTGGTTGTAAAAATCCGATAATTTATTATTTTAGGTCGTTGTCACCGCTGAGTGATGTCAGACAGACAGATAGACAGACAGGTGAATAAAAAGAGGGGAAAAAACTATGGATAGGTATTGTAAACAACCTATGTATATATGAACCTAGTTAGGTCTTGTAGCGGAGGCTATTTTTAGCTGTGTTATGATCGGAACATTAGAAGACTAGAGTCACTAAAGTTACTAAAATATTATTTATATCGAAAAAGTTGACCAGCATTTGCCCTCTGTCGTTCCTAACTCCATAGCCATGTGATCCTATTTGTCACTCGCCGCAAGCCTGTACACCCACCTTGGCATTAAAGTCCCCCTTAACAACGCTGTGTCTTCGTAGTTTTATGAAGGGCTGCGTGTATATCTTCGTACATCCGTTCCACATACCTACTACATATAGCCACCGTTAAAAGAATATGCATTAGTAACTAGTAGGTACCTATATATATCACCTGCATAGTAGTAATCTTAGGAACTTATCAAGTAGATATAACTTAATTAAATAAAAGACCGTCGTCACTGTTTATATCACTTTTTATATAATTTATTTTCACAACATTTTTAATTTTCTGTAAAATTTACAATAGCTTAAAACTCCTCACAAATATATATAGGTATATATATACTTAGTAATCATTATACTCGCGTTACACGATGAATGCCCCGCGTTACACGAAACAGGCAAAACCGGAAGCGAAACATAACTATAAGTAACTTATAAAGGGTGTCAATTTGCTGAACATATCTCGGAGGCGAGGTCTGTATTTAATAACAATTAATTTGTTCCAGAGCATACAAAAAGGTAAACCTTAGCTAGTCATAAACATTTATGAAAGTAGCCAAAGTTTTTTATCTGGTTGCTTCCCAGAATATTCTAGTTACGATACTATATCCACCCCCGAGATGTTGCCAGGGCCGTCGACCCGTTAATGTATGATAACCTAACAGTATAAGCTTATATAACGTAAGGCTTTATAACTAGCATCCCTTACTCTAGAGAGTCCGTTGTCGAGACTTCGCCTGGAACATATGAGCGGCTCGACACTGCCGCTGAACTACTGGGGCAGGGAAACAACAGCCATGCGAGACACATCTTATTGTACAATTGAGAAGAAGACAAATAAAACTTTAGATATTGAAATTACTTTTTACTACAATAATTGTACGGTGTGTACAGAATTATCTGATTTCTGACGCTCCGTTGGTGAGGAACCCTAAAATGTTAGACATCACTTATTTTCATTGTTAATGCTGATTTGTCGCAATAAAGATGTTTGTTGTACAATAAACAAATATGTACATTGTAATTTACTTGTTGCTAAGATAAATCTTGCTCACACAGATAAAGTGTACTGAAATTCGCCATTTCAAAACAATGTTTTAACTAAGTTATTGAATTGCCAAGAGGTATTTAGTTAGTTAACTTGCGTGGTTTCATCACGCCACTCGACTGCGTTCGGTTATAATTTAACCAATTATGTACTTAAGCCAGTTAATGCATACGTATGATTTGAAACGATTTATTAACCAACTGTGATTTACTTTGTAAACTGAGTAAGTTGTAAAAAGCCTGAAATATAAGGCAGCAGTTAAATTGAGACCTCGATCAAAATTTACGGTGTCCAAGGAACGACAAAGCTATCTTCAAAATATTACCATTACTATTAAAACTGTGGACAAGGTTGTTTGTATAGATATTTATTACCTCGTTCCGATAAATCGCATTCTGTTTCGCAATTGTAATAAGTTATTAATTTGAATTGATTTGAGAGGTAGCCATTAAATGGGCAGAAAGGTTACGGCTGTGTACCAACGTAACCATAAAATTCAAACATAAAGAAAATGTTAAGGTAGGTATAAAAGCTTATCTTGGCTAATTCAATTACTTAGTTATTTATTAATTATTTCGCGATTTGGCAACAACTATATGAATTTATGTTAAAATAAATTGTGTGATTGTGTTAGATTGATTTAGCCGAGTTTGAGTGTGTAATTTTATCGATTTATGCAAGTACGCCAGTTACATAATATAAGAATTGTTGTGAATTCTTTATTGACATTTTAACAGGATATTTATCGCATAGCTGTTGCTTGAGCTGTCCCCAGTTGGTTCAGAGACCACAAACAGGCGCCTGCGTGCTTCTCCAATACTAGATTCACTAATTCTAAAAGTGACAACGATCCAGCCACGGTTTTGTTAAATACGTTCTTTCTCTTTCCGATTTATACTGGCTCAATTTATTTGTTGACCTATAAATGCATATAATAGCTTGCTATCTAATTTCTCAATCAAAAGTGTTTTAAACAAGATTTTAAGTAGAACAGATGAACTATTTTATTTGGAAAACCATTGTTTTTCTGCCACTTGGTGTGTCAGTATACCACTGTTTTGGAGCGTTGAGCCGAAACTACCATATAACAGAATGTATCATGTCATCCGATGTACACTTCCTCTCATACAAGTTTTCTACACCAGCAGTTATTAAAATAACAGAACGTAACTGGACCGTAAAATAACTTTTATATTAAGTAAATGCTTCAAATGTTTTCGTCATCGCAAATTGCGATTCCCGCGCCGGCGTGCGTTTGCATGCTTATGTATGTATACTAAGTATAGGTATATACTTATGTATACGCTTTCGCCGTTGCGCAAGTATCACCAACCCGCACTCGAATATATTAACAATATTAAACGACAGCCAATAAATCAATGAAAAACTATGAGTGACGTAAACCCCGGTTATGTAAAAGTCGTAAGAAAAACGATATATTTATATTCAGTCTCGTCTCTTTCCCTTGGAACGTGCGGACTTAGAGATTTTAAGTACATAAAGTGATGTAACATATGATTATGTTCACCATGATGTAGTATATTATAGCTCTCGTCACCGCAACAGTTCAATTTCTATCAAAGGTGAAGACGCAGAAGCGACACAGTTGAAATCTGTTCATGTACAATATAACTCAGACGAAAGTTAAAATCACCCACTGAGCATAATTATAATTAGCAAGTAATTTAGCTTCATAGATTCTAGATAGGCAGTTACCTGCTCCGATATTTCATATTCTTCAACTATGCAAACATTTAAACATTACAGAAATCCTCGCATTGTTTTTCCGTTCTCCCCACGTCCCTTTCTTGAATGGAGATAGCACACAGACACCCTTAAACCAGTAAACAATATAAGAACAATAAAAATTAAACATAGCTAGCTGAAAACTGATGGTAACTTTAGGAAAAAAACCTAAACTATAACGCAATGTCTCTCTTTTTTAATACATTTTTTTATATAATTTTTTAGACCGTAATTAGTTGTGGTAATACCACGAGGTGAGAGCTTCTGAAGCTGCGAACAAATTAAAAATACCACATGTCACTATCTGCAAATATTATAATAAGGCAACTCAAATATACAAATTACATAACGCGCTCCCAAATAGTGAAAACGGTAATTTGACTTAGTACAAAATGTGCTTCCTCTACAATCATTCATTTTTATATATATTTTTTTATTTTTAATAACAGTATCGTGAGCAAAACATTTTTATAAAATTGCACATGATAATAATTAACATCGATCGTTTGAAGAGAATCGCTTTTATACAGGTTTACTGGTGACAAACGCAAACTCTTTGCTGAACAATTTTAGTCTCTTGCTATTTGTTTTGTGTCAGTCAACAGTAACCATGCAGTTATATAATGTAGTATATAAACATCTCAGTAGCCGAGTTGAAGCGAGGAGGTAGTTTAAACTAATTATGCCAATAGCTGTACTACTATAGATTATAACAATCACAGTTATGTATAATAATACGACAATAATATAGATGACAATAAAATACCTGTCGAAAACACTACAAATCACAACGTAGAGGCCTGTTCCAGTACATGTAAATCTAGTGATAAATACCGGCCGTGGAAAGGACATGGGACCAAAACAACTTTAATCAACAATGTGTAGGCCAACTGGGAAACTACGTACATTTCTGCGTGTGTACAATCAGAATAAAAAATACTTTTAGAAAACTTTATTAGCAGACCACTCGATTATATTTAAAATCTTTTAGCGTCGAAAATAGTAGCGAACTTAAATTTAATAACATAAATTTAAAATATACGAATTTTTATTTATGTCCTTTCCACTAACCCTGTATAACTTACGTTCATTCTTATAACAAGTGGAATTTAAGTATACTTTCCGAAAACTAATGCTTATGTACTTCATTTTATTTTCTAAGTACAGGATTAATCAAGATTTAACGAATAGAAAATGTGTTACATTTCACTTTGCAATATTCCAATTAGCTATTATTAGCTTTAGAGAGAAAGATTCATATTAAAGATTCATTCATTAAACACCTCAGTTATATTTAATTTACTATTGTTTAGCTTTTCTAAGAGTCTCGTGGCCCAAAAGTTGTGTAGATATTATTTTCAAGAGTGATATGTAACACGAAAGGTCCAATAGTTATTGACAAAGACTCGATATACAAAGTTTTACTCGCATCTCGCACTCGATCAAGTAAATGTGTGTCAGTAAATTTACTGATGCTTGTTTAGAGTTACTATTATCCAACGCTAACGTTTTTTAAAGATCTACAAAGTTTTTACTAGAGTCAACGTAAGATATTAGTAACCGCGTTCTAGTCAACTCAACGTCCGGGATAGTCCCCATTTCGAAACATTACAGAATGAGATCGACAATTTTGGTTCGATTGTGAGCTACTTGGAAATTCGTTTATAAACTCGATTTTTACTCCGAAGTATAACTATACAACTAGAGGCTGATTGTACTCCTTTCCTGACAACTAAGTAAGGACTATAATATAACATCTGCTTAATCCAAGCTAGTAAGAATTTCATGCAATATTTTTATACAACGATATAATTTATTCTGAATATAATGCGTTGGCAAATTTCTAAGACATGCACGTATTGGCCGGACACTGTTCTCATCATTAATATAACTATATCTCATTAAAATACAACAATAATAGTAGATATATCTCTCTATGGGTTTACTCTACGAATGTAATGTAAGTCGGTATATAATATTCCGCCATCGAGTTTACTCTACAACAATAAAATCACATTTCCATACGATCTACTCGACAATCGTAATTGATGAAACATTAATAATAAAAAAACGTGTTCATAAGTACTCTGTTGCTAAACTGATTTCGCTACTTGTAAATGTTCTTAAAATATTTAATGTATTTATTATTAAAAAAGCGTGAACTTTAATATTGTACACACCTTAGAAATATTTTTTTTGGATTTTTTATATTTTTTTCTATTTATATGTTAATTTGTTACTGTTTACGCCAAGCCGTATACAATACTAGAGTGGTCACGACACGAGACGACTGTATACATAGTAACATCCTTTAGCTCGGTAAATATATAGTAAAATAGGTATTTGCGGTGTCTCTACGAAGGAAGGAAGGACGGCCGGCCTCGCGCCGTGCCAGGCGCCCCGGGGGCGTCTCTAGGCCGTACTACTCCCGCACGTCACGCCACAGAGCTTCTCCCGAGCCATGGTACACCGCGACACTTTACGGCGAGAGACATGCCACTACTTTTACGGAGACAATTTATATACATAAAAGCTTAAAAATAACTAACTAGTCTTTTTTTTATAGGCAGACCGTCGTCCCACCTCGCGCCCGGCGGCGGCCGGCCCGAGCGCGCGAGAACTAATTTTCGTACTGCTAACATATTAAG
>OZ026816.1:12061554-12223180 GCA_964023185.1 Macaria liturata
CCAGCTCGGCGCAGGCGCACCTGCAGCGTGGGGAAGTTGCCGCGCCCGTGGATGGACACCACCTCGTCCATGACGTCATTGAGGCGCCGCACCTGCTCGTAGCACAGCACGGCGTGCCTCTCGCCCGCCCACCCTCCCTCCTCCGACGATGTGTACGACGACTCGCTCTGTAACAACACAATAACATACATTACTAACATATTGCTTGCTCTAAAGTCTAGCTACGAGACGTGCTGAATGTATCATGTAATATAAATAATGGGAGTTGTCAGTCACAACTATGTGCCACAAAATCTTTCTTCATATTTTGACAAGTAGTCAGACAGTAAACATACAACTTTAACGTTTGCTTGTAATCTTTATTTGGGTTAAGCACCTTAGGAGCCGGTCAATTCTAATATTTATGTTAAGGAGACTGTCATGCAGCAATGAGGCGCCATTTTAGTCGTAAATCCACATTTCATGGTGCGATTTCTAAAGATGCGTTTAATAATGCAACCACCACCATCTACAGATATAAACATTCATAATGTACAAAGAAAACTTGCGTGAGTATATAATGGTATGAAATTATAAAGGAACTGTAGAAACCCATACGTCGCACCTTTGACCGCAATCGACGACCTTTGAGATGGCTTGCAGTATGCAGGTACACATTACAATATGTTCACTACGCGCCTGCATTAGACGACTCCAAACAAGAACCAAACTGATGAAGTTACCAACATAACCGCAATACATCAAAATTGATTGTGACAATTGTGACGCTATTGGTTACTATAAAGTTGTTATTTTTATCAACTCATAATAAACGGCCAAAAGTATAAGTATATATTATAGTATATACTCGTAGTTCTCAGAAATAAAACACAAACATGCCAAAACAGATATACAAGTAGGTACTTAGTTTTTGTCATTGTTTAATAAGTATGTATGTGGGAGTCATATAAGTAAATATCTAAGTAGGTATAAAGTTTGAGATCAGGGCTTTTAATTTTATCAGTGTTTGCAGGTATCTTGGGAAAATTCTCAATTCCCTGAGTTTTTATACAGATATGAAATATACGAGTATGGAATGTAACTACCTACTCGTACACGTAAGTACAAGTCGTTACAAGAATTTATGGCTGCAGATATATATAAATTAAGTTATTGTCAAAGATCAAAAGTGTATAAATTGAGATAATCAGCATTGAATGGCTCCAATTGAACCACAAAGCTGGTTAACTGCCAGGCGGGACTAATACCGTGCCATAAAATGAGGGACTTCTCAATTACATATATTACTTGAATAATAAATATATTTGAGTCGCTGTACTGTAAATGTAAACGTCATCATCATCATAACCCAGATTTTGCTCTTTAATAATTACAGATGTTTCCTCATCAATTGTCGACAATATCAATATTTAAACGAAAAAATTAACGAGCAACGACACAGTTGCATCTAGATTAATTTATATGTGTGTGTAGATACAAAACAAGTGCCAATAAATAGTCTACGATATAAAAAAAGTAACCGCTAAAAAAACTACGACACCTTTTTATGATCTTCGGAAACACAAGACATTTAAGATAAGCTCCAGGATATAGGATGGACGGATCCCTTGACCAAAATAATTATAATTCCAAATATATTTAGTCAGAGTAAGATCCTATTGACCACGCCTACGCGATAAGTACCAAGCAAGATCCGGGATCAAGTCTGATTTAATACGTCTGGTTTGAATGCCACTAAATAATGATAGATATCCTGTTGTACTACTTCCTATTTTATTAACTGTGTCAACGAAATATTTGAGTAATGGCTAGAGAATACTGTTGGCGAGGGGACTGTTTAACCTGGCCGGATTATTTTTTAAACTCTAGGCACTACATTTATTGATGAAGTGTTAGGCGGTTTTAAGGGATTTTTAAGAGGATTAAATAGATGTACATATGTATATTTTATAGTCCCAAGATGCACCATGACTTTCATTTATGTTTCACTGTAATTAATTTGACATAACCGGAAATGTATGAAAAATCCTATATGGCATGATTTCAGGTAATTTAGTGGAGCTCGGCGATAGATGTTCATCGTGATTGATTTGCTGATATCTAAAGCTTTTAATCACATATTCTCTTGTCTTTTGTATAAGACACTTGATATCATTTACGTATATACAATTTTATTTCATTGATTTCGTTTCGTTGATGTCATTCACAGCCTTTATAATACGTAGTTTGGAATTGAGTTATTGTATCCCAAAATATCATCGTCGAATGAGTCAGTGTTTGATTATATTTGACTGTTTAACGACGCCAATAAATCCTCATATTATAGTCTTAGATATGGTCTAAGAAATTTATAGTTTCGTTCATAAAATTGTCAAGACAATCAGTAACTTTAAATATGCATTCTTCTTTATTTGTTTTGTGTAGAGGTTGGAATTTAGACAATCTTTTGTTTTTAACGATTTTTATGAATATAATTCTATTATTGGTTTTAGTAGATTTTTTATCGTAAGAATCTACTTTATAATGTTTGTTCTTGACAATGTGGGTGAATGTGATGTGCATGCATGTATATTCGGATAATTTATTAATTTAAGGAATAGGGTGTGGTCGAGTAATATTTTATTGTTTTATAGTTCTCGTTACTTTAAATCGTTTTTGCTTTTAGCATTTATTGGTACAATTGACTTTGTTATCGTTACAAAGTAATTGTTATTTATTAATTCGTTTACAAAGTAATTGTCTGAGATTTATTTTTCTTGTACTTAATAAAAAAACTATAGGTTTATACCGTGAGTTAAAAACATGTTACAAAATGATTGCCCAACAATGCTTATCTAGTGTTTTAGTTGCATGCGTCGGATACTGTTTATCGAATTCAGATAAAACTAACAATGTTTCTAAATCCTGTGTCAAAGTCGCGATTTCAAACAATTTGTGATATTAAATGCATTATTTATTAAAGTGTTAATTAATAAGCTGTAACTAAGCTAACGAAGTAAATGACAGGTCAAAGTGTATGTTTATACGACAAGAGAACAATCTAGTTAGTTAGTGCTGCCAACATTAATCACTATAATTGCGGTAATCGTCCCACACGTTAACAATCGATTATAGTAATCGGACCGGTGCTCGGCCTCAATTAAAAATCGATCGGAAGCCTTCATCATTCGATTGTTATTTGTTCCGAATGGAAAAGCTGTAAGAATGTCAGTGTCAGTGTCACGGCTTGGGCTCGGTCGGACCACGGAGCGACCTCGATACCGCACGATTAAAATACGAAATTCGAATTGTTTTTCTTTTTCCTCGTCGATTTGAAATCAGTCCCAGCGTGAGGTCGAATGCGCAATCGAGTCGAATCGTCGTCCGATGGTCTCTATTCTAACTGGAATAACTTTTTTAGTCGAGAAATCAGCTGTTTGCAAGGTCGCCACTTGCGTGCCGCTGAGCGCGAGTTACGTGCGAGTGTGCTATAATACAAGTACATATATAGTGTATATGTATATACTACATATATACCTACCTACACTATACGTTCTCAGGCCGGTGTGGAAACAGAACAATGTCGTGTTTCTTTGTTGACTTAACTACTACAAATAAGAGGTTCAAATTCTTGACATGAATTAAAATCGCATCAAATATTTTTTTCTTAATGCGTTATTTCTCAAAGTTTTTTCTTAAAATTATTTCGACATTGAAAATTTTGTTTGACAAACATAATGTGTAGGTATTAATTTCTATATTACCAGCAGTTACGCAATGAAAAACCCTCTACTTAGAAACAATAGGAAACGATATTAATAAAAGAAATTGTGATAAGCCAAATACGTAAAGCGGTATTTTAGCAGGACCATCTATACACAACAACTACTTGAAAATGAAGTCGTGAATCAGTTTTTGCGCGACTTGAAGTTGCTGAATCATGCCAACATCACGTGCACTCAACGAAACGCATATCGAACTATTTATTTATTATGTACAGGGTTTTACTAATATTATGACATCCTTGAAGAAGTGGAAA
Source organism: Macaria liturata (assembly GCA_964023185.1). Lineage (NCBI taxonomy): Eukaryota > Metazoa > Arthropoda > Insecta > Lepidoptera > Geometridae > Macaria > Macaria liturata. The sequence continues at coordinate 12,065,573 of OZ026816.1, forward strand.
ATAATACTTTCAAAAAAAGTTCGAAACTGACCGAGAGAACACTAGTACACTTGGATTGATTCAAATTGCGGTTGTCAGATTTTTCATTAGCTTTATTATTCAGAATCGTAATTGCCATTTGTAAATTAAGTTTTTTTCTTCAACCCAAATTATTTTGCAGCTACTTCGATAAAAAAGAGGTAGATATAGATAAATAGCTTAATGAACAAAAATATTATACCAAACACACTTTAAACAACTAATTCAAGAAAATGTAAGACATAAGACATAGATTTCCTGCTTTGTCATTGATAAGCTGGACTCTAACTGCGAGATCAAGAGGTTTGCTAATAGCGTGGATTTGTGCAGGGTCACGATAACACGCGCCGATAGATAAGGGACACGAGAGACCTAGCTAGGGAAGAGAATGTATTGTGACGCAGATAGTCATACAAGTACCTACCCTGTTAAGTAATAAAGTAATAAAATAAAGAAAAATCGAAGTTTCATCAGTCAGGCACAATATACCTATGAAAACTATTTTAAGCTAACATTATGTCAATGCTATTCTAAAAGTGATCATATTGGTGTAAGATGCTAACATAATATCAGTTGGTGATTTATTGATCCTGAGGCAATAGTCTTTTGATGTAATGCGCGCATAGATCACATTATTTTTTATTTTTATAGCTATATAAATTATTTACATAGATTATTATCAGTACAAGGTGCAACGAACGGGCTCGCTAACCTTTGTAGGTGACTAAGAGTTAAGATACGAGCGCTATCGTAGGTCGGGTGACACTTTAATTTGTAGGTCCCGCTTGTTTTTCTAGGCCGAGCGCTACATTCGCAAAAAAAATACTCTGGTTTAGCACCGCCGTGGTGTAATTATGTAGCACCGCTGCTTAGAAGAAACCTATATATTTACTCTGAGCGCTACATTCGCAAAAAAAATATTCTGGTTTAGCACCGCCGTGGTGTAATTATGTAGCACCGCTGCTTAGAAGAAACCTATATATTTACTCTGAGCGCTACATTCGCAAAAAAAATATTCTGGTTTAGCACCGCCGTGGTGTAATTATGTAGCACCGCTGCTTAGAAGAAACCTATATATTTACTCTGAGCGCTACATTCGCAAAAAAAAATATTCTGGTTTAGCACCGCCGTGGTGTAATTATGTAGCACCGCTGCTTAGAAGAAACCTATATATTTACTCCGAGCGCTACATTCGCAAAAAAAATATTCTGGTTTAGCACCGCCGTGGTGTAATTATGTAGCACCGCTGCTTAGAAGAAACCTATATATTTACTCTGAGCGCTACATTCGCAAAAAAAATTATTCTGGTTTAGCACCGCCGTGGTGTAATTATGTAGCACCGCTGCTTAGAAGAAACCTATATATTTACTCTGAGCGCTACATTCGCAAAAAAAATATTCTGGTTTAGCACCGCCGTGGTGTAATTATGTAGCACCGCTGCTTAGAAGAAACCTATATATTTACTCTGAGCGCTACATTCGCAAAAAAAATATTCTGGTTTAGCACCGCCGTGGTGTAATTATGTAGCACCGCTGCTTAGAAGAAACCTATATATTTACTCTGAGCGCTACATTCGCAAAAAAATATTCTGGTTTAGCACCGCCGTGGTGTAATTATGTAGCACCGCTGCTTAGAAGAAACCTATATATATACTCTGAGCGCTACATTCGCAAAAAAAATATTCTGGTTTAGCACCGCCGTGGTGTAATTATGTAGCACCGCTGCTTAGAAGAAACCTATATATTTACTCGGAGCGCTACATTCGCAAAAAAAATATTCTGGTTTAGCACCGCCGTGGTGTAATTATGTAGCACCGCTGCTTAGAAGAAACCTATATATTTACTCTGAGCGCTACATTCGCAAAAAAAAAATATTCTGGTTTAGCACCGCCGTGGTGTAATTATGTAGCACCGCTGCTTAGAAGAAACCTATATATTTACTCTGAGCGCTACATTCGCAAAAAAAATACTCTGGTTTAGCACCGCCGTGGTGTAATTATGTAGCACCGCTGCTTAGAAGAAACCTATATATTTACTCTGAGCGCTACATTCGCAAAAAAAAAACTCTGGTGCTAAACCAGACCAATTTGCTAGATAGCTAGAGATAAATTTGGATTTAAGATCATGCAATGTTCCTACAATTTAAAATAATTCGTTAACACTGCGAATATAACTCATGTTTTTCATTATCAAAATACAAAGTTAAATTTACGTACACGTTAAGTAAAGTACGTAAACGTACAAGTTTATTAGAAGGCGTATCAATTAGTGCATAGAAGTAAGTGTATTTCACTAGTCCAATATAGTTTCGCGTGTTAAAATAAAACGCGATCGAAGCAACACGGAATCAGGCTTGTCGTGTTAAGTTCCGGGTATATACATACACATACATTGTTCACTCACTTTTTGTACATTTGCTACGTTTCCTTAACACTTCAATCATTGGATTTGCTCATTGATTTTTCGTTTCTTGTTTATGATTTCACTATTACTCAAAAAGTGATTACTGATTGTTTTTAGCGTACAACTTGAACTAGTAGTGATGGTCCGCGATGTTACTCGCAATAATCTTGGACAATCAAATAATATGACTTGTAGTCGGAGTGTATTCAATCTAATTTCTCGTACGTTGGAATCGGTTTAAATCTTAAACTATGTAGCAGGGTATATATATATATATATATATATATATATATATACACATTTTCCCTATATATGACTGCATACTCACAAATGTTGGCGTATGCCTAGAATATTGTCATTAAACATGTCCAAATTGTCCAATTCTGTTTGGTAATGGATTTTTTTCTGCATATTTTCCGTAATTCAACGATTTATGACCAAATGTATGTATTGTACACTCCCATTAACATTTATAAGGATTAAATTAACATGAATGAGGAAATGGTTAAATTACCATTAATTTACTAGTATTTATAATGTAATCAGACTTTGTGAACAAAGCAAGTTGATTTAGAAATTAGATTGCTTACTTCACCCATTTTCAACGATATTTCGTGTATGTTATGTGTATGTTGAAGCTGAATTTCATGAACATTTATCAAAATCAACATTTTTCTTCCTCACAATTATTTTATTTTAAAATGGTGTTAAATATTTTAGGCATCAATTTGTGTTTTAAACGTGCTCGTATAAGCCAACAAAATGACGTACAATGGCTAACATCCGTGAAAGAAAGGTCACACAGCGCACACTCGTCTACACCTGTTCAATGCTATCCCATTGTCCATTTCTATACATTTTGTGACTCCATCTACATGGAGTCGCGCAAATTGTCGCCTATTTGTTACCTCAATGACGTTGTTAAACATGTTATACAACAAAAACTACAATAGAAGTGGCATTTTGTCGTCAGTGAACGAGTAAACAGTTTGAGGAAATAGTGGTATAAAATACTCAAGTATATAAGGGACTGGTTCAAAGATGTGACGTGTGCTTGCTATAATAGACTTAGCGGTGCACAATAAAGGTTGTATTAACAAGCTTGTTGGACAAAGATCTGTGACGTATACGAGAATTCTTACCACATACTTCTATGCTGCATTGCTAATGATAAAAAAGTTGCAATTGTATACATATACTATACATATTATACATAAATAAATAATAATAAATAATTAAATAATAAATATTTCAGGACATATCACACAGCGCCATCTAGCCCCATACTAAGCTTACGCTTGTATCAAGGGTACTAAATAACGGATATAATACATTAAGAACATTCGGTGGAAACCTAAATCCCAATACATAAATCAAACGAATGAATTATGGAAATATAATAGACCTATATAATACACAACCGGAACACAAGCCTCTTATTGAAAGTGGGTTAATATCCTGCCATTTGAAAGATGACCCAAATCTATAAGTCTGATAATCAAAGTATGTCTGATATACCTCAAGGTAGCCCCAATCTGTCCCATTGTATTAACAATACCTACATAAATTGAGCAAACATCTCACTCACGACATACATCACCAAATCTGCACAACTGTTAAAATATTTAGACCGAGGAATATAGACATAATGAAGATGACTTATTTATTAGACCCCTTTGTTCTGTCGAACAGACATGGTGACATTTTTTCTGTTTGCCTTGATTGGAAATGCTTGGAAAATCGGTGTACAAATTATACATCTAACTTTTCATACGAGCGAAAGTGTATTTGTTAGTGTACCTATCTATTTCTTCCATATAGTTTTTTTTCGTATGGAAGTATTACAAGCTCCCTAGAGAGACAGTAGAGACTAGACTTTTGTTACAAAACACCGCGAGTCTAACCGCAGGTAGTGACAAATGTGTATAAGAAAGAAGATAGATTTTTCTACAAATGCTCAAGCTATAGACGAAATGACAAAATTGAAACTCCGGAGCATCTCTAGGATTTATTTGCATCACGATTTATGCAAACAAGATGTATAAATATGTATGTGCAATGAAGCGGGGAGCATGTTCGCTTCACGCTTGATAGTAAGCATTAGAAACCATAGGCATTCCAACCAGGCGGCGACTGCAGACGAAGCACCGCCACTCAACCGTGCACTGACGAACATACACTAGACATTATGAGAATATATATAGTTATTCTTGAATACTTTTTTTACAAGCGTTTGCTTAGTATGTGCGCAGATATTTGGCTAGATGACGCTGAGTGCATAGTACCAAAATATTTATTATCAAAAAGTTACTAATAAGTCAAAAAAGTTAATAAAACTGCATCTAAGTCTAAACACCTCAAGCAAACTGTAGTTTACCAACTTTTGACTTATTATTATAGCACAAAATAAAGTCCTATTGCGATCACCCCATGACGATGTACGATTGAAAATGAGAAGCTAAATATTTGCATTTTGGGATGTTAAAGAACTGAAACCGGTTTTGTGAATTAATTTAAATGTAATTAATTTACACAAATAACCTTTAAAATAGAAATCGTAGAAATATATCACTACTCAATATTGAGCAGATTATCATAATATGCATGGATATTTAAAACAAAAACAATAAAATTAAATCCGTAAAGCAGTGAGGAATCTTATATTATAGGAAAATAATAAAACGAACAAGTATGAATTAAGAATGAATTATCAATATACAAATAGAATTAAACAATACAGTATAGGACAGCTGTTGATCGTTATAAGTTCGCATTACGAGTATAGTCCATATAGTCCACGTGACCAAACAATTGAGTTGCACTATTTCCTTATTGACCACAGATAAACGAGCCTTTGTTAAGTTTCCATACAAATAATATACAGGCAGTATAATCTGTTTATTTATTTGTTGGAACGACAGATTTGGTTATCAAGGGATTATATTTTTAATTGTAACATACGATTATGTAAACTTTTTTGATATATTGATTTCAAACTGACCAAGATTCGTCTGGCAAATGATATAGTATTTTATAAAATAAGCACATTTATAGAAAAGTTTTACAATGAATAGGTCTCTTGAATCGGACTGCAGTTGCAAGCGTCCTCAGTTTTGTTTGAGTCGACCTTGCTATAATGGCGGCATTGCGATCATCTGATCGTTTCTAAATTGACCGTAAAAATGACAATTATGTAACAAATTATCTCGGAAATCCGGCATCGGCACCATATTTTGAGGGGTTTGATAAATGCTTTCCATTTCATAACGTTGTATCAGTATTCTAGTCACTAAGGTTAGTACAGATGCACCGAATTAGTAGTTTTATTGCGAAAGTTGTAAAAACTTTATAAATAGTCTAGTGTATTATAGTCTCGTGTCAAGAACCGTGACACGTGACACGTGTGATGTACAATTGATAGGTACAAGTAAATGTAGTAACATGCATAATTATATTACTACAAACTTATATTACCATATGTCATGTAAAAGCATTCTTTGGTTAATTTACTTTTCAATATACGTAGGTAAAAATAACATTATTTGCATTACAAATTAAGTCTTGATTTTGACGCCATTCGTTTAAAATTAAGTAAAAGCGAGTCCAAAACAAGGAATCATAATTGTAAATTACAAGAAAAAATATTCGACTATAATAATATTTACTTTTTTACTTTATTGTTTACTTAGAAAAAACTATTTAAGTTACGATAAAAATTTTATTTGTTGAGACAAATTTCAAAAACGTTTTTTTGATCTGCTGAGGATGAGATTAGAAGACATAGGTGAGACGGCGGTCACGGCAAGCCCATTCACAATAAAATAAAAAGATTGGAAGAATCTCGTAAAATCCGTGTAATGGGACAAGTGGTATTTCAAAAACGCCGATGCAAAAAGAACTACAATAAAATTCTAATTTTATTTTGGACCTACGTTCCTTTCCACGTAACCTACATCTAGACGAACACTACGTACTTTCGATTTCGTGAGGCCGCTAATTAGCATGGCCTCGGCATACGTGCTGCGCGTAATACGGAACGGAACTAGCTCGGTGCGACGCCACATTTTTTATCTTGAAGAAGCCTGCGCTTGTGTCGATTCAATTTAACATTTATGCCGTGTACATAGAGCTGGTTATTGAATGTTCGTTTCACTATATTAAGGCTTGGTATCGCACGAGTAGGGCCCGGCGGCGGTGACATCCCGCCGGACGCGAAGACGTCGCGTTTCTGTTACGCGGACTCGCTAAGGAAGCCATTTTCACTTTCTTTTAAATTATTTGACCAGCGTTCTAAATTCGAATCAGCTGATTAATATTACAACGGCCGGCCGCTTGCGTCAGCAACGAACAACCAAACCGATATAAAATTGAAATTCAATTGAAAATTTAATTAGCAGGGTCTGCGACCTGTGAAATTAAATCATTTTAAATCAATGTATATTGTATTAAGTACCTATTTTAAATGGAATAAAATAAAAGCAATAATAATCTTTTCAATGTCAGCGTTTAACTTAACTTACAGTTTAAATTGTTAAATTAGTTTTTAACAAGGTTTAAGGTCTGCAATACAAACCTTAAAATCTTAAATCTTGAATCCTAGATTTATATTATTATAAAAATATGTAGAACCTTATCCACCTTAGCATTAGAATTAGATTATCACGATTGAAGGCTAGCAACTGTATGAATTAATGAACTTTGAGAATGGCCACACTGATAATAGCGGAGAAAACAAGTTATTTTTATATCTTTGTTTGTCAAGTGACATTTACGTAGTATCAATAAGTTTGTAATTAATCTGGTTCTGTTTATTGCTACATTTATTTATGAATATTACAAAGTAAAGTGTTCTGATATTCATACTACGAGTTTAAATTTAAATTTATTGTACTTAATGCTTTCTATAATCTTGTCAATTCAAGTACTTAAGTTGAAAATATGTATCTGTGTCTATAAACACGTTTTCGATTCGTTTTTTCTCGATATTTATGCCACAATTGTACTGTCAGCCTTTGTGTGAAGTGAGATGTCAATTACCCGGAGCATTGTTAAAATGTTTCATTGGGAAGTGTCATGGCCGCCGCGCCCGCGACTGCACAGATCTGACCGATTGCCATTTTAGAACAATACACACAATTTTATCCGAAACACATTTTTTTCATCCACGCTGATTACATCACTCACAATTTTAGAATCATTGTGAAATTTTTAAGCTTTTATTTCGCATTTATTTATTCGTAATTAATTTCTATTCATTGTCCATTGAATAAATTATATCGAGATAATGGTGCTAAATGTTGTACAGATTTTAAGTGGTCATCTGATTGTTTTAGAGAGGGATAATTGTGTCCATTCTTGGTGGGTTTTCCTTATGACCTAGGCATGAGACGCGCTGGTATTCAGGTACCTACGAAATGACACAGATCCATAACTAGATCGTGTTTTCCCACAATTAGTGACTATTCTATTTGCCGATTGAATTTATATTATTTGTTTGCGATTGGAAACTACAATGGTAACATTGTTCGCAACAATTGTTCTCGTTGATTTTAATATTGATTGTTATTTATTTTTCTCTGTAAATAACCTTTCAGAGGAATTCCTTTTACTGCTAATTGATGTTACTTACTTTACCCGCCTTTTCAATGAAGAAATCTTGAACAGGGTGTATTTAACAATCTATTAGAAAATTGTAGTTTCTACAACTTAATGGACAGTTCTCAAAAACGTTTAGTTTTCTAAACAACATAAAAATGCCCTAAGGCAATAAACCACCTTGGTGGTTGTAGATCAAGGGCGGGCGGGCGCCCCGCGGCGGGCGCGTCACAGCGCGAGTGCGCGCGCGCATACTAACGGCGTCCTTTGCTGCTGCGCATGAGGCAACTGTTGGCACCTGCCACGAGGATATCATCTGATGATGCCTGGCCTAGCTGCTGCTAGCTACGTGATGGGTAAAGGATACTAGCCTATTAGGATCAATTTTGGCTCAGTACCTGTATGTGATGAAATTGGACAAATCAGCTAAAGATTTTAGCCATTATGCTTTGTTTTGGCACCTAGTCCAAGTATACGACTTATTTATATACTATAGACTACCTAACAAGGTAAGGATTGGATAAAAAGTTTTTCTTCAATGTCCTAAGCATTGGGTCGTAGTTACGGGATAACTATCTCAGACATCAAGTGATGAAAATTCAGGGCAAAATCAATCGACCGTATTTATCTTTCCCTGCATAATATTTTTCCATAGTTTCCTATTGGATTATGTGGGTGTGTGCAACATTGACACAGTTGCGTGGAAACATTAATATCTGACTGATAGAGTTGATAAGGGACCGGCGTCAAGTACTTTGTTGATATTGTTCGGTAAGTTGTTCATGTAAAGTACTACTTTATGGTAATCTTATTGCCTTGACAGTGCCACGTACGTAGAATGTTGTAAGGTTTTCTTTTTTTGTAACGGATACGCTCTGATAGCTCATCTGAAGTTAACCAGATAAATAGAAGAATATAAACGTAAGCCGACGAATTTATTTGTAAGATTTTTCATCTCTGACCATTCAAATCGTTTGGGCGTTACTTCAAGCCCAGATGGTAGAACGATTAACTGTCTTAGACATTTTAGTAGTTGTAAAGCATTAATGTATTTTCCCTTCTTAATTATGAAATTAGCAAATAAACAATTCATGGAAATAAGTTAAATTTCCGTCGATTTTATTGATCAGACGATTAAATCAAATACGATTAGAATAAGTCGTAGAATTTAATTAAATCATTAACTATTACGTCATTGATCGCATGTTTTGGTTTATATTTAGTATAACTTTTTCATGTTCTGTCTATTAATAAGATATGCAGTATATTTAACATTTGCGTAACGCAGATTGCGTCATATATAAATACTGGCTTTATTGTTAATTTGGTATATTTTAATATTAGGGTTCCGTATACAACTTACCTACTCAAAAGAGGTGTCTTTTTTGACTAGCGAGTTTTTTTTTGCAACATGCAAAAAATATGATAGCAATAAATGGAATTCATGTGAAATAATATTGACAGAAATCCAAAACATGCAAAGTCCAACGCGCACTTGTCCAGTGTTATCTCTTTAATTTGTAAGATTATTGTTTACTCAATTACGTAGCACCTTCATCTGATAACGATTAATATGACGTTTTGATAACATTGAGCGCTATTTTATAATTTAATAATAATTCAATATTAAATAAAAAATAAAAAAAACATGAAATACTTAAATCTATGTACAGTTTTAGAATTTGCAAAACCTACACTAGGTACCTATCCAGTCGGATCCTGTATTGTAGGCCTGCAGTTCTTCTTACCGCATCTACAACTTACCTATTCTACATTATTGTACTTACATATAATATTAATAAGTAAATCATTTTAAAGTGAAAATTAAAAACAAAACAAAATTTCAATAAAGTTTGCTTACACAGATGACAATTTTGAGGTTATAATGATACCAGTTACGGTTAAAAAATTATGTACAGAAATCTGTTTTGTTGTGAATGATATTATATTTTTTTAAAGTATGGAAGTAATGGAAGTGGAACAATATTTTTGCAATGTTCATAGAATAGTCAGATTGTTTATACATGTTATACTACACTTAGGTCTGTTTATTTAGGTAAAATATAATCATAGTATTAATAGTATGTTGTAGTAGTACAATGATAAATGGACTATTTTAGAATAATAAAATTTACATTCATATTTTAAGTACTTTTTATATTTGTTAGAATAATTACGCAGTCTAAACTTGGCCTCAAAACTGTGTATTAAACTTAACTAAAAGAAATTAAACCTGTATTGTGGAAACAGTAGTTTAAACAAGTAGTTATCAAAGTATTGACACAGCTTTTCTATTTGTTTTCGTTCACATTACGCCACTTGAAATGACTTACGTAAATGAAGAAAATAATAGGTACATAATAAATATAGGTAGGGAAATTACTTTTTAATCGGTAAATGTATATATATATATATAATGTGTCTACGTATTATAATGATATTGGAAGGCTTTGCTGGATGTAATATGTTTTATGCTTTCTCTATTGAATCCCGACTTTGCGCCTTACTTTCCAGACATGTATGGATTTGCAACCGTTTGACATAGGTATGTAAATAATATAAATTTGTTTCGTGGACTAAAATCTGTGCACACACATACATATGTAATCCTCCATTCTTCCAATGCAGCGGAAAAATCACGACCCATAGCTATGCAGAGTATTACTAAGGCATTATTCATACGACTAAAGCCTCCTTTAAACTAAAAAGATTGATAACTAAATTAAAAACTAATCGATCTTCATATTTATCAACATTCTTCAACAATAAAGAATTATGGTTTCATTAGGGAAATCCAATTTCACTTAGCAACTTAATCGTGCTTTGTCAATTACTTTTTAATGGAAGATTATTTTATATTAATCGATTAAGTGTTTTGGGGATAATCACATAAAACATTGTAAGCGTCATTTATGAGCTAAATTTTGTACTTTTAATTTATTGAGATCGAATTTAGTACTACACAGTACTGAACATTTTTATACATAAATATGTAGACTGAACAAGCAAAAGTTCTATTGGGAAAAATAACATTAAAACACCGATTAGAACAGAATATTTAAGCCCATTCTTGAACATTAGTAACAGCTCATTATAGAAGTATTATAAAAGACTATTATCAGACTTTCTCTGTGATAACATGCGAGATAACAAAGGTCATTTAGCGAATAAGTAGATAGTGTAATAAAATATGTGGTTTATTTCAAACATCCGGCGGAAATGAGTTTATCTTACTGCAATAATAAGGCCGCCTCTTGGCTTGGTGTAAATGATGTATTTTTTTGTATGCTGCAAAAATATATAAGTACCTATCTATCTATTAATTTGAATACACTTTGAATTAGGGAGTTCTGAAAATAAAACTAAGAAGGCACATTCTCTACAAATATTTTAAAAATTTCCTAACTGCTGTGCTATACAGCTATATTTCGTCACCTAGTTGGGTTCTAACGCCTCATTGCTCTCACAACCATAATAACACAGTGCGGGTATCATCAGTAATAGTTACAACTGCACTTGTCAACACATTCCCCTGCATTTTCCCTGACAGGTGATACCGAATGACAAGTGAAGTGCCAGATATGATAACAGTTGACAACGCTGCGCTAAAAAGTACCGTGTCAAGGATACTTGGCTATTATCCATTTTAGCGTAAACATGATGTTTGCACTTGCATTTGCATGAATGTCAAATAGTTGATGTAAATGTCGATGAGTTACAAATTACCAATACAGGTGTTATAAAAAGTGGTTTTGTGCAGTTAGACTTCTCTATGATCTTTGTCTATAATATATGCATTATGTATGGCAGAATTTATACCCTTGACACATTGCAATCTCGGTCAGTATACGCTTGTGTTTTTTGTGATATTCTCTCTCTCTGCGTTGAAGTTTCTATTTTCAACATCTGCATAGACACTTACAATCGGAATGATAAAAATGCGATGCAAAATCCTTGTTAAAACAAAATAGTGATAGAATAAAAGGGTGGCTGCACACGAGGCCACAGTCGGGCGACATTGAGTGATTTCAAAACGCATCGTGCGACCCATATATTGGGGCAGCGCATCCGCCAAGCACTTCACTTGTTAATATCAAGGATCGCAGTCTCACGACTCACGATCCGTCTCATTTGGGGCTATAAAAATAATTGGATGCAATGATTGAAGCCATTGACGGGCGGTGTGAAGCGGCCTTATTGTTTCGACGAAAGTGATCTAGATGTTAATCAGCCAGTTGTTTAATCAAGGCGGTTGGAAGCGAAGGTCGCCACACTCCGCTCACTGCTTGTGGCGCGGGCGCAGTGTGGACCTGCCTTTACAGACAAATGAATATACAGGCTCAGAATGTTGGCTCAGAATACAAGAATTGCAAAATTATAGAGCCAAAACTACCAGTATTTGAAGACCTTTCCCTCCTTATTTTGGTTTAAATTCTAAATAACTAGAGAAATTTAAATAAGTAGTAATTCGCTAAGAAGTAAAGAAAAGTAAGTGCCTAATAATTAGATAAAATTGTTATCATGCAGTAATTATTACTGCATGATAACTATTTTATCACACATTTTAAGCGCAAACGCAAGTGTTTCTAGCGAGGTAATTATTATTTAAATAAGTAAGTAACAGGCACATTTCGAAATTGTAATTATTTTCAATACATTTTGTATGAATTTAAATTGAATTTGCGACATATTTAATAAATTTAATTTATCGTAGTAAGAAACTATGTAGCTATAATATTGCTAACCTGTAATCAATCCAAATCCAATAAATTCCTCAATTGAATCTTATTTTACACTCAAATGTTGAGTGTAAATTATTATTGTAATACACCACTTGCATAGTTATTAATATTGATAATTGCATCATATTTTGTCAATGTAATATCAAACAGCTAAAACCCAAGTGTATTCTAATGGCATTGTTTTCAACAAAACATTTTTTTTAGTAAGTAAGTAGCAGTATAGCGAGTAAGAAACGAATGAAAAACTATAAATTGAATAAAAAAAAAATCCTAAAAAAGCTAAAGCTGTTAAATAGTTGAGCTGTAAAAAGTAGTAGCTATCAGCAACAATAAAATTGTCATTGAATTAATTTCATTTTATCATCCAATTGAGCCGCAATAAATACCTCAAGACCATGATTTCCAAAAGTAGTACAGAAATTTAAACCAATTTAATTATATATAAAAGATATTGTTATTATTTAGAGGAGTAGAAAACCATAAATAGAATATCCTGAATTGCTGATTTAATATGAATTAATTTCGTCAAAAACGTCTGCAAAACTGCTCAAATTGTGCAATATTGCTAGCGTGTGGACAAGACTCGTCGGCCGGAGCTATGCGCGCGATGCTCGCCCTTGCTTTCATGTTAATACGGCGTGGAATTGCATGCGAAAAAGCAACTGTAGGAATTTTTCCAAGCGCAAAGCGTTTTCGGGTGAAATATCTAGGCTTTAAGGCGATGTATTCACGCAGCAGTCTCGTGCGCGCACAGAGTTGCCCGCGCGTGCACATCGATCGATTATTCACTTGGTGGCTGCGTGTGCATTCTTCACTATTCGATTATTTGGACACTACTATATTATCGTACGTATTATCATGCAAACGAAATATATATTTTTTCAAGATGGGCTTACGCTTGACCCCAACTTGGCCTGATGTTAATCATTGTTGTAGCCTACCATCTAGCGCGCGTGTCTAGAAGAAACCGATAAACTCGCGTTTTGAAGACGGTCACTTATATTTAATCCGACAAGAACAAAGAATCCAGCAAATAGTTCTACAGTTTAGCAGTTCACATTATAAGCATAAAAGTAACAATTGGTACGGGTTTCATATATAGTTATATGGAATTAAATTGAAATTATTCTTCATTATGGAAACGAGAGTACATGCTCTTAATTAATCATATTTTATGATAGAATACTTCAAAGCACGCACGCGTATAGTGATCTATTGATTTGATTAGCAGCCACTTTAATTATCACCTTAATTCACTAATTAAACTTTCAGATTGTACAAAACAGGAAGTAAGGGATATTTGAATGTGTTGTAAGTAATGTTTTAGCACCGTATCTACTTACCTACTTCATTTTTGTGTATAATAAGTAAATAGTCAGACATACGACTATTTTTAGCATCTTATTTCGAAGTTTTGTTTTAAATATTGTTTTGTAAAACAAATCAATTACAACTTTAATTTGTTACCTAGCCCGAGTTCAGCGATTCATTAATCACTCTAGGTACCAGAGATAAGTGTAAGTATATCGCATTATTCAGTTTTTATAACTCTCATAAAAATATTATCAACTATAATTATAACGAAAACAACTTTGATCGGTTATTTTATTACGTTTTTAGCAATTTGTGAAAGATTTTCATTCTTCACAGTCAAACGAACCGATTCGATTCAATTAACTTTATCATCCCCCAATAACTAATTTTAAAATATATCAAACTTGTTCAAACCAGTTAAACTGCAAAATCATTTTATGTGTAGTGAGACTTAATTAGAAATTGTTATAAAAATCCCTTTCTTTTGAATTTTTAATTCAGTCTTTGTTGAATATGTTCCATTCTTTTGTAACACAAAAAACATTGATTTCAAGTTTACTTTCTTCAACAGTATTCTGCACATAATTACCGCGTTGGTGGGTAGAAGCGCGAGTTGTCATGTAGGCAAGTTTCTTCGTATATTTTTCAATTCATTAGCATGTTAAAAGCTAATAGAGTCGCTTCGTTCGTCATCAAGTTCGCAAGAATTCACGCGAAATGTCTCCCGTGATAGCGATCTCTAGTAAAATCTGCGAATTTCTTTTTCAATGAATTCAGGTGAGGTCGGCAGAGAATACATTCATTCACAGATCTACTATAGTGAGGTGAGTAAGGAATAGGATCAATGAAGTAAACGTTGCTTGTTGTACTAATAGCGTAACGATGTAGGTACTTAGGTACGTTTGATATGAATAGCAATTACCTACACTAGTTGGTGTGGGATCAGACTATTGGAAGTATTTAGAAGGATTATATATTGCAGCTCTCGATCCTTAGTAATGTCACGCAATGTGGAAAACAAAGTAAGGAGAAGAACGATTTTGGTATATTGGTGGTTAGACTATTCATTGGTACGTAAAAAAATGTTAGGCTAATCATTTCCGAGGTGTCGTTTGTTTGCTCGTCTCTGTACAAATATCACGCGACACGAGATATTTCGCGCACATGTTGAGGCGCAGTTCCGATCGTAATCATAGTTTTTACGACATTGCGTCACCGCCGTCACATCTCTGCATCGGAACATTACCGATACACGGTCGAATCTCAGCCCGAATCAGCGATGGAAGTTTAACACATACGCAATTATTTTTCGAAAAATTTCGCGCAATAATCCGCGTCTTTTCTTTTATCTCGCGATAAGGCCAGACGGCAGATTGACTAATTGAACGTTAATGCGATTTCAAAATAGCGCCGCTTTCAACCGTGGGGCGGCGGGTGTGTGAATGTTCTCACGTAGCGCGCCTATTCTGGCAGCGCACGGCGCAGCGGGCGATAAGGCGACCGCTTCCTGCACCAGGTTTCCCCGACGTCGGTCGCTGCAACATCTGCAAGTCGGCTGTCTCGGAACGCATTACGTGCGACGAAATGCGCGAAACGGCGCGTCGTAAATAGTAGCCGAGACGAGTTCGCAGCACCCACGCATCGCTCAGTTTTTCTACTATAATATACCTATACGGAACTGGCAGCCGCTCTATCACATGATTTCTCCACTCACCTTCATGTCGTCGAGCATGTCGCAGGCGGAGATGAGGGACTCGGTGTCGGGGGACAGCTTGATGACGCCCATGGCGGCTCCGGTCAGCGGTCAGGCCTGCAGCTCGAAGTCGCACGGGAAGTGTCACGGAGAACCGATCGGGTCTTTGCGTGCTAGTCCCGTGGAAAGCGGCTGAGCGAGTGACGCGTGAGTCGGAGTTTTGAGGAGCACTGAACGCGAGACGTGCTCGCACCGTGACCGAGCCGCGCGGACTGACGCGCCACCGCGCGCCGCCGCCCGTCGCCAGTGAAAGGCCGTGACGTCACGCCGATAACGCGGCCCCAAGCGACTTGTTGCTACATCGTGCGTCCCGGTCCCGCCGCCGGCGCAGCGCGTGCTCCGTCCCGCTCGCAACTACATGACACCTACTTGTTTGATTAAAAGTATTCGTACCTTCAGAATGCGAGCCGTTTGCGTTATCGTTTTGTACTCGACAAGTTGTGCGATTTCAATAATTATGCACAAAAAGCATAATAAAGCGTGACCTTGATTACGGCGGGCCGTTTTAAAGTCACTTTGTAGTTGATACTTTGCGAGATTTTATCGCCATATTCGTTTGTGTCGAACGGTTTGAAATGAATGTAGAATTTATGGAGATAATACGTCAAATTAAATTGAAAATATAAGTATGCTTGGTTGTAAGTCGTAGAGGGCCTACGAATGACGTATCTCTTAGAGGGGCTACGTGCGTAGGTCGCGTAGGGCGCTACGAGCCACCCTTCAATACGGGAGACTCACTCCCTGGTTGTTGAAACTTCGTAACCTTGTCACGTAATTTATTGAGTTTTAACTTTAATCTAATTTATGCAGTGTTTCAAGCGACGATAAAAATATACTTAAATCGCTATTTTTTGTAGATATTAACAAGATTGCCAGCTATTTATA
This sequence comes from Macaria liturata, assembly GCA_964023185.1. NCBI lineage: Eukaryota > Metazoa > Arthropoda > Insecta > Lepidoptera > Geometridae > Macaria > Macaria liturata. Next base: position 12,082,282 of record OZ026816.1, read on the forward strand.
AATATATACCAATCCTAATTGAAAGACATAATATCTGACCAGGTAGAGTATAACAAATATACTCTAGTAGTAATTATGTGTTTCTTGCACATGTATAATATTTGTTGATTAGGTTTTAATCAATATATGTATGTCGAGGTCCTTTCTTAAATTTATTATTGTATTAAGTTACCATGGTCCATAACTTAAGTTTCTCTCCATATACCAACCTCGATACAGTAAGCCGGTGCACTGAGATATGTGCCGAGAGGCTTCGACGCTGACCGTGACCTTATCAATCATTACTAGTTACAAAACTACGCGCTTGCTTTAAACAATTAGTACTATATTAACTGCTATATTTATATAAAATGGATTTAAGTATTATATCCGTTATCTAGTACCCACGACACAAGCGTTTGTTTAGTGTGGGACTAGATGGCGCTGTGTGTAAAGTCTTGGAATATTTATTTTATTTTATTTAGGTACAAATTCTTCTTCTTATCGAATGAAAGTCAACTCAGACGTCGAGAGTTTAAGCACCGCACGAAAGGCTTCTGACAAGGCTTAACGACTTTCGCACAATGAAAATCAGCTCTAAAATTTAACGTGTCAAAAACCACTCATACAATGAATGTTATTTTTTGTTAGAAATATATTACACTGAAGAACGTATAACAAAATTGCTGGATAAACATTTTTTTTAACACGGAATAAGCTTACGTTTGACTACAGCTTGCCTAATGTTAAGCACCACTGTAGTCTAAGATGAAGTACGGTTGCCTAGAAGAAACATATTTACTCTAGATAAAAATTGCTGGTTAGTTGATTCGTTTGCTTTATATTCGCGCCGCAATTCAGAATGAAGTCGATATGATTGTGGTAGCTTGTATATATGCTTAGATTATACGTAAATTTTATTCTAATACCAATGATTTGTAAATTAATTTTGAATTAAATATTAATATAAAAACTATGTAATATAGTGCACACTTCAGTGTGCTAAGTTTTTGAAAAATATTCTTTGTTTTGTAAGTATTTTTTCTGTATGTTTAAGTAATTTTTGTGTATGTATGTAAATTATGTAAATAAAATTTCCTTTTGTACCATTATTATTAAAGTAACGTATATAACATAGTTCAATACGTAGATAACGTGTATTTTCACTTCCAATTTCATCAATGTGTTTAATCGGTTGTCAAGTTATTTTTTAGTTTTGCTCACGTATTCAACTTGGATAGAAATGGGTTGGAAGCACGTTTTTATAACACACTTACTGTCTTTATCTTCTTTTAGAATAGTTGTCAATCTATTTATAGCTCAACTAGTAAGAAAGTAGGTTTCTGTTAGTGATGAATTGTGATGGCCAAAGTTTTCATACTTCTGACATTTTTTTAAGACAACTGTAACGTGCCTACTATTATAATTTCTTTTTATTATAAATACTAATAAATGTATTCTGTTTAACAGTTTTTGTTACCAGGTACCGGTACCTTAACACAATGTTAAGGTACCGGTCCTAGGTCCTAGGCAGGTTATGTAAAAAATACATTTGGGGCCTACAACTTAACGTATAAGTATATAAAGCAACACAATTAGTAAATGCTAGCAACTTTAAGTTATTTCAAAGTAAAACCTCCCGTTACCATATTACCTCTGAGACATAATCATGATGGCTCGTTGCTTCGTTGCAGCGTAAAATATGAACAGTGACTGAACTAATAAAACAACTTTCGTTTTTATGGTATGTTTATTTTTTTTGTTTTAACCATATTAACAAAGCAAAAAATAATTAATGAAGTATTTCCTTATTTGGTATCACTACAAAATTAAAAATGACACTCCATTTATTCCTGTTTGTGGTAATTCTGGTATTGAAACAAACACTCAACAAGTGACATTTTACAGTATTGGATACATTGTAACACATGTACATACCTACTGAAAAAACTAAATAGATATATATAAGAGTGGCAACCTATGGTGTCGAAAATGTTGAGCCAATTCAGAGACTTTGATTATAATTTAACTACTTTCATTTTATAAGTTTTTTAGAGTTAGTGTAAGCCATCATATCAATATGCGAGTATACTAGTTGAGTTAGTTTGTGAGCCAATTTTAATATTGTGATTTTCTTTTGTACATTTGTATTTGTACTCATTTATTTGTACCCACCAAGTAAATCAAGTTTTTATTGAACTTAAATCTACCATTCACAAAATTTGTAGCTTGAGACTAAGAAAATCAAGCTAACAACTAAATTGGATTTCATTTTTGTTTCCTCCTCTGACTCCAGGACAGTTTTGAATATCATTATGAAGATATTTTACTTTAGTTGTTTAGATAGTTGGTAAGACCTAGACTTGAGTCTACTTAAGTCTAGGTTGGAACAGGTCTGCGCTGTCAAGGCCATCATTCGACCTTCGCGCTCAAACCAATTAGATCTGCTTAGAGGACTACTAGCGACAACGTGGATTTAATATTGTTTTAACGTGTACGAGTATCTCAATAGCTACAAAACATTCAAGAGAAAAAACAATACACATTTTTAATATTAAAACTTTCGTGTGACAATTTATCAATATGAAAGTATTTTTTATGATGTTCTGAAGATGGATGTCAAAACATCCGAAACGCGTTAACAACATACGCGAATTACACGTGAGTAAAAACCGTTTAGTTAACATATTAATACACATTTTTTTTAAATAAATAAAGCGTCCTTACCAGGGAAGACAACCCCGTTGCTAGAGATTTAAGTTTAAACTTTTGGAAACTTATATTATTTGTAAAATGTTAGTATTCAAATTCTATGAGTATTTAATGCTGATTAGTATTACAAAACTTAAAACGAGATTTATTCTTTAATTTTATTCAGATTCTATTTTTTGTTACACACTAATGAAGCCTTAGTTAAAATTCAATTTGTGACATTTAAAGTTAGGTTTTACGTGTATTGTAATTGTTTGAATTTCATTTCTATTATTTTAGACAAAAAAAATCATAAAAAATGTTACATGCCTCTAAATAAATCAGAATACACAGGCTTGCTTACATTCAGTTACGAATTAACTAATAATAAATTGAGCACTTTGGTTGGTTTTTTTGATCGTATAGTGGATGAGTCAGGCCTGACAGTGGCTACAGTTTATACTTTCATCATCAATTTATTATACAAAAATATCGTGATATTGAACGTACCATCGTAGCCGCCGGGTTTTGTCTCTGGACTGGATTTCAGTCTGCACTCGGCCGCTTCTTTGTTTAAATTGTGTAAGTAAATAGAAACCAGCCGGAATCGATTTTCTGTGAATTAGATGCCTTAACCGGATATAAGTAGTTGGGCTATTTATCTCGGTTGTATTGCTATTTTTAAATGTAGTCACGTACAAATTAGGTGCAAATCTAATGTTCATGATGACACTGAATGCCAATATCTTTTGAATAAAACTACGTTATTTGCTAAAATATTTATACAATGAATTATTACTCACAATAATCGAATTAAAATCTTTTAATTAAATCAGAGTAAAACTGGTATTTTGTGGCATTTACAAGCAAAATTAATGAATTTCGTCAATACTGGCTGAAAGGCCTCAAATAAATTTACATTGTAATCCGTGGTGATAAAATTCTACCTACTAATATTACTTAGTGTTTATTTTACAAAGACGCATTTTGAATTTTTAAAATTGTAGCAATCAATATTTACCAACATGCAAAAATGTTGTGCAAATATGTTTGGAAACTTCTTAGAACCTGCGATGGTACAATACTGTTATTAAGACTCGAAGGTTGAATATTCTTTGTACCAGAAAGAGATATCTGAAGCAAAAGATATATTCACGATTCGGATTTGTCGTAAAGGAATTTCGCTCATAAGCGGCTTTGAAGATTGAATGTAGGAGTGAATAAGATTGGCAAACATTCAATGTAAATGCTTTTGTATATATTTATTACCTAAATAAGGTGCTCGGTAGATATTTTTAAAGTGCTAGCACATGTTTGAAGTCTAGATATGGAGTATAATCTAGGTTAGGTTTTGGGCTTGCATGTAAATGTATCATTTAGTTTAGGATGTAGGTTGCTGAGCGGACGTGACGTGCTTTATGAACGACGTTATTTTTTTGTCTGTTATATATTAGTCTGCAAGAAAAAAACTATGTTGAAAGGAAAAAAGCTTATTTATTACTTATTATCGATAAAGAGAAACATCACACCTTAACTAAGACTGTTTAAATTATGAGACATGAAGTAATATTGTGTCCTGAATTTGTGGCAAATATCAGTCAATATTAAAAGATCGAATATAAAAATAATGCTGTTTTATATGTAACAGCTAGGTAGTTATGTTTTACGAGTACCGGGATTTTAAAGCACAAAATGATCGAACCATTAACATTGATTATCTCTCAGGTCAATCAAAGCTCTATTATGATACACGTGCGTGTGTATTGACGTGTCTAAATAACACCAAGTAACTTGCGCACTTGTCGCGCATTCATAACTTTGATAAAGCACAGAATCCAGCGTGAGGATCTTCTGTTTTTTTTAAATGTATGCAAAATATTTGACAAAATAGTTTAAAGGAATTTTTATTTATGAAGAACGATTATAGTTAAAGGTTTATACAAAATTTATACAAATTACGTCCATTCATCATTCAGTAAAAAAACTGAAAATCTCTTGTAAAATGATTTTTTAGATTTTGATAAATATTATGCATTAAAGGAAAGGTATTTAAACATTAATTTTCATTTGAACATTTTGAGCCCGTTAACCATAACTTACTATTGATGTCGAACCAAAAATAATTCGTTATAAAATAAGAGAGCCGGAGAGTCGCGGTATTTGAAACCTTATAATTTAAGAGTATACACTTCACCTTCACTTGCCTTTGACCCACATTGGATACACTTTCGGTTTTAATACAATGTTTACGTCTCTTACTGACATCAAACCCAACAGACGCCTTATGAGTCGAAAAAATTCACGAGAGGTATTTTGCTTTTCTGTACCCACCAAACATTAGTTCTCAATGGTTTTGTTTTTTTTTACTACATTGAAAGCGCCACTTCATCTTTAGTGCTACTTAAATAAAAATTACCAAAAAAATCTGTATGAATTTTGGCTTTTACTTACATATTAAAATGTTCGAAATCAAATTGTTAAATGTGATCAACGCCGCGGGTTCAGCTAGTAATGATATTACCACTACTATCCAAAGCTGCCACGATTCATATAATAAAGGTATCATTTTTTTATCAAAGGAGAGTGGCTAATGAGGTATCGTTGAGCTATGTTGTCGTTTAATTTGTATGGAGGAAGTGTAAATACTATAAATCTGGATTGGATCTTATGTATCATGATAAATAATTAGAGGATTCGGCGTAAGTTTAAGGTTATGATCGATTTTTTTTTGAGAATGTCAATTCTGATTTTCTTGCAACACAGGACCTCTGGGCAGCTAGCGCAGGGGTCAATAATTACACCGCGTACCAAACACTTATTATTAGATTTGCATATCCTACATAACATAAAATAGGTGTACGTTTTTACATATGTTTTTTTACCAATAAACTGTTTGTATTGTTATTTGTATATCACTTCGTTGCAAAAGTACGTAGGTGGGAAAAAATAGTTTAGTTATAAAATTTATTTCAATAAAATCAAAAACCGACTTCAACCGTCACTAAAAAGTTAATAAATAATTTATTTTCATTTTTGTGACTTCAAATTCAGAATTGGAGTAAAGAATCTATCAATTTATTGAAACTTACAATCCTATAAAATAATATTCTCATTGAAATCCGTAATATTTGTTGTCGGTGCCTTTTTATATTATATAAGAAAGTTCAAGAATTAAATGGCTACATAATAATATCTGTTACGTACAATCAGTAGCATATTAGTATGTAGAAGTATACCAAACGAAATGATCACATTAATTATGCATTAAAACGAGGCGCCAGGTGGCGCCAGGCTAGAGGCCTTTGCGAAATGAATCCTGTAAGTATAAATATGTGCAATAAATTAGGCGTATTTCACACCTATTTACACTATAAAGACATAGAGATTGTTGATTTCTTGTATAATTGTATTTTTCTTCATCAATAAATGATTTTGAATTATATTTTATTTGTGTTACATATTAATATTTTAATTAATTAATTCGACCTTAGATTTCCTTCCTTTATACACCCTTACTTTTCATCTCTACAAAGCCTTTCGGAGGCAGTTTGTAAACACAAAAGTGATTCAGCGGGGGATCTACGGCCCTCATCAATGAGGAATACGACGCGAGCAGGAGGCGATACAGGCTTATGCCTAGTTAGGCATTCAAAAGACATGTAAGTACTACACAGTTTAAGTCTTTTTTAGTAATAACTATTTTCCCAATTTCAACATGATTTTTCATTAGATTACAAGTTTTACAAGTGTTTATCGGTTTATCCAATCCCTACTACAAATCAGTCAGCACACCTACAATATAAGTCCTTGAATGTCTAGAAAACTGCTCCCATTACGTCTGATAGAATCACTGATTCAAATTAAGTTTTTAATCACCAATTAAATTATTTTAATAGACTACCGGAACCCGCCACATTCCTCGGTAAGTATAGGTAGGTATAGAGTGAACTGGCTCGACTTTACTCGGTAATGTTTATACCAAACGCTTTTTTGTTATACTCCAATTAGTACAGTACTGTCGGGAGAAAAATGGTTAAGTTTTGATTTACAGGTTTTTTGGTCGTACGAAGAAATTTATCTTGTTTGCCCACAAATGTACCACATGCATGCATATTTAATTTAAAATAGTCATTTTGAAAATTTTTCTTTGAGCATTCTGAATCCCTCTTTACTTTTTGATAATTTTTAATGACATACAAATAAACCATCTAATAAGCTATGTTGGTAAAAAGGTGAAATTTTGACCCTCTCAAATAAATTTAGCCATGTCAAAGAATAACATCAACAGAAGACCATATTTTTATAGCACTTGTGTGTCCACCAGTCCTGCTCAGATCCGTGTTAAGTAGGTACTGCGAACGGCCCTGCAAGGCCGCCTTGCATCCGCCACTAGAATAGACCATTCATTACTAAATGTTACTATTTGTTTATGTTATCTTATTAGTATGTGTTGTTGCGTAGGTTTATGAATTTTAAGGGAAATTATAATATATTTTTATATATTTGGTTTTTGGTCGGGAAAGTATCCACTAACTATTTACAAAAAAGATAATTAAAATATGTGTTCTGAAACAGCAGTATTTAATCCTATGTAAATCTGACTCCATTTATGTATAATAATATAGGTATTAAATAAATAAAAAACTAATTTGTGTTTTATCATCTACAATATTGACATGTTTCGTAATTACTTTACGAGTATGTCTTCTATCAGTTCAATGGAAAACAAAAGTATTTACATGAAACATATCATTATATACAAGTGACAAATAAACAATTATGAAGGATATCGCAACGGCGCTTTTAGCACACTCAACCGCCATTTTATCATGCAATGTTGCAACATAGTAACTGCGGTGAGCCGCTATCACTGCGTAGGACTAACTTACGGGCGGACACAGCGAACTGAAACGAATCGACCTTTTGATAACGATTATTTGTATTAGTTAGGTACTTTTTGGGCTGTTTCAAATCAAATCAATATACTTTATAACAAGACTATTTACAAAGATTATTTACAAAAGAACATGTGTTCTTTTGTTATTGCTGTACAATAAAGTACAAGGAAATTCAGAACATAGGATTGGGACAGAGGGCGGCTTTATCACTTGGAGTGATCTCTTCCAGTGTTCTCTCCTGGAGTGTTTCTTCTTCTGTTTATTAGGAATAAAGGATTATCTTAGTCGTTTTAGAAACTCTACAACACTTATTTTGTTACTAGCTGTTTAGTTGGTATTATTAATAAATAGGGTAAAGAATTTCCGGACTAGCCCATACGTTAGTCGGTAAAAATCCTTTAACTTAATTGAGAACCTACATTACATGGTCTACTACATTAAAATGGTTTTCTTGTAAAATAATAATACTAATAGACACACGCACAAAAGATTTGATAGTAATAAAAACATAATGATTTGATAGTAATAAAATAAGATCCACTTCCTAGAACTGATATCACTATATAATAGAAACGTGATTTATAGAACTTGATAAATCAGAATGATCAAATAAACTGCAGACTTCGACTGTAACCATGGCATTGATAACCCTGTGTTGCGCAAACTCCATACGTTGTATGGATAAGAGCTGTTATCATTCGAATAATGTTTTGGTGACCCCATGACCTATACCATAAAAACATGGTAATGAAAACCATGAAAATATTCCATAACTCTCATATGCAAGTACCATGTGTGAGAGGTAACAAAAAAAAACTTTATATAAACATCGTAAAAAAACCTTTACACATACAACTGTCCTAAACTTTTCAAAGTTACACTCGCAACACAAAAAATTGCATCGAAATCGATTTAATACCATTATGTACAAAAAGCAGCAGCAAACATTGCAAAAATGTTATTTATCTTTTATATGTGAAATTACTGTTTTACACATACATTAAATAAATAAATAAAATAAATATTTCGGGACATTGTACACATTACTAATATAATAATTATAATTCATAAGTAAATTGCATTTACTGGAAAATTTAAAATGTGGCGAAATTTGAGTAGTATTTTCTTATTGTAAACACGTAGGTACTTCAAAAACTTAATAAACACTTGTGAGGCTTGTATCTGGCGCCTGCTTTTACTTTACATTCCATGACACTTCATGTTATCTTTTTTACATACTATTCCAAGTATAGATTTTCCTCAATAACTTATATTATGGAAAAACCTAAAATTTTCCCTAACTTCTCATGAAATTAGTATCAAATCTAAATATATGAAACTCAAAGGTGACTGACTGACATAGTGATCTTTCAACGCACAGCCCAAGCCACTTGACGGATCGGGCTGAAATTTGGCATGCAGGTAGATGTTATGACGCAGGCATCCACAAGGATATTTGGGAATACTACCACATACTACTTTTAAAAGGGTGAAATAGGCGATGCAAATTTTACTTTTGCATGCGACCAAAGCCGCGAGCACCCACTATTAGTTATGTATATAAATACAAAAGTAAAATATTATTTATATGGCGCAATTTTTACTTACTAATTAGTTACGTAACAGATAATACAAGTTCTTCTCAAACTCATTGTGGTCATCACTAAATACACTGATCTATACCTAAGGGTTTTTTTGAAAAGATCGTAGGTATATTATTTTGGAATTTTTATTCTATTTACAGTACGTAATCTCTAAGACATGCTAAGATATTCTCGACATACCTACTAAGACTGATAATTTTAATATCTAAGTACCGAAATCAACAAAACTTGCTTATAATTTCGTCATCCAGATTTGTCCAATACTGCGGTACAAAGCTATAGCTATAGCTAAACAAAGATCCTGGCGATTCTTTTCTATATTTCAGCGAAAATGTTGTGAAAATTGTCCAGGACTGTGAGTCGTGAAGGTAGAGGCAGATAGCAGACATAATACCGCTGATAAGACACACTCGCTGATAGCGACGTATTTAGTAAATAAACATAACGCTGGTTCAAGGTTGATTACATTCAGGGAGCTGTTTTGTATAATTCTGTTTTATTTCTGCATTATATGTTACAGTATTTTAGAAAATCATAAACAGATACAATTAAATACAATGCTCAGATTTTTTCCTACTTTATTAAGTAATTCAAAAGTTTGTGAAAAGATACGCGAAATGCTAGACACTTTTAGCGTCTTATAAAATTTGGACTGGATGTGCAATTTAGTTCAATCTACATATAATTTAGCCAGTTAATTATTAACTTTTAAGTAATGATGACTTAACAGGTTTTTATCTATTTGACTTTCGATAGCCTTTAAAATAGTGCTGATTTTCAATTGAAAGGATTGTTGTCATAATGTCTCATAGTGCCCCATATAATACGAGTATATGTCAATATTAAAGTATCCTTTACATACATTACATTTTTGTATGTAGTAGGTACATATGAAAGGGTTTACAAAATGTATGAGTATAACGCGTATTGGCTGACGAAGGGAAGGTGCGAAGGCCGTCGCAAGGCCGAGCCAGATAGAGCTTTGTGATAAATATTTGATCAACGTAACCTGGAAATATAGAGTAATATGTATAGAAATTGATTGCTGTAAATGTACCTGACAGACGATAAAAAGGCAGTTATGAATTTAAACTGATTTTATTGATTTTTCACCAGCAGCACTTTCATAGAATACTGCATTTTCAGTTAACTAAGTCCATATTACAGGGTCTTGAAATCTCTATGTATAAACTATATACAGCATTGCTTATCATCAAGCAGGCTGTAGCCAAACGTATCTAAGCTCTTACTTGTTCGTACAAAACTCTCTATTCTCTCACTCAATTCACAGCACAAAACGAGCAATAAATTTTCATGTATATGAATATAAAGACACGTGGTTATTGAATAGTCTTCCAAGCCAGAGTACTTTGACCCCGCCCCTATCTAGCTTGATTGCAGTGCTGGAGGCCGTGACATTAGCTATTTGTGTACTGATAAGCCGCTGAAAGCAAATTATGTGTATTTCAAGAGATTAGGTACGAATTAGTGTCGATTAATTTTGTAAGCCATTTAGTCAATTTTTAGGCCGCTTGAGCCTTAGGTTGTTAAGCTATACTTAGATGATCTTTTAATGTTTCTAAATTTATGGTAAAAATAGTGAAAATTTTGAATTAGGTCATTTTAGGCATTTCATATTTTTACAGTTATTTGAAGCATTACCTATAAATTGGGCCCTAGATTTTTAGAATATTATTTTCTTATATAACGGATGAATGACGAACGTTTCAATACCTGACCCTCTATATTGAAAGAGTAATTAGAAAAGCTTGCCTCTGCGATATAACGAACTTCTAACCAATCAACAATTACAATAATGCACATTCATAGCTTCCTTCTAAGATCTATTAGTTGAGTTATCTACACGCGTCTCTCGGCTTGTTTTCGCGCTGACTTGCCACGCGTGTAGCTGCAATCTCCACGCGTCACTTCACAGATATAAACAACTACAATGTCTCACTACCGGGTTGATGGACTGCAGAGATCATGGCAATAATCATCAATGAAATGGTTCTTATTGATTTTTGTGGGGAAAAGCAAGAGAATCAGACTGAGAAAAAGAGAGTAAATTCAAGTTCAATTAGAGTTCGCAATAGTCCGGTAAATACAAAGCTTTTGTTTATTGTGTACGCACGCTCAGGCTAGAATTCTAACATCAAAGTGACGGTTCGACTTCTAAACATAAAACGAACAGTCATATAGATTAAACACGCCATTTACTGTCCACACATGCCTTTACCTCTATACACATTTATCCAATTACTTACTAATTAGTTACACAATAAAATTCCGATACATTTACTCTGACCAAGGGTAAGTAACTAAAAATTGTGTCAATATTATTCTAACCTTGATTTAGTACTGGGCACTTGAAAGTTTATAAGCCGCTGTAGAATAATGGACTTTAGCTTTGAAACATTAAGTTTTATATTGGAAAATGTGGGGAAAAGTCCTTGCGCTCGGTGCTCGGTTACTAAATGAAAGTTGATACTAAAAGAACTGCTTTCGGCTGACAAAAGGAACAAAGGCAACTCGATATGCGGAATTTCACATGATTTTGGTGACCGCTTGTGGACTGGTTGTCATTGTGCCCTTGTGAGGGACCTAGCGAGTAATGGGCGCACACGTAACGGGATATCATATTGCTTAAACTTTGAAAGGTGAAACTTACATAGCTCTTGACAACTCTATTTGAATAGGAGCTTCATTAGGACATGTAATTTTATGGCCGCACTAAAGTACCACCAGAAGGCAAGGAAAAACCCAAACAAACATTGCAATCAGTTTTAATAGAATAAGATTTCAATATGAATTAGTAGAAAAATAAGTGTACTAAGATTACGCTCTAAGTATGATATCGCTTTGGGGGTAAAGTTATCAAGATCATTGAATGAGTTTCGGTTGATAAAAAAAACAATTGATAGCTGAAACTTTCCATACCAAAATGTGTTATCAGTCACATTTTTAATACGCAAATATAGCCGTAAATACTTGATATTAGATACATCAACAAGAAGATAGAGATTTAGATTTGTATATTTGATATTGGGATAGAATATAGGAGTAGTGTGTTTCTGCAAGTACAAGATAGAATAAATCTATCGGATCACGATCCAGTGTCGTGTCGTATTAACTAGTCTAAAGTAACAAAACGTTGGCACGTGAAGAAATATGCCACATAGTCTATATGTAGGTAGATAGTAGTCTATATATAGCAACGGTTTGTACTGGCGCCAGAATATGTATGGATGTATGTGTATGTATGAATTTGTATGAGTTAATCACGAGGGAACTCCAGGCGGATGCCAAAATTATTAGATTTGGGTGAAAGTTGCCAAATTATAATGTAATGATGATTGATAACACTACTTACATATATTTCTTGGATTTTATACTAGTTAAGTAAGGTTACGTTTGATTACATCTCGTCCGATGTTAAATAACGTTTGAATGATCTAGGGTACCGGGACAGACGAATTTAATTAATTTTCGACTTGAAGATCTATAAAATTAGTTACGTCGTTGTAGACATTTCAGTCTAGAGTTTAAACTTTAGAGTAGCTTATAAAACCATCGGAAACAAATATCTAACCCCTCATAAAAATCGCGTTGTAACTTAACTCCGTTGCAGCAAAAGAAAAAGAGAATCAAAGAAACCCACTTTCGATTTAAAATGTTGATAAAATTACGATTTTAGCATAAATTAAGCCACACGCAAGAGAATAAAAAGAACATATGGCCATGATATTATAAAACCAATTTTCACATGTTTAAACACGTTTGTAGACACAATCAACCAACCCACTAATATAAGAAACAAAAAATATCACGTTTCCAGCATTATAATTCTCAGATAACGATAAGGTATTTCACTTGATTCGTAAATTTGATAAAATTTATCGATGTTTTATCGAAAAGAAAGGTGAAGGTTTTCAGTGAATTTTGATATCTATAATTCTTTATGTAAATAAGGATTTTGAAATTGAACTTGCTAAACCATTAATATTACTGTTAATTATTATTCATTTCGGTGAGTGTATACAACGGAGCTTCACAACATAATTCCTCCGTCTCCATTCCACCGTCAAACAAGCAGGAAGTCAGCTGGGCGTCACCGGTTTATGGTGGAAGTTCCAAAGACTCACACAAAGCGCTTTCCTTCTACCTTCATAGTAAGGACAGCGAGACTATGGATCTCTCTACCTGGAGCCCTGTTCCCAGAAAATTATAACCCAGGGGTCTTCAAATCTAGAGTAAATAGGTTTCTTCTAGGCAAGCGTGCTACATCTAAGACTATAGTGGTGCTTAACATCAGGCAGGCTATAGTCAAACGTAAGCCTATTCAGTGTAAAAAAAAAAGAAAATATTAATTGCTGTGAATCAAGGTATTATTTACTATCTTGGTTGCAAAATAATGGATTTAAAAATAATTTCAGTACTTACTACTGAGATATTTTTTATTTTTAGAATAACATAGTGATTTATCAACTGACCACTATTTTATCTCGAGTGCAAAGGTCACGGCATCATACTTGTGACAATCTTAAGAGAGTTTATCCAATTGTATAGTTTTAGAATATTTTCACACTATCATATACCTATCACAGTAATATTATATGGGCCAATGATTGTGCGCGCATGTGTGTGTGTTCGCACCAAGCGTTTTGCTTCGACTTTCATCGTGCGAAGTGCCAAACTGTGGAACTTCTCGCCAGAATCTCTATTCCCCTTGAACTATAATTGGTCGATCTTCAAGTCGAGAGCAAATCGGTTTCTTCTAGGCAATCTCTAGATCGTAGATTATAACGTTGCTTGACATCAGGCAAGTTTTAGTCAAGTGTGAGCCTGTCTCATGGAAAAAAAACTATCTTTTAAGCTCAAACAGCAAAACCGATTTGTATAAAACTTGGCGTCAAGATAAATTAGACCATAGGTTAACACAAAGGCAACTTTAATAATAAAAATCAAATAATAATAATCCATTCATGTTTTAACTTACGTGCTACGTACATTAATTAATCTCAGATTAAAGTGGATAACGTGGAGGTGTGCCGATTGTTATCTAATACACAAGCCTGTCATATATAGTACATATGTATACTTTTACGTTTTTAGACTCAGTTGTCTATTAAATAAATCAATCAAATGCAATCTATTTTCTGTGTCGTCCAAGTTTAGCCAAGCATATCGAAGAAAAGCGATACATATTTATACACGTAATAAGTAATCAAAATATTGATAAAAGGTCAATAGTTAATTGGCTTTAAAAGGTAAATAAAGAAGTATTGATTCAATACACGACCCGACCAAGGTGTGGGTCAATGTCTCTGCTTTTACAAGAAAAGCTTTACTTACTTAGTTGTATATATTGAAGAGGTAAGTAATCTTTTAAACACATATATTAAGTCACCTTTCAAATAAGAAAAAAAATAATCGGACTCATTTTTGGTAAATTTTTAAAACGAGTACTCGCTAGGTTTGTATGTTTTGTGACTTAACACGTAGTAAGGATTCCCTTCAAAGTTTTAAACAAAGTTATTCATACCCTAAAAACTTTCTACATTGAACACAAATAAGAGCAGCACTTAGTTAAACATAATTTTTACAATTGTCAATTAATGTTATCAAAATATTTGAAAAGAATATTAAATTAAATGCGCATGACAAGTTAAAATTAACAAGTTCGTTTACAATACGAGTAACTTATGTAGGCGAGTTTGGGACCAAATTTAATTATCCTTTTTTGATTAAAAGGCGCAAATGAAAGCCGCTAAAAACTTACTGGACGCTTCATGGGAGATGAGGGTGTGAATATAATCACTGGATTGTTTAATGTATTACCTGAAACAAAACAGAAAAAAAACACATTATTATAGATTAAATTTTATTCATTCGTTTATAAATTTGCATGTAAAAATTGACCAAATTATATATTTTTAAATTCATCACAAGTTATTATTGGTCATATCCGATTTTCACACAAAGGCCTACGAAGCTAAGATCTTATGACAATGGAAAGAATAAAATTAAATATATATAAATTTAAAAATTTAGTTTTGTAACTACTTTCTCTTTCTCAAATCTCTCAAAATTATTAAAGCCTCTAACGTACAATGACATATATTTTAGCTAAGACAATTTACTATATTATACAATAAGCGTGTTTTGCGATCATTCACAAAAAGCTCACACTGCTAGTTCAAGTAGGTATAAAACTAAGTTATGATTACGTAACTCACGCAACGACTGAGTTAACTTATTTTTAAGCTACAATTGAGTTAAAAATAAGTTAAACGCTGCCGCTTAGTTTCGTAGCAAGTAATTAATATCGCCATTGTTGCCAGAATGCCTGCCTCAGGAAAATTGCTACCATTTTGTTACTAAAAATAATTGGATTAAAGGTTAAAACGGGAATGGACTGGAAGAAAGTAGTTAAGGAACTAAGGCATTTAATTAATGCTAGCTTTATAAAAGCTGTACGTTTATTATAATATTTTTTTGTATATAAATGTATTTTCATGTTAGAAAAAACCTGGAATTTAAAACAAAGATCACAGGGGTGTTGCCGTTACTCTACTGCCACTATTTTATATGTACGCCATATTTATTCAAATAAAAAATAAATAAAAACTTTGGTTTACTTGCACAGCAACTATTTAGCTATATTTGCAAGGCAAAATTACCTTATAAAATAAAATAAAAATAGCCTTTACTTCCCTATTTAAATAACCTTAATTACCGCTAAATACAGTTTAAGTACATTATGAAAATAGGCCTTAGTCAGACAATTCGATCGATCTAAAAATATACTGAATACTCCCGTTTTATATACCTTAAGCTCATTAATTAATGGACATCCCCAATCAACAAACATTCTGAAAATACCCATCTATTCCCGAGTACTTTTAAACACCTATAGTTTCCTCAATAGGTTGACATCCGGTATTTCGGGTCGTGTGGGATGCAAAGGTCGAGGTCACGAGGTGAAGGTCACTGCAATTGCGCATTTTCGGACGCGGGGGCGGGCGTTGTAAGGGGTGGTACGTAGGGCAGGGGTTGTAAGGGGTGGTACGTAGGGCAGGGGTTGTGTGTTGGTAGATGTATCGTAGCAAATATTACTATTAACATATTGAGTTTGTGCAAGTGAGTAAAAAGGTAAGCGCAGAAACAAAATGAAAAAAAAAAAAAATATGTAAATTTGATAAAAAAGTAAACATATTTATATTCAAAACTTGCATTAATTGAAACCATTTTACCATATTATTTTCCAATTTTACCTGTAATCTACATTTAATTGCATGAAATTTTGTGTTATTTTTCACAATAAAAGCTTACAAAAATTAAAAGAGCGGTACATTTCGCAAACGTTCACAATTAATTCCTCTAGGTAGCACGTCCGTTCATTTGGCGACAACAAAGAGTATCCATTAAAACATTTTAATTGGTCGGTTCTTTTCATTAATACTTCATTCAGCCGCCGTCAAGTGAGAGCTTATTCATAAAGAATGCCAGGAGCGAAGTTAAATTGGTAACCTTTAGCCTCTAAACGGAGATCAATATTTACCACTTTAAGGTGAGATTAAATTTAAACCGATTTCAATGAAATAAGTTAATGAAATAGATTAAACTAAGGGTTAACACATACGTACTTCACTTTTGAATGAGATATATTCTTGTACAAACAACATACACCACACACAACATGTTTGTAGACACTATCATTATAAAATTCTTCCTTTTCACGAACAGACTTTATTATCCCCTTGGCATCGTTTTTCTCGGTGCTGACAGCCACAATTCCCTCTCAGAATTATTTATCCTTTCTTGGCCAAGGGCATCTAATATATAGGTATATACGTTTTAACAAATTTCCACATGATACTTCTGTCTGTCCTTTAATCCCACAGAAGGGACTCTTTCAATTAATGGCCCTTAATAAGTTTTATGTGACGTAGAATGGAAGGACCGTAGCTTTTAATCTACGTATTCAAATATGTTTAAGCGAGGTTTTGAGTTGTATAGTTTTCAGTATGTACTTGAAAGATGGATGTTAGGTTATGTTACTAGTGGCTGCTTATATATAAAAAAAATTTTGTGCAGTTTGAACAGATATAGAAATATATTTCGATGATAATGACGTATTTATTTAATAACAAGTTAAAAAAAGATTTTGATGTCATATTAATAAAACGGAATAAAAATCTTATAAATCATTTAGTTATTGTTTTATGCCTCCCTTAATTGGGATATCTTTACCAACTAAATGATTATCTTATCTTATCTGTTGATTACCATATTATGTTTAAAACAGTAAATCTAAATTTAAATTTCCCGTTGAATAACAAAAGAGCAATGTATACAATGTGAGGGTAATCAACCTCAGAGACAATATATTAGATCTAAACTACTGCGTAGTAATGCTTGGTGCTTAGCGAACAGGTAACAAACAAGTAAACAATAACTAGGGATGACCGGGCTATTTATGGACGTAGTTTAATTTTAATTAATATGTGTATAAAACGTATTTTAAATCACATTTCATACCCATAATAATTTTGAAATAAAATACACCGACAACATGGAATATAGTACAGTATGAATGATAAAAATTACATATATTTATCATCAGTCAAAACTTATTACCAGCAGGCTTACCGCAAGGTCTATTAGCAGTACTGCAGCAGTGCTGCTGCGATAATTAATCGGTGTCGAGTTTGCGACATTAAAAGTAAAAAAGTCAAAAAAAGTGTGGTGTAAACCAAATTATTACTATGTTGCTTTACTCTACATTTTTATAACAAATTGTACAGGGCGTTGTTTGAATTAACGGCCGCGTTTGTTTCGTTACATCCGTCGCTACGAGCTCACTACGCCGTTATCGTAGACCGCTACGACATCTCTACAACTACACATAAGATTTTTTGACAAATGTAAATTTGTTGGTAACTCATTAGTTCCTCCAATTTTCTTCTAGGAGAGATCATATACTTATATATTTCTATAGTTAGAATTTCAAAACAAGAGTGAATAATAATATTACATTACTTCAAAAACATAGGTAGGTACATCTCTCCAAAAATACTTTCATCAACGCAACAAAATCGAGTAGCTTTTACCCAAAAAGTGGCTCCGCCATTTTCTCCAAACAAGCGATTTGCGCAAACCGATTACCAACAATGGGGTATTAATCAAACCACTCAACGAACCTTGCACATCTCTAGCTCGCCTCAATGGACAGCGTGGGCGACTCAATGAACGCGTGGGCAGACCGACAGAGACAGAAACACCACCCACTTCATACATCAGAGGGAGAGGAACACCCCACCGGGGGACGCCCACGCGGTACCAAGCAGGGGGAAGTAGGGGGTGAATGAGTGACGCACACTAGATTTGCTTTACTGTATTATCATTTGCTTAAAGATGGGCATTAACAGGTTGTTTGGCGTTCTGTACAGCGATTGGTGACGGGTGATTCGCTTTTTTCACTGGAGAGGTTTAATTTTTGCGTATACAGAGATTTATGAATTTATACATTTTTATAGTAGATTGTTAAGTCAGTTGCATAGTAAAAAATATGTCGAATATCAATGTGAACTCGTCTGTTATAATTTTATTTACAGATTTTTTTTCAAATTCTTAAAATAAATCAATCTACCTACATCTAATTTCTAAACTAGTCTAAGGTATTAAAACCACGTTATGTATGCATCATAGTTTACATTAGTAAGTCCTTATCATGGTGCGCATGGAATCGATTTGTTATGTTGTGACGTCACGGTCAAGACTGACGTCATCAACGCCCTCGCTTACTAACTGCGTCGCGAGTGATGACGTAGGAGGCGTACTGTAAATATACTTGTAGACCTTTTACGTGCTGTTTATAAAATATATAATACTTGGAGAAACACCATACGTACATAGTTTCCATGTTATTTCAGGATTATTTGCTGTAATTTAGTTGAAAAATAAGACGTTTATTAGTTATTTTATACCTTATGACACAAACTGTGAAGAGAAAAGAAACACATTTGAAGCATTTTTTCAATCAATCGAATTTGTATTAATTTACAACAAATCACAACATCGCACAACACTGGCAATCGCGCAAAACCAAACACTGTTCAACTTGCCAGAGCAAAAGCACCTTTTTTACTTCACAATAAAGACGCTTTTCAACAAAACTTGGCTTCAAATGCGTAGGTTCTAAAGTCTGTATTAGGTAAGTAAGATTACAGATGTAAAAGGGTGTCTTTATTACCATTCTAAGGCTTCAGGATCATAAAGAATGGGCATGTTTGTATGTATGTAAGCCAGTTACATTACATTTGTGTAACAAGCTGCTGAATGTGGAAAGAGATCATCACTTTTTAAGGGATATTGTTCAACGTTATTACTGAAATAAAACGCATTTATAGTTGTAGTTGTTTCTGTACAAAATGCAGTGAAATAAATTATTTAATATTGATTGCAAAGAAACTAAACAATCTCATTTAAAGTGTAGAATATGGTTTTAGTAATTGTTTTCTCTAATCTATTCTACGACTTGGAAATAAAAACTAACATTTATAAACAATGCTTATACGATAATATTACTTGAAACTCTATAGCAAATTAAACATAACTTCTATTACGGTGTTTAAAAAATATCCATAACCCAAAACTAACCAAATATATTCGCACAAGATGATGCAATAACTCATCAGATGCATTCAAGCCGATCTAAGGAGGTCACCAACATGTTCGTGATTGTTTCATATTTAAATTTAGCACCCAATAAATCCAAGATGGCTTCTTTCCGGCAGCTTCATGATAATCAATCGGAGTTAATCGAGTTAATCGTGATTCATACATCATAATATCGCATGGTATATATATTTTTATCAACTTTAATAAAAGGATCATTAAAATTTCGTAGAACCAAAATTATTTATTTTTGTTTCAGTCGTAATATAATCCAGACAAACAATTTTAGTTCTATAACTTATGAATAACTACCAAATATACTAGACACAACTAGTGTGCCTTAAATACCTATATTTTGAGTCGAAACTTTATCCAAATAAATATTTATTATTTCTGTCGAGTTTGAACTCTAGTATTTGCATGAACCATTGCGGTAACAGGCGTGGGGTGAAACGATGTAATAGATGCGGATTACAGAAGGCAGAAGTATATCATCTACATATGTACTCGTATATACTATTTAAAGTGTCACAACAATTAGGTCAATTAGACTGTAACATGAGTCAATTTATACATTTCATACCATTCGAAGTAATAACTGCTAATGTATGTATGTAACACTTAAATTCGAATTATATTTGTTTTTTACTACGGTTAATTTCAACAAGCATCTGGTAACACAAATGTGAAGTTACAATAAGCCAAGGCTAAGTACGGTACCAGAAAAAAAAAAAAAAAAAAAGTTTTACGCAATCTTTGGTACCTATGTATATGTCATTATTAACTATTTTCCAAAACAAAGTTTTAAAATCATATATCACATTACAGTGTTACTTTTGTGAATTTTAAGTGTCTTCACGGGATAGAATGTCTCAAAGATTCCTGTCGCAGCACAACACAAGTCTCCATAGACTTAGTGTGTTGCGCAGTCATCCATAGATGTACTACCTAAAGTAAGTTTAAGATTAATTGTATTTTTACGTACATACACTGTATTTTTGGCATAATAAACGATTATTTATTATTATTATTATTATTTATTAATCTCCATATAACAAACTAGTATCGAGAGATGTCGGTAGTTTTGTAGAAACACCAGATTTATCACTTACTTTTATTGTATCGCTTAACCCTGGTCAATGTTGTAACTATGGACCTCTGAAATGTCTGAAATTATTTAAATAAAAAATAGACATAACACCACTTCGATCAACGAAATTGCATAAACTTTATTTTTTTTATAATATCTTTGAGTGAAATGGCAAGAGTGAAAATTAGTTAGAAAAACGCTTCTGAAAGACTCGCAAGCAAAAAGCTAGTTGGCATCGCCGCAGTCTAATAAATTTAATTTTACTTCATATTTATTTATCATAAATACTCTGATAACATCATAATGTTTTACAACACTTAACAAGTAGTATTCGACGTACAATTTGATTCTATGGCCAGAGTATTCCGGAGTTTTCTATCTGTATGTTATTCGTCTGTGCAAGGGTCCGACCTTGCCATATAGTCCGTATTGACGCCCTCTGTGTTTGCGGAGCTTGGAAACAATACAGTTGATATTGCCAGTATTGACGGCGATTAAATTAATGTAGGTTGATAGATAAAATCAATGTTTGATTGGTTAAATAAATTGAGTTTGTTGAGTTACTATTGGGTTAAATAGTCAACGTGTTTTGTTTCTTGACTAGGTGGAGCTTATTTATTTTGGGACATTATTTTGTGCAAACTAAAACCTCAATATACAAATTTGTTAAAGTATTGCACAACAATTAATTAGTTCAATAGTTGTCTAAAGCACAGACAGTCTTTCTGATTCTATAATATTCTCAGAGAAAATACTAATTTAAACACAGCCAGTCATATTCTTCATAAACAGTGAAAAAATAAATAAAACCACAGCGAAGTTCTCGTGAAGAAAGCCGGGAGAAGGCAGAAGGATCCTAACCATTGTTTATTGCTTTAAACCACGACGTTTCATACAATTTGAATAAATCCATCGCAAATACCAGCCTCGGGGAAAGAGCCTTCCTAATTGTATGAACCTCGATTGAATTTTAAGTTTAACCACAGATATAGTGTTCATGATAGAATGCAAGAAAAATTTTTACTTCTGACACTCTGCTCGATGTTCTAATTGTTTGTAATATGTCCAAAAGTATTACACCTAAAATCTCAGTTTAAAAGGGGAATAAAGTACAAAATACAGCAAAAAGTAAACATATTGTATAATACTCTATTCGTTATTAAGAATCCGTGACACAAGTATTTGCTTTTAGACCCTACAGGACTTCAGATGCCCTTATACACTTATTTATCCTTTAATACGCATGCATATTTAATAGAGCCATTGTACAAAAAAATGTTTCCATTCTACTATAGTTCGCTAGCTCGGCTTTGCTCGCAGATGTCCTCGGACCGAATTTTATGCTTCCTTAGTTCAAGTTCTATCGCATTATCTGTAATACAAGACAATTTACTCAAGCTTATATTTAAATATTTAAAGAAAAATTTTCTTTGAAAACCAGTGTATAATAGAGACAATTTACTTTTCCCAGAGAAATAATAATTATAAAGAAAGGAAAACGTAAATGAATTAATTCATTGCGTAGAAAATATTCTAATCAAATAGTTGTCTTGGTTCGTAAGTTCTCAGTTTAACATAAAGTCAGTTATAAACCAACTTAAACCAACGTACTTCAAGTACCAATGTACTAATTTCTATAGTAGAATAGCCGCGGAAGCACATAGTTATTAAACTTCGTTACTTGTATTAAAAATTTGAGAACATTTCAGGCATGAAAATGTCAGCAAACGTTTTAAATTACGACAATTGACATCGTTTTTCATAGTAAACGTTCACTAAAAGCCATAAAACAACGTTTTTCCAAGCACATTCATTTAACTTCGGCCGCTGTCAAAATGTAAGCGTATTTTTACTGTATTTTAAAATGTAGCCCAAATATCGCGCACGGCGTGAATCTTTTTCATAACTTTTAGTACACAAATTTATTCATTAAATTTGCTGTCCGCTATACAAAACTTCATTGACATTTTATAAATGAACTCGCTTGGATGGAGGACGAAAGGCTCGGATATACTAAATAAGGTATGTACATTGTACAATGGTGGAGAATTTCCATGATAAAAAAGTATTGTAAAATTGCCTTGTAAACGGATTTTAGAAATTTTGCTATCTCGCGGTCTGTTAGTGTATTTCAAAAACAGAGTTTATACGTTCCTGAAGGTTGTATAATGTACTTTCTGCTTAAATAATAATAATGGTTATCATCGGGCAACCAGTAATCAATAAATCTATTGTAAAAAAAACGAGAAAAAGCCTAGAAATACACAAGTGGGTGTTGCTACTTACTTACACTTAATATACCATCAAAGACGCTACACACCACCTTCTAATTCCCACTACAAAACACAATTTTTCAATCTCATTGTTGTTTCGTATTGTGTTGACCGTCCGACCCTGAGGGCGGGGGAAGGGAGGTTCTATTTCAGGCTTCAATGGGAGGCAGATACTTACAGATGATAATAGTCTAGTACGAATGTGCTTTTATTGACGTTTGTATTTAATTCGGGCCTTTTATTGCTTTTCGCGTTATTTGTTTTAATTTTGCGAGTCTTTGAGCTGAAAATAGTAGGTTTTGTTGAGATGTTCCGTTAAATATTTTTGTAGTTATAATAATTTGTAAATGTATAAAGTAAATGTTATCATTGTAACGCGCCAGTGGCTGAAGTTGCTTAATTTATCGGTAGGTACTTTGTTAGATAAGAAGATCGCAATATTCACATCAAATTTCACTAATTGAACTAAAGTGCGAACATCATACTCTAGTAGCCAGTTTCTGCTGTGTATAACACATGGCGTAGGCCTCTTAGTAAAAGCATAATAGAGAAGCTAACTTTTAGGAGTAAGATGCTATATACCGTTGGCTTGTATTGTAACCACAAATTATATTCATCATTTTCACCATTCAAATCCAAGACCTAACCTATCCAAGCGTCCAAAGACGTACCTACGTCAGCAGTTTGCATCCACCCCCGAGGCCTGCGTCGCAGTTGGTGACGTCACGCGCGAGGGGCCGAGAGGGGGAGGTTCTATTTCCAGCTCGCGTGGGCGACAGGGGGCAAAGGGATGTAAGGGGTACAGCAGTACTCCGCACGCAGAGAATTCGTTCAGGCGCTAACTTATGCTCACCACAAACTCAACTCTATTTCTTTCCCATAAGGTTGGTAGTCGCATCAAATTTATGTCACAGTAACAATTAATCGGCCGTTGAATATGGTACGGCGGACTATCTGCGTCGTACAGGCCTATAGAACGTAAACAGCCGTGTGACAGGCAAGCTCGCACAAGAGGGTGCGTTTTGTATCGGTATTAAAATACGACGTTGTTCATTTTTTGTAGGCTGCTTATGAGGTTATAGTGTTGTTTTATTATGATAGGGAAGAGTTAAAATTTTAAGCATAACAATGCGTTGGTTGTGTGAAAAAGTTGACGTGTTTTATTGAGGATAAAGGCTTATATTTTTCAGAATTTGGTGCACGTAACAGGCATACCCATATGTTTCGTGGTACCAAAGTTAATACACCTTGTTTCATTACGATTGTGTTTTAGATCAAATTTCTGTCACTGCTACGCTTAGTACACTGCACGTAGTTATTTACCATTTTGTATCCCGCTACTTTCCAACTGAGGCACAACTCCACAAACAAAAAGTCAAAAGCTCCGCGAAGCTATCAGGCACTCGCTTGGAACTCAACTTTGAGAGAGAAATGAATTTACTTTTTAATATTCCTGCGCGTCGTATGTCACACGTTTTAATGCAGGCAACTTTGACTAACAAACTTTGAGTGCAGGAGAAGTTTTCTAAGAATATGAAAGGAGCGACATCTTTACTTGTCTGTTTGCTTAAAGCTGTTAAGAATATTGATAGCTAGTGGTTGCCTGTGGCTCCCCACTCACCTTATCGGGATAAAAGGTTGCAGATCTCATCTTCCTGGCCGTAATTATAATGATCCATCGCTCCACTTTAGCTTTTTTGATGATCATATACTGTATAACCAATATCGTATAATTTTATCATAAAAAGTCACAAGAAAATCCCTCCAAGAAGTCCTTTGAACAATAAAGCCAGAACAACCTTCTGAACAGAAAGTCCTTCAAACGCAAGATAGAGCCTTCCCCCCCTCCCGCCTGTAAAGGTCACGTGAAGGCTTCGCAGGTAACTTTAAATAGGCACAAACTTACACACGACGGCTCGCGTAAACACTCGCAGCAGAATTGTTATCATAGCGGGCGCTTTGCTTACTTAGCACAAAGTTTAGATAAAATAAACTTTAAAATAGGTTAGTTTAGTTTTTGTATTATTTTGAGTATTTTTGAGTCACTAGATTTGTAGAGCTACCTAAATAATTTGATGAAAGAAACAATTAGGAATACGAAATACAAAACATCGGTTCTTTCTGCACAAATATAAAATTCTACGAACAGGATCTATAACTTTGCATAATAAAAAGTACTAATGAACCTACAAGTACATAATTTATTTAATTGATATCAACAACGGCCTTGTAAACCTTTTATAATAATCAAAAAATGTTAATTAATACTTAAAACGATCCAGTTTCAATACGAAAACGCCGAATAATTTAACAGTCTTAAAAATATCAAAGTTCACTCACAAAATTAATAAAAAAATTGAAAGCATTTTTGTACAGGTTATATATAGAAAGGTCCAGACAATAAGAACACAAAAGATACACGCGAAGAATAAATACAGGGATAAAAAGAGGAAAGAATATCTTCCTTATTACTCTACTCTTGAGGCCGTTACAATTAGTTAAAAGCACCAAAGAGCTTTCAAAGAAATTAAAATAAAACCCGGAGTCATGCTTCTAGTACACTTTGTGTTATGTACTATGAAAACCTTCTTTTAAAGATTAATTACTACATTATAATTAAAAGCAATAATACAGTACAAACTATCTTTTCATCTAGAGTGGAAAATTTAAAATTGTGTAGAATAAGCTCCTTTTGCCTGGTTATCGTGAAGATTCGTGTATCGTTAACAAATTGTACTATAACATAATTTGAAAATATTTTAAAGCTTTCACGCTCGTCCTTTAATCTATCTAAAAGTCGCCACCTCTTTATACAAGCTCATCAATCTTCTAACTTGCTAGTAACCTAGTTGAAGTTTTATAAAACTATGTTCCTCTAAAACTTGCTCTGGACCAGATCTTGAACAAAAATCTTGGTTGCGGAGTACAATAGAATTACGAGTAGGTCTTGTTACGCCTTAACTTAGTTACATAGTTCAACTGGCAAATAAACTTAGTCGGCTGACTGTCTAGGTAAGAAGCTGCTTGCTTTCAGTAATATGGCTTAGTAGGTTATAGAAGAGTTTATAATTTTGGGATGGTATGTATATACATAGCTTAGTTTGGTTTAAAATCTTATGAAAATATATCAATCTTCATAAAACAATATGACAAAAATGATATTATATTTTCTACGTATTTAGACAATACTACATATTGATGAATTGATATACAAACCACGAAATAAGTTAAATTCAAGAAGTAGTAAGTGAAACCATTTTTCCTATTTTGTGACATTAAAAACATGTCTAATCTCAGATAATAGCCGTAAACATTAATTATAAGCATTAAATCAGAAAACTGGATCTATAGCCATTCAGTATATCACTCATCGGACGGTGGTCACTAAATGTCGCCTTGCAGGCTTTGTTTGCTAAGAATCCGGATATCGGACCGTCAAATATGCAAGCGAAACCCATACTTATATTAAGCAATTATAAAGTTTGTTTTCCTTCAGCGGAACATGGCGAGATAGGACCGTTATGTTGCAGAGCCGCAGATCTCACTGAATGTCAAGGGTAGAAACCTACGCCGGAATATAGGTTTTTTGATTATTTATTGTTTTCGTTTTTTACCGATCACGTGTGGTAAATAGTTTTAGATACGGAAATTATTATCTAGACTAAATAATAATGAAACGACTCGAAATTATTATCTACTATTTAGACTAAGATGCAGAGACAGAGATATAATAAGGATAAGGATTTAGAATATTGATACTAAAAAAATAAATGACTTATTTTCAACGCCTTAGTAACATGTTACGTTCGTTTAGTTGCAGTTTTTATAACTGGCAAAATACCTACATATTGCAATAAAGATAAAGCCAGAAATGGTCGCAAAAATAACTTTTACGACCAACAAGTTGTCATGTCGAAGTAAATAAAATTATCTGACAAGTGTAAATTACTGGGTTTATTTTAATTGAATCAACGCTACTTTTACCGACAGAAGACATTCACGACTCGTCAATAAGTAAATATTTAAAGATAATGAATATGAACGTTTCAATTCAACCTTTAATATAATAAGGAGTGAACAATTAATGTCACCAATTTAATACTGTACTGGTATAAAACAGATGACATTTATCTCTCACTCTTGTCTTGAATTGGGAATATTTTTTCTACTGGCCTCTAACTTTCTTTCTCTCTACGTTAATCTAGTATTTTAAGTCCAAGTTTTAATCCATTATAATGTATACTAATAAAATAATTTTTAATTAAGCATTTAATCACAAAAATGGGACGAACGTAACTAGCTATAACGTTAAAGTATTTAAGTAGTGCTTTGCGAATGATTAATAAGTTATTGAGACGATTAATTTCTGTTAAAAAATATTACGTTAAAAGTAACGATATCAAATCTTAATTAAGCAAGTTGTTTTACAGGATATTAGTCAAGTTATAATTAGAAAGAACTTTATAGTTCCTTGCTTCAAATATTGACACACAATATTACTTAATGAGCACATACGAGTTTATTACTCTCACCACATTAAATTTAATCAATTTTACTGGCTACTACGACTACTACTTTGCTGCAGCAATGCTTAACATCAGGCAGGCTGTATTCAAACGTAAATCTATCCCAAGTAAAAAAAAAAAACTATAAATAGATGAAAAATAAACCTTACAATTATTGAAAATAGAGAAAAAGTGTGCATTTAAAAAGCTTAAATATATAAAATCTAAAATATATAATATTCTTGCCTAAAATATATTCCTTTCCACTTATAAAATTATCCTTGTGTGTATTCTTCCATGATATTATTTAAAGAAGTTAAAGTTTCATTTTTATAAACACCGAATAAATATATTCGCTAAATACCGAATATTTCATCACAAAGGCGGGGTTCTCATTTTCATCAAGCAAACGACCAAATAAAGGAATGATTGATGTTTCAGGAAAAGTAATTATTGATGAGATTGTTTCGTCGGATTTTTTTGCAATAAATCAAGATCAATTTTATATTTCGTTCCGGGGGCGGTGTTACGAACGGGGGCGAGGGAAAACAGGATTTTGATTGTGGTTAAATTGAAAACGGATAAGAGAAAACAATTTGGCATTGGATTTTACTTACATTGTAATAAGAAGGGTTTTTTGATTGATGTTTTGAGGTAATTTTAGATCGCTTCTACAAGATCATAAAATATTTTGTGTCGTAGGACGATACGATCGGTTTTGATGGATCACACGAGTCTTCCGTATATTAAGTAAGTTTTAGAGTGTATGGATTAAATTGTAGGTAAAGACCTACAATTATTACGCAAATAAAATGAGATTAAGTGTCAAGCGATCTGATTGTTAATCTACTAATGAAATAGGTAAACAAATATATCAACAGTCATTTGTTGTTTTTACCATAAACTGGTAACATTTTCATTGTAACCCGTAAAGTAAGCCCCATTACGGTAACCATTGGTTGTTTAAACAACAACTCTGAACAATTATTTTGATTGGCAGCTGCAAAGTGCTTGTTCATTGGCACACAAATTGCGCTGCTTAAAGATCGCAGATACATACACCATGTAATTTTAATGTGGTCAAACACTGCAGTTTAAATCTGACCTATTACTAGACGTCCCGAGGCAAACACCGTGGATAACTTAGTGACTAAGTAAGTAGCTACACCTGAATGAATTAGAAAAGAAACAAGGCTTCACAAATAAAAGGGCAAATCAGACTTAATATTTTACGTTTATGCACGTTTGTTGTTACAGTTTTTGCTAAAATTCTTTATTTACAATAATAATACATAAAAACACGGGAAGAAAAACTAAATATACTACTTCTAACAACAGCATAAAAGGGAGGGGGGGGGGGGGGGCACTTAGAAAACCCTGAAGAAATAATCTAAGTGTTCCAGCACTGGTTTAGTAGGTACCACTATTAGTTGGTACTAAATATTAGGAAATTATATTCAGACTCGCCTCAATATAATAAAACATAATTGTAAAAGGTTCAGTAACATTTTAGTAGAATTAAAATCAAAATTAGATCGTTCTCTGAGAACCTCTGACATTTATAATCGTATCTCTTAGTTTATTAGGTAATTACGAGTACCTACTTAAAATTGTAATGTGTTTAATGTTTAGTGCATTTTTGCAACATTTTTTGTGGTTCTTTTATAGACACAAAGGAATTTTAATACCTAGCCGTTGTGGTACATAGTAATTTAATATTAAATATCTTGTAGTATTAATCGCTGAACTAAACCAAATAAATAAAATGCAAGCAAAAACTATAACAACAGATATAAATAAACGTAACATATTACGGCTGATTTGCATATTAAGGCTATTATACTAATAGGTCCTACTATTACGACAATGTAAGGAAACGTTTATACTGGTAATGTATCGACAAAATGTTTTTCATTGATGAGCTAAATTCAAGAAGATCTACATTAAATTCAGTTGTTAAAAAAATCATATAATTAAATGGGCACATTTTTTGTGGATGTCCACAACCTTCTTTTCCGTATAATATTTATAGCAACTTATTATGGTAGTCTGCTTTAGTTTCCTCAATAAATAATTCATATTAACAAACATTTATGTGAAATAATAAGGCACTGTTATTTTAAACCCAGTTGCTAAGGCTGGTGTGAACAGTGGCTTACATTGCAATAAAAAATGCCGCAAAGGTTGGACAAAACACGAGTGTTTATTTGGACCATTATGGCGTAGGTTTATATGATAATATAATGAGGTAACTGGGTTTCCCGCTATATTGTTCAACATGAATATATGTAGGTACACTTGAATACATCTGTTAATTATTTTCATTATATCAAAACTGGTGCTATAATATTCCTTTGTGTTTGGATTTAGAACAATGAAATCGAGGTAACCTAATGATTTGTACGTCTATTAATCAGCAAAGCTAAGTATCACGATTTCCTTTGAAATGAACTTATAAGTTTTTTAACTTATTCAAAGTCTGCGAACACAAATTTAAAATTTACGCATAAAACTAAATGTTAATTAGAATAAAAATGCATTTATATTGAAACCTGACCCAACTTCATTGCAATTTTTTCATCAAAAACTAATTAAGCAAATACCTTCGACAGGCCATTACACGCACGCATTTGATATTAAAATATGCATGATTATGTATTAACAACATTGTAAGATGTTTCGCAAAATGCCGAAATGTTTGGGACGCCCACGTGTGCGGGACATATACATGAACGGTCCGGTCAGAGCGAGCACTCACATATATTGCGACTTATGGTACTGCTTATACAGGAGGGTTGGACACTTTGCTAAAGTTAATGATAAAATTTAAATAAAAATGACCACTACAATTTTATATTAACTAATGAAAGAATTTAACAGTAAGTACATGAATTTTAAAATGAATTGTTTTATTCATCTAAAGTAGTTTAATTTAGTGCAAAAATCAAAATCAAAGATTCAATTGTTTTATTTATTTATTTATACTTGCACACATACAATTTTCCAAAAAAAATACATTTGATACGACTGCTCCGTTAGCTTAGTTGGTAGTGGCTCTGCCTTCTAATCTAGGGGTGCGGGTTCGATTCCCGCATAACACAAGTAATTATGAATATTAAAAATTGTTATTACTTGTGTTGAGTTTGGTCGTTTCTATGTATAATAAGTATGTATTTACAAAAGAAAAGTATATATTATGTATTATATCAGTTATCTAGTACCCATGATACAAGCGTAAGCTTAGTATGGGGCTAGATGGCGCTGTGTGATATGTCCTGAAATATTTATTTATTTACATTTGCCCCGAGGTATTGGGGCGCAGCAAGAGATAGCGTTATCTAGCCAGAGTCTTTACAAATTTTGCTTACATCTAATAGGTAGTCTTGGCTTGAAATGTAAAAAATCACAAACCTAAATTAACAATACATACAACAGTCATAGTTTTATTTGTAATTTATCAAATTATCATTTAAAAAAATGTATTTGTTTATTTTGACAGCTGCATCTTATCATATCAAACAATACCTACATTAAAGCTTGTCCCTCACAAGCTAGTGTCTGCCAAGTTTCTCACATAACGTAGGTTAAAATGTACTCACAAAGTGCTGAGATCAAGGCTAGGACTGTCATCTATTATGATCGTATCTGTTTAACAAGTTCAAGTTAAATAATCGAGCGGTCCCAACCGGATCCGGAGCGATCAATGAACTAAATACCTAACAAGTACTCTGATAAATGCTACAAGGGCCTATATGAGTTTAATACGAGCCAAGCCTATGATACTAATTTTCATGTTGATAAGGCCAGTGGTGTGGTATTTTAGTTTTGATTTTCATACATCCTGTAGTACATGCATGCAGTAGAGCGGTCGGCGGCCTTGCCACGCCTAGGCTTGGCTAACTGCACACATATTATATACAATTTATATTAAATGCTAGGCTCAAATCTAGTGTTGCTAGGTAAGCTAGCCACTTGCGTAAATAGCGCGCCCTCGGTACAATGTTGCCTTATCTACCTTTTTGCTGACAGCTCGAGCCGATACCGATTTTAATTTATGATAATCCGAACTTAGAGCAGTAGACGCCGTACGTTTTTGTGTCACGGAGAAACCTATATGAGTATAAGGTCCTTAGCTACTTTTATAATTTTGACCAGAAAAGTAGGTAAGATTGGAAGCAAAAAAAATAAACTACGTGCTTTATGCATGTTTTAGGGAGCCAATTAAAGTTTTAAGTTTGAGTCTGATTGAGAGATTCATATTTTATGAGTATAGATAGTTCATACCCTGGTATATTATATTACTCTATGGTTCATACTGTAGGTACAAATAACACTTTACTAGAAACCCACATTTTAAAATAAGCTACTGCTATGTAAGAAAAATTCAATAAAATAACCATGTTATTGAATGTATGAATGCAGCAATATACAAGATCTCGTTAAGATACAAGTAATAGATTGATTACCGGGCCTCGAGTAGGATTATTACTCCTTTGAACTGATCGCTATGTGAAGTAATTCTTTGGTGTAATATTTTAATATACATCTAAACTAGTATTCTACAAATAGCTAGCATATTCAACATATTACTGTGGAAATAAACTTATTGAAATGTAATAATTTTCCCGAGTAGAAATTCTACGAAGTCGAGGAAATAGATAGATCATTTCAATCCTTCATTCGAGGAATTTAGTCCTGTAGTATTTATATATCTTTTGTAACATCTGGAATTAGTACTTTAAATTAAAAGAGAAAACGTTAATCATGTGATATAGAGATTGCTTTCAGTTACTAAATCGTATAAACGTGTATGAATAGGAGGAAAAACAAACAAAAAAAATTCGCTACTAACTTCACTCGATATACTCTATTGCTCATGTTTACTGGAAATGCATAATTTTGCGCAATCAAGGGTGATAAGCGCATGATTTGCGCTAAGTGCATGCAGTCAATACATGTAGGTATTACCAGATTAGGTATTATTCAAAGATAGAAGTTTGTATTATATGTACCTGCTGGTAGCGGCGCGACATCTATCGGTACATCTGTCTTACCTGTGAACAAACAAATATAATCATTAAACATGATTCAAACAATTACTATCAGTTTGTAATTTTGCAGATTTTAAAGATAGAATATAGTTAAAAATAAGGTAAATAAAAACATATACTGTTGTAAAACCTCTCAAATTAATTGAAGTTTTATATCTTCTTCGTTTTTTTTCTAGTTTCTGTAAATAAATTGTTTTGTATAACTGTCAGTTCAAGTCAGTCAATTTTAGGCAGATCAGAATAAACCATGTGGTTTTATACTGCATATAACGAATGACAATAATATATGGTGTACCTAGTTTTTTCGTCGGACCACATAGAAAAGAGTTCGGTAAGACTTTCTCTCCAAGTGTAGGCATTAAAAAGCAATTTCAACTGGAATAGTAACAAACGTTTTTTAATTAAAATTGAGTAATAAGTTAATTAGTGAAGTAATAAAATTGTTCACGATTATTACATTTCAAGGACAAGTCTTATATTTTCGTTTACTGTGACCCTGAATGATAGTGGGATAAAAAATAATTTGGACAACTGTAATGTACTAGATATTTAAGAAATGTTAGTATACCCTCATAGGGTGGGAACTGGTAAAACTGTTTTCACTAACTGAATAAATGAATTTAAATGTGAATTCAAAAATGTTTTTAATTGCCATTCCAATACCTACATTTTCATTTCTCACCTACGAGTATAGATACAGTTTGTAAATCTGATATGATGAAAACTGTTCAACTTGCAGTTTCAGCTCTTACCGGTAAAGTCATGAGTCTACGTATCGTATCTATTAACTAGAGGAGTTAATAGATACGATACGTAGACTCATATAGCTCTAATACGAAGCAAAAATAAATATACTGCGATTAAAATAAATCAAGTATGAAATAGATGGTGAATACGAGCTGGTGACCCGATATTCCCCGAGCGTGGCTATTAGCCGTCCGATTGGCTCGTTTGCGCAAAAACCCACCATATTTTTACGTTTGCCAGATTGGAGGCACTTTGTATCCCTAATTAATGATTTCACACTCATCGCTGCCTACGTTATTGTCGCCAGAGTTGGGTATGTTTAAACATGAGGATGGAATAGTAAGAGTCTTTTACGAATACAATTAAAAGTAACGGAAGAAGAAAATGGAAATGTGAACACTTTACTCGTAAAAGATACCTTCAGTAGCATCGGTCTGTAGTTAAATAAATAAAAATAGCCTTTATTCGGTCTGTAGTTAGAGTTTCCCAAAGTTTCTGTCATAAGAAATAAAAGACAACTACGGCTTTTAAAAAGATAGCTGAGAACAATTCAAAAATTATTTTCGATTACGAAAAATATGCTCGTAGTTTTTTTTCTGAATAGATGGAAAGATAGAATAAATATACATCTTACCTACTTTCATAGCGTTTTTGACACGCTATGCTATATCTAACAATAGTATGCACCTTGTTCTTAAATAATACCAGATCCATGTTTTATTAAAACGCAAAACAGGATGAGGTTTTATTTTTCACGCGCAACAAATTAACCACATTTGTGAGAAATATTGTTCCTACCTCAGTTACTGTGGTTATTCCGTGTTTGTGAGTATAACGTGACTAGGTATTGTAATACACACCAATTTCTACCTGTTTGAACTAAGGTTACAACAGGTAAGTCTTAAGATACAAGATAATTAATTATAATCAAATTCATGAGTTGCTGGAATTATGGCTTAGGTAGGTATGTTAGAAAATTTACAACACATTATATATATGGCAGCGAAGTAAAAACATTCCTTGATTAAAACGGTCTTAAGACAAATTAAAGTTAAATCTCTAATCAAAATTTGTTCATGATATTGGAAGATTCGGTGCAACTCAGATGCATAATAAAATATACAAAAATTAAAAATTCACTAAATTAAAAAAAGGAATTAAAAAAATACGAAAAATGTTCTATACTACATAGAATCACAAGTACATAAAACACGTTAAAATACTTCGGCAAATTGACCTGACCTATATAAACGTACTTTAGTTATTCTAATTTATGCAGGTTTCAAAGGGTCTAAGATATTTCATATTTATTTATTTTCGTATAAAAACTCTTCGAGCCAAAAGACAAACTACTTTGTATCTAAGATCACGCAAATCATATTTGGTTCTTACGGGTTCAAAGGTGATCTATAAACATCCCAATAAATATGTCAAAGGATTCATTTTATCCTCACAAAAACAAGCGAAAGAAATATAATACTTAATACTATGTGATATCCGCAACTTCATCCACTTTTATTACAGTAAGTTAAAAGTAGGCTGTTTTTTTTTTAATGGTCATTATAATACAAAACTTTACTTCGACTTCAAAAATCATGATGACTATATTGCTACATCATATCATAGAAAAGAAACCATCAAACCATCAACATAATACCAACAAACTCTCTTTGATTTAACATCAGATGTACATATATCGTATATATTTCCGAGCACGTGTAAAGAATCAAGAAACTTGTAGTTTCTGAGCTGAAAACAAAGTAAATAATTTGTGGGCTTCAACGAACAATTCCGTTAAATATCTCTGAAGTAGGATGGAAGCTTAGCGTGGGCCAGGCATGGCGGACTTAACGCTACGTACGCACTACTCCAGACACAGGGAAATATGAGGCATGTTGTTTTCTAATCCCTTCCAGTTTGTTGATGAATTGGTCGTTTATTTCTTACGTATTTAACTTCTCAAGTTATCAAGTTATCACATGTAGAAGAGTAATTATGCAAACACTCATTTTCAGCCCTTGTTGACTCACTGCTGGGTGCTCCCTTAGGTGGCATAGATTTTATATTATATCACCAATGTTAAGCAAAGATCAGTCCTTGGATGGGTGGCCAAAAAGTGGATTTTTATTATGAGTGCTTCCGTGGCTCGGATGACACGTTAAATTGTAGGTCCCGGCTGTTTGTAGATAAGTAGTACGGCAGTCGTTAAGCCATGACAAAAGCCGTTAGGGCGGCTTGATAAACTCTCGACACCAGAGTTGGCCACCCATTCGATAAGAAGTAGAATATTTACATATAAAATATTTCACAATAACGCCATATTTCACTTAAGATAGCTTGCTAATTAGCTCTGGCGAAGATGACGAGTATTATTTTTACTTTTTTACCTAATGTAAAATAGAAATAATTTGTCCGATGTAGTGCGTGTATACTCCGAAACTGAGCGCGGATCAAATGTCAGCGAAATTAGGGCAATATTTTGCCAATACCCAATACCGAACTGAAATTATACAAGAACACTTGACGCGAATACTAAGTCTTGTGTCTATATTATATGCTAAATATATAACGAAGTTTCGTTTGAACGATCGATTGTCAAAAAGGATACTTTTACAACAATATCTTTAAAAACAAACTTCTATAGTAGTAAAAAAAACAAAGTACTTCTAACTACTATACATTAAGAGCTTGCTTAACTTGCTTTACAAAATGATGTTCATGTAATGATAGTAAAATGTAATAATATGTGTGGCGACATGCAAATTTCATAACATGTTATAAAAATAAAAAAAACTGTTTTTTTAATTAAAATACTTACTACTTCCTTTATGATACTTTAAAATTTAATCTATAGATTTTTTTAATAAACCATATAATATACACATATATACAATAATAAAACTAAATAAGAGTATGTACATTTAACCTAAATTAGAATAATCAACAAATCAATTACCCATATTAAAGTAACACTAACAGTGGAAGACTTTAATAAATTAATAGAAACAGCTTTGTAGTATTTTTACATGACCAACTTGTTTTATTTCAACCAATCTATAGATTACTTTGCGGTTTTACGTTTACTTGTTATGTAAAGTAGCATTTGTGATTCGCAGAACCATGGAAGATGTTTCTGATATAGATCTTTTCTTTGTAACACTAGAGGAAAATATCTATTTGCCGCGTATTCGGTAGAAAATGAACACTTCTAGTATTTCAAGG
The DNA here is from genome assembly GCA_964023185.1 of Macaria liturata. Taxonomy (NCBI): domain Eukaryota; kingdom Metazoa; phylum Arthropoda; class Insecta; order Lepidoptera; family Geometridae; genus Macaria; species Macaria liturata. The sequence goes on from OZ026816.1 coordinate 12,119,025, forward strand.
AAGACGCGAAATTGCGATACTTTGTGTTAATATACTAAGCACATTGTAGTACATTAGTTATTGCATTTTTTTAATAAATCTTTACCGAGGATTTTCAGCTGCTCGTAAATAGTATGAAGTGGAGCGTCCGTAGCTCAGCTAGCGGAGGCAATCGCATGCGATTACCAATGTTAAGAAAGGTCGACGCGGTCAGTACGCGGATGGGTGACCGAAAAGTGGCATTATATTTTAGGCGCTGCCGTGGATCGGATAACACGTTCAATTATAGGTCCCAGCTGTTTGTCTAGTACGGCAGTCGTTAAACCATGTCAGATACCCTTCGGGCGGCTTGATACACTCTCGACACCAGAGTTGGCCACTCTCATTCAATAAGAAGTAGAAGAATAGTATGAAGTAAATAAACTCACTTTTGCTCCTACGTACAGGATCACGCTGAGATCCATTTATTCTGTTACCTATTTGATAAGAGGTCCGTAGTATCTTTGCAAAGAAGAAATTATATTAACTTTACACTAGGAGCTCCCTGCGGCTTTACCCGCGTAATCCGAGAACAAAAGCAGCTAATGTGTAATACCAGATTCTAATCTCTATACTAAATTTCATGCAAATCGGTTGAACCACTGGAGCGTGATGAAATAATAAACAAACACCCACTCTCATGCACAAACTTTCATCTTTATAATATAAGAAGACAAGTGTGAAGAGTGATGTGTCTGAAAAATCTGGACACCAGAGTTGGCTCAACGACCTTACTTATTAGGTATTTGTGTACAGTGAACAAATGCAAAAATGTACATAATGTATGTTTACGCACCAGTACCCTGGGTATGTGCAACTTGCAACCTAATCACCGACCAACGTCTTTGTTGGCCGACCGTTTCAACACCTCGCAAGGAAAGCCAGATAATTAGCCACTTTTATGATATAATGAACTTTAATACGTATACGCTTGTTTTATTGTGATTTGCTAATTAAATAGTCTTAATTAATAAAAGAAGAGTGCAATATTTTTTTGATCCGCTTAAAATATGTTCTTGGTTCCCTTAATATAGTCAAAGATTTTACAACGTAAATGTGCTGATTAATTTTATTTTGCATTATATTTTGTCACAGAATAAAATCTTTATAAATGTCATCAAAAAGTAATTACATATCATATTATATTACTCTATGGTAGTTACTGTCTCTATATGGCAAAACAATCTAATTACGATTGAGTCAAACACCGCAGCCAATCCTACAATAATTCCATTATCCAATCAATTATCACGTGATAATACTGCACCAAAACTGATAAGCCGAGTTATTGTCAGTTAATTGTCCAGTTATTGTTGAGTTATTGTCCAGTGATTGTTAATTAACGTAACGTTGTGGGCTGGTATCACGTACCGATAATACCGTGCTTAAGTTAGCATACTCAGTGCCGCGTGGGGTATTTATTGATTTGCGTGTAGCTGTTTGCTAACGACACGTGTAACACTAGCTTTAAATAAGGCTTATTTAAACTTGAATAAGAGAGCTTTAATATAATAAGATATATCGGCGCGAGAAGATAATTAGTCAATAACAATTAATACTGTATTTATTTAATAAAAACTTAACATTGCCATCCAACGTGGCAATGCCGCCAGCATGCTGGGAACGTTGCCTACAGATATACTTTTTTTATAGGTGTTTTAAGTTTATTAAAAGTTTTAGTTTATAAGTTAGGTATTAATTAGTTAAGTTTTTATTTTTAATTAGTAAAATTTGTTTTGTAAGTTTTTATTAATAATTAGTCTTAATTATTTAATGAATTATTATAATAATTAGTTTACATTAAGTAAATAAGCTAAATTGATGATTTAAATTGATTTGTAAAACTTAAAAGTAATGATTTGAATTGTTTTGTAATACTTAAATTCTCATTTAAAAACTATTTGTAAATATTAATAATTTCATTAATTATGTGTTTCTACAATGCACAATATTTATAAATCACACGTTACTACTCTGTATTTAAAATTGTAACGGTTAAAGACGACCACATTTTTTTTTATTGGAGTGACGTCAGCAGTGCTGACGTTACAAGTTTTTAAAAAACAATATGGAGGTCCCTCCTCCGTCAGATATAATAGTGTAGTGGCTGTTTTGCAGATTACTACAAGCTATATTGCAGATTAGCAATTTCTTTATTCTTTGGCAAATGTTGAGCGGTAGTAAATGTTGAGATAGTGTGGTTTATTTGAATTATATTACCGTCTTTTACATGGTGGTGGATAGAATAATGATATACCTGTCACCTGCGTTGTAATCAAAATGTGATATGCTAAACAGAAGCTGGTTTTAATTTTGTAAATACCTATGCAAAATGTAACTTTAAATTTATAATTTACGATATAAAGACAGACCATGTCAAAAGTGTTTACCACTGACTTTTCAGCAGTACCATCAAAGAAAGGAAAATTCATATATTTCTTTGTTTACTTTGAACTCCGCAGCATCATTATTTTTCGCCTCAAATTAACGTCACGTCGGAGGCCTTTGCGGAGAGAAATTAAATTTATTATCCTAACTTGTATACTGTTTACTTGAAAAATCCCACAGATTCTGGTAGGTAAACGTACTTATAACTTGCTCTTTTGAACAACTCTTGATAATAATCACGGGTAATTACTTAATAAAAATGAAAATAAATATATGTATGTCTGCTATTATTTGACACATTGCTCATAGTTACATTTAATCCAAACTATTGATATCCGCGGCTTGGAGCGTTTTATTTCGGGATAAAACTTTAGTAACACCACGACCCTAAGAAAGATCACGATGATTCGTCACTCCGTTTCGTCGTGAACTCTATCGCTACACTATCGCTTTTATGTTATGGTATGATTATGTAAATAGATGAAGTATATTTCATTTTTTATATTATTTAGCTCCACCTGTATGCGATTATCATGACTATGCATTAGTTGAAAACAAACACGGAAACTGAGTTTTGGTTGCCATGTTTACTTAATGTCGGGACGAACTTGTAATTACTAGTGAAGTGAAATAGTTCCAAAAATTATAGGAATTTATGCGAATAGAAAAGTTTTTTTGTTAATCTGTTTTAATAATAGAATAGAATATAATATAACTTTAATGTACACCATAAAAACACAAAAATTACAAAACAGAAATAAACATACTTAGATAATGAGTGCTAAGAAAATATTATTTTTGAAGTGTAGTAAACATTACTAGTTTAATACACATAGTTTCATTAGTCATCAGCAATTCAAATATTTAATCATTCTTATTTTCAAGACTGTATGTAATACTTACGAAAGAACATATTAACTCTAACTATTATTTCAAGGGAAACCTATAGATGGTTCTCAATAATTATTCGAATAAGATCAAATGGAGCACCACTTCACACTGGGTAGTAAATGAAGTGATTATATTTGCAAAGTGCGTTTGCATAACGTATTTCGCACCGGCATTGTAATTCGAATTAAAGTTGATTATCGCCATTATTACCTCTTTGTTTTGGCATCAAAAGGCTATTAAAAGTTGTATCTAATTTTAGTTATAAATTTGTAATTAACGAACCTACTAGAATCGAAAAAAAAAGTGCTACTTGTATAGATAATTTCCTTGTAAATTTTGATGCTTGTGAAAGTACTGTTTTGAATAGAAAAATAGCTGACCATAGAATAATTGAGTTGAAAATATTTGACAAATCTTTAATTAATAATACCGATGACATGTGTACACGATTTACAAGACATATAACAATTAGTAATAAAAAATATTTTCATCACCTTTTCAATAAAGATTTTGTACAGCTTAAAAATCAAATAAACACTTGTAATGATACGGGTACAGGAATGGAGATTCTACAAAGCGCAATCAAATTTTATTATGACATAGCTTTCCCTAAGAAAAAGTGTAACAAAAAATATAAACCTCAAAAATGGTTCACGAAAGGTACTGAAATATCTAAAAATAATCTAATAAATTTGGAGATGATACAAGAAATTCAGCCGTGTAACCGCCTACGCATATATATACGTAAATATAAAAAGATTCTTCGAAAAGTGTACAGCGCTGCTAGAAATTTACAATACAGATATAGAATAAATAAAGCGAAAAATAAAATAAAAGAGACTTGGAATATAATAAATGAACAAGTAAGAAATAGCAGGAGACAAACTAATAAGAAACCTATAACTAAAATCATATCTGAAGATGGTGAAGAGTTAACAGACTGTAAAGAAATTGCTGACAATTTTAATGACTTCTTTTGTAATATAGCCCACAAACTGACATGTAATACTAATATTGACGTAGAAAAATGTAAAACATATTTGAAAATCTTTCCAAAACCTACAAATACAATCCAATTTGACCCAGTTGACGCTAGAGAATTATTGACAATTGTTAAACACATGAAACCAAAGACAACACCGGACTATTTTGACATCAATTCAAAGACATTGCGAGATCTAATTTTGGAAAATAATTATTTAATGGAATTGTTATATATCGTAATCAATAAATGCTTAGAAAAAGGAATTTTCCCAGACTGCTTAAAGTACGGTAGGGTTATTCCTTTATACAAGAAAGGCGATCAAATGGTACTTAATAATTACAGACCAGTTTGTATACTACCTACAATCTCAAAAATAGTAGAAAGCATAATCAAAAAGAGAATAATAACTTACTTTGAAGCAAATAAACTGTTTACTAACGCTCAATATGGTTTCCGCCCAGGTAGGTCAACTGAAATGGCTATAAGGAAAGTCATATACTATATTCTAGAGTCCTTGGATAGGTCAAAAAAATGCGCAAGCATTTATTGTGATTTATCTAAAGCTTTTGACTGTCTGAGACATGATATACTACTGCTCAAGCTTCAGTTTTATGGTTTTAAAGAAAAAGAACTTAATTTCATGAGGACTTACTTAGAAAACCGACAACAAGTTGTAACAGTTAATGAAATCAATTCATCAATCAGTTTGATGAATATTGGAGTACCTCAAGGTTCTATCCTTGGTCCAGTTCTGTTCTTAATATATATTAATGACCTGGTAAATATAATGCCAGAATGGACTTATATAAGCTTATTTGCAGACGACACACATGTGGGATTAAATGACAAAAATATAAATGACCTCAGAACTAAAATTGACAAAACTATGACAGTCCTCAAAGAATGGTTTAGTACTAATGGCATAATACTTAACACAGATAAGAGTGTAATTATGGAATATCAAACTAAGAAAAATGCCAAAGATATCTCTAGTGTTAAAGAAACTGTATTCCTCGGATACACCGTTGACCACACTATTACACATGAGGCTTACATAACCAAACTTTGCAGAAAATTAGCAAGCGCCAACTTTGCCCTATTTAAACTAAAGCCTTTACTGGATGAACCCTCAATTAAATCAGTATACTATGCATATGTACAATCACGGTTAAGGTATGCCATCACAGTATGGGGAAACTCATCAGAAATAATAAAAGTACTTAGAGCTCAGAAAAGAGTAGTTAGGACAATGCTTGGCCTGAGAAAACGCGCTCCGGTCAAGCAGCACTTTAAAGAACAAAGACTTATGACTGTTATATCTCTGTATATTTACACATGTTTACTGGAGATCTATAATGAAAAGTCCCTGCTGAAAAAAGATAACCATTACAACCTAAGGAATATAGTCGCATTGAGGTTACCAAATAACAGATTAAAGAAAGTACAAAAACAAGGAATCTATAATAAAGTCTGTATGTTTAATAAACTGCCACATAGATTAATTAACTTGCCTCCGAACGCTTTTAAGAACATTATTAAAAACTTCTTTCTTAACAACCCATTTTATACACTAAACGAATACATGAGATTGCCTTTGACAGAATCATCATTTATGTATGACCAAATTGTTATATAAGTTTAGTAAGTAAGTCTAATTTAATTTAAGTAGGTATGTACCATATAATTAAGAAAAAATGTAAATTGACTTGCCCAATGTAACGAGATGTTATAAGGTGAATAAATTTCTATTATTCTATTATTCATCGTAATCGAACAATATGTTAACGAGGTATTTAAGTTTGATTGGTTCAATTTAATTGGGATTATTGTAAATTTAGGTATATTTAAGCTTACAAATAATTTAGGTAAATTGTTTGAAATAAAGTAACCTCTCTAAAAACAAAAATATGTACCTATCTTGTTTAGATCTCAATTCACGAACTGTTCCCTCCGTAAATATTAAATGTAAGTTTTAAACTTTTCCTAACTAAAACTCAACCAGTAACGACAACGAAGTCTTCTAATGTTTTAAAGTATTAAGTAGTATCACAATATAAACTATCGATGACCCTTTCAATATTGATAAGCTGGCTGTCAATAAACCGCCGTGTACAGAACATACAGTAACGCGTGGATAACTCCAATAACTCCCGTACATTGTTGACGGTGAATATTGCGGCTTCGACGTGATCGTATTATACCATTATTGGATACAAGCTTTTTGAACGGATCACTTTGTTTTAATCTAGTTAATCCATGGACTATATCCACTGGTTTCACTACAGTTTTTGGGAATTTTTGGTAAAAATAGAGAGCTTTATTGACAGTGTTAGGATTCAATGCACTATAAAATAAGTTACATAATTCATTAGCATGACAACGAGCGTTACTTGCGGTTTCTCGCCCACAAAAATAATGTATTAATCTATTAATAATCATAAGATTTAAAAACAAAACTACAAATTCGTAGTACATATATGTACTTTTAGTCAATAATATAATTCATCGTAATCAGTTATTCGTTACATTGTATGTAGGTCCCGACTGTCTGTTTAGTACAGTCGTTAAGCCATGTCAGAGGCCCTTCGTGCGGCTTGATAAATTCTCGACACCAGAATTGGCCACTCTCATTCGATAAGAAGAAGATCCTAATCCGTAACATTCAACTACAACATTAAACTAAACATTCAATTGTAAACGTATCTATCGATAAACTATACACGATCCGTAACTAGATATAATATACTTACTGATACATTTTTTTATTAACTTATACTGTCCCACTCCTGGGCAAAGGTCTCCCCCAACTCCCTCCATGCTTTCCGGTCGAAGGCTTCCTTACGCCAGGCACCCCGAAATCGGTCGAGATCCGATACACAACTATACTATAGGTTTTTGCAATAATTGTAAACTATCGTAACTATTGCAATTTGTGTGCATCACTCTCGGCGAGCACAAAGGAGCAGGTGACGCAAGTCTCGTAGCATCACACGAAGTAAGGACGCTCCGATACCTTTCACCGCATCGCTCAATATTGGCGTCTCTCGGAAACATTGCAAGAGCGTGCTAACGGACCACGAATGTACAGGTATTCGAAGGTTGGAGCAAGGAGGTAGGAATACAGACCGAGTGTGTTGGACTCAGGACTGTATGATGAGGTGTTGAAGCTGAATTGAGGTAATACAAATTTAAATATTGCAAAATAACGTAAAACATTTACATGTTTAGTGTGCAACATATGAAAATTTCACGTTCAGAATGTAATTTTTGCATCTATTACGACAATGGTTCAAACCGAGCGCATACGAGTACAAATCAGAATTTAATTCTTTTTTACTTTTCTGATGCAGTTCTGTTAGAAAAATGTGAACAAAAAATTTGAAGCTGGTTGAAAGTAATTACGAGTAGATCGTTATTATAATACTGAAAAACTATGTTCTAAATAAATACTTATAAATACTAATACTTTTTATAAAACATTCTTATATTATCTTCAACCTTCAATCAACCTCAGATATCTAATACATTCCCAATACACATGCTATCTGCGAGTTCCCTTCTCTCCGTCTGCAGAGACGCGCCGAGCTCGCAAGATGAGCAAGGCCACTGCAATCGGCCTCGGGCGCCGCCTTTCTTCTCGCTACATATTGTACAACCTTGCTGTTTTAATTACTTTTTAATAACTATATATTTGGGGTAATTAGCCTTGATTTATGTAACAGATGCTATCGCGTATGTAGGTTCTAAACGTAACAACATGCGAGGTGTTTTGATCTGGAATAAAAAGTAGTCTATCTATATAATACACAAATTTTATTCAAATCGGTCGTTTGAGCATGAATAACACACTAATAAACTTTATTGTCGTTAAAAGGATAAAATAAGCTTAAACAAACAATTATGTATTAAGTAAGTGAAGTACAATGTTCATAAATTAAGACAAGAGACTGAAACAGATCTCAAAGAGTTTTTTGGAAACAATTTTGGTATCTGTGTGTCAGATAAGGCTGCTGTTTCTAACATTCTAGCATAAAGCTTTAGAATTACTCTTTTCTTTACTGGAAAAAAAATATCCACATGATCACAAAAGAAAACTAAAACGTTTCCTTAATTTTCCATGATATGTCAACAAGTGCGTCCGTGGTGTGGCGTGTAATTAGAGCTAGGTGACGTCCACATTAGATTTAGGGCCGGCGGGAAATCAGCGCGGACGTGACGCGCGCGACGTGACGACGGAGGGACTAGGGATGGGGCTTAGTTACATTGATTTGGAATTGTGAGGGATATTAAAGTACCAGTATATTATATACTTACAACGCCCCGTGGTGCTACCCGCATTAATTATATCCTTCGTGCTAATCCTGGCTCTTATCTACCTTTATGCCAAACTTCAACTAAATCGGTTCAGGCGCTTAAGCGTGAAAATTTTACAAACATAGACGCATAGACTTTCGCCAAATAATAAAATTAGATGATTGCATCTTTCAAATTGTGAATTTTACCAAGCACTGAATCTACGGAGCAAATGACGTGACATAGCAGAAGTTTATACTGATAAATAGTACAAATCCTTTGTTGATTTTTCATATCGATCGACCAACAACAGTGACGTGTCCCACTCCTACGCGTGTCACGCGGGAGATGTCGGACAGCGCGACACGTTTATTGCTTCCAAAGCGGACTAATGGGAAATTATGCATGTACATACATACACACATACATGTAGCTATAGCATATGGTGCTACATGATGTTGTATTTATATACGATATTTATTGGAATTAATTCATTATCATTATACATTTTAAACAAGAACAGTCTCACTTATTTGAAAATAAGGTCATAATACGTCATAACGCCATAACTGTCGTCACTTAAAAAGTATTAAAATGACTTAAGTACTATAGTTTTCAATAGCATAAAAAATTAAACCATTTTCTAATATTGAACTGTTGATTTGCACTGAATTGCGTGGCTTGGCATGAGAGAAGAGAGGTCTATGCTCAGCAATACGATAAAAGTAGCTTGAAAATAATAAATTACTATCATTGACTATTTACTAACAAATACCAAGACCAGAGGTAAGCTCGCTGCAGCAATTTTTATTACCTGTAACAAAAACAAAAACATTGTAAATATATTTTGAGGAAATATTTAACAAATACTGTTTGCCTTCGGGGGTCCAACAATCAATTCCATGCCGGAGGGAATTCGAACTCCAATATAAAAGTGATCAAGTAAACACATACAATTTGGACTACAAGCTATTTATGCCTAGTTACTGGTAACTAATGCGTAAACTTTTAAGGGCGGCTTCAGGACGTCAAAAGCTTATTTTAGCTTTTGGAAATTCAGGGAAAAAATTGTTTAAACTAAATGCTACCAACTGCCCTTAGGGTCTGTAACATGCCATAACGTCTGTCAATAAAAATAGATTAGAGTCTAATATAAAAGTCATATTAAAATCACTTTACTATAAGTATCTAAATTATGATTAAATTTCAGTGAACCTCAAAGAAGTTGTAGTGCAACTTTAATTACCGGCTTCAGAAGTGCGCTTCCATGGAAAAGTACATCACACTGCAGGGCAAAAGATTTTCCACAGAATCCGCGTGAAAAATATAAGTTGACTTCTTTATATGATATTTCATAATTTTATTACACTTTTACTATATTATGTTTGAAATATTTAGCGTAACTGCAGTCTAAAGAATGGAATGTTAACTATGAGTAGCTATTACATTTTTTTAATGAACTTGCATCTCAAAGTATGAAAGTCTACATGTACTTTAATTAGTTTGCTTGTAGTTTGACTATTCAAACAGAGGTAGTTTCTGAAACAGTTGTATATTTCTACCACAAAAATTCATAATGAAATTGTTTTCCTGATCAAATAGTCAATTCGTTAAATAAATATAAATAAATATAAATATAAATATTTCGGGACATTGCACACAGCGCCATCTAGCCCCACACTAAGCAAACGCTTGTGTCGTGGGTACTAGATAACGGATATAATACTTATATACTTTTCTTTTGTAAATACATACTTATTATACATACAAACAACCAGACTCAACACAAGAAACTATACATTTTTGAAATGCATAAATACTTGTGTCAGGCGGGAATCGAACCCGCAACCCCTAGATTAGAAGGCAGAGCCACTACCAACTAAGCTAACAGGCCAGTCTTCGATGAAATGTTCGATTCGACGAAATGTTCGAGTATTATTAATGACGTCACATCCACTCATCTTGTTTAGATTGTGGCTAATCATAAGCTTACCTACTGGGATGTTTTTCAATCAACTCCCTACTTAGTGGTGGGACATCTTCGATTTGCAATATCGATACAACGAACAATGGTTATGATAACTAAGTCGATTCTGATTATAATAAAATAAAACAGACGTTTCTTAAACGGCCTACAGAGAGGCCTTCTAATGGAAAGTGATCACATGGATTCCAATAATTGGACCATCAGATATATTGTTCGTTCTAACAAAATTTTAGATTAAGCGCACTTCTCTGTAAGCCAATCCTTTCTTTCCTGTACTAGATTTCATAACGTAAATCTATTGTACAAAGCAATATAATAATATAGTCACAAAGCTTTTAATTACTTAGATTAATCAGTTACTGCAGCTGCTTAGTTGGATAAATTGTAACTTATAAATACAGCTCCTAGCAGCACTGTTATGCAAATTAAGTTGAAAACAAGATAATTAAGTTACATTACTTTGCTGGTTTAGCATATATTAAAAGGTGTAAACTTAAATGCTATGCAGCAAGGGTAAGTAAAGGATTAAAATGCTTTAGACTAGTTTTTATAGAACATTGTACGGTCCATGATATTTTTTTAATGTACATGTTCAGAATTACAACCTTCCTATTGGCCACAACTTCTCTGTTTGTAGTTACTTAAAAGATTATAGATAGCCTAAGTGCGGGTTTAGCACTAAAATGTCGATTATTTCGGGCTATCGAGTGCCTATCGAGTATATAACCGATAAGTATCGACACGTCGCATCCCTATCTCCCCGGGATGCTATTAGCACCCGCATGAGCGGTCATTGACCTGCACCCACACATACACGAGTCTTGTGTAGAAAAGTGACACAATAGAATATTTTTATTTAATGTTTTTAACTAAATGTGCAATATTTCTTTACGTGATATCAGCACTCAGGAAAATATCAATGATATCCAGGATTAGTGATATAAAACTTGATGAATGAAATTTGAATCAAAACATCATTATCATCATTTGATCATCAGTCACAATAAGTAACTATGCAAAATAATGAGTTTTTACATGTTGCTTTGTAAGTTATATTCGTTTAATAACAGCGAACTTCAAATAATAATACAAAGCTCTGTTTCAAAGCTCTACAAGTTTTTATTCGACAACAATCTTTGATAAGCACATTTAAGTTACATAAAATCTTTTAAAACACATCGACATAATATGTATAAAATAGGTAATAATGATTGTGTCTCAAAACTTATTCGTATTCTAACTAATGCATAATACAAAGCACTAACTAATTTATATGACTGACTAATTTATATCGGGGATGATAGGGATCATCCCTGATAATAATATTTACTTAGCTAATTAAATCCTAATAGTAATGTGGTTAGTATGTTACTTAATTACCAGCACAAGCTCAGATGATTCACGACAGAGTGAACTAACAATATTATCTGATGAAATAACTTAGATTTACTATACAAGAATATATGTACGTTCACCTCGTTATAAACATTAAGAAATATTTATTTTTTAAAGTACAAAATTTTTAATATACACACGAATATAAAAAAAGTAATTATAACCAGGAAATATATACAAACTATTATGTAAGACACTTATAATATTAGCTTAAATGTTAATAGCTTGACTGTTTCGAAGCTGTTATTTTGAAAAACAAATACAATTATAAGTGCAAGAAATGACTCTTACCGATAAGGGCGACACCTGTGTTACTTACTTAATTGTATAAGTTTTAATAAAGATAAAGATAAAGAATCTTTATTGCTAATGTAAAGTTGTAACATACATAGGTATAGGTATAAGTACTAATATCACAGAATATGCTACACAAATTACAATATCTCGTCAAATTGAATTTAAAACATTTAGTTTTATAAAATTTTAGAAGTTACAATGTCTAGTTTTATTAATAAAATAATGAAATTTTTTTGTTATTAAAATCATGTCAAACATAATAATAGGTAGATACGAGTATGTAATCATACAATATGTCAACTTAAATAAATCTTGGTACTGTCACTTTAGCTGTATAGGGGCTAAAATGACAATTTGGCATCACACTCCTTAGTACTACCTAGTAGTTAATTACTTAATTTCTAAGCAAGATTAGAATCAGTTGCTAGTTGACTGTAGTCATTTTCAAAGTATTCTTTAAAACTGTATAGTGTCTGATCTAACAATAATTGTTTAATACTTTCGTTTCATACAATGTACAAAGATTTATCTATCTATCTATTTGCGTAGTTCACTTAATGCCAAAATGGACAAATGTCATACATCGGTAATCCCTTGTTTGATATTAATAAGGGTTTTACTGCGACGAAACTATCAGGAAGCTTGTTTTCTTGAAAATCTGACTTATGATGTACAATTATAAGATAAAGTGATCGGCAACAATACGTGGAACAATATTCTTTAAAAGTACATAAGTCAGTCGTGAGCTTAGGTTGAATCAAAGCATAAGATTATTTCGATTATATCGTTGCTTATTATCAGGCGAACTGAAACCAAGCGTAAACCTAATGATACAAAAATCGGTCAATATGGAAAATGCGTTACGTAAAAAAACTACAAAACCATTGAAAAAGCTTTAAACTATTACTTTATCAAACGTGTTCTTTCAATAAACCAGTTGTAACTACCATCTGAACATATTAATTAACACAATATAACTAAGCAAATTACTAAGAAGCAGAATCCTTATTAGATTCTCATAATCACTGTCATATACAAGTCATTAAGCAATTATTGATCGATTGATTAATGACTACAGTTTTTATAATTTAACAATCAACTGTGGACTTTTTTCACGCACTTTGATTAACATCTATCTAGATCTACTGATAAAGACAGTTCTTTTGTATTTGTGACGTGTAATTATTTTCTAGTTACGAGAAAACTGTTAGAATTGATTGTTTCTTGTAAAATTGATATCAGATAAAGACACGAGGATAGTAGGTACATATGTAATAGATATGTTGTACTAAGACTTAACAAGAAAAGAATAAAAAAAGTTGTGCGATGGTTTCGTCTATGTATCTTTTATCCATGGAAATGTAGTAGAACAGAGAGCCATAATGACAATTAATGTCTAGCAAGAAACTGTTTTAGTTAAAACTCGTACCAACAAGTTCAGTTGTTAATTTTTAAACTGTTATTATTATATATATATAAAAGTTCGAGTTTAAACGAATACGTGTAAGGCTTTGTTTAGAATTGTTAACTGAAATATTCACGGAACTCCTTTTGCGTTAAAAAAGTAAACATGTAAATAGAAAACTCTACATGCGTAGTTATTTCCAACACAAGCTTCAAGCCTTCTTTGTATTTTCCCGACACTCATAACTCTGTAACATGTTTTATTCTAAAACAGCGCTCAAGATATATGAAGTAAAACTTCCCGCGCATTTTAGCGGTTAATAAAATCCTGTCAGCTCGCGAGTCGAGTACGAAGGAGGTTTATTAGGTTCTCGAGGAGGTTCTAAACAGCTTTGAGGAGTTCGTAGAAGTATGATGCACGGAGTTTGCAGTCTGAGCTAGGAACATGAGTTTCCTTTTGTGAGAGTTTAGTTGATAGTGTGTTTAGGGGCTGTATTTTATGAACTCTTACTCATTTATTTTTAAGAAATGGGAATAAATTGGCTTTATTATTATTTTAATTTATTTCTTGAGTAGCTTCAAAATTAATATACCAAACTCACAATATATATTTGTAGATGTATCTAGGTCTGACTAAGTTTAACATTAGGTTAAAAATACCGTTTTAAATACGGTATATAATTAATATTGTTGTAAATAAATAATATTGTTGTAAACATACGATCGTTTTTTAAATATTATCAAATTTGTTATACTATCTTCAAGTAAGACATATACTAGAAATAGTAAAATATTGATGTGAACTTTAGTTACCCACTCAATTCAAGTTGAAGTGGAATTTACCGACCTATAAATAGAATACTTGAATCAAGCGCCATCAATCATAATTTACTTAAAGTTCGTTGGCCTCGAAAAAGGATGTCAAGTTATCCTCAAGTTAAATTAAAAACAACTTGAAAGTAGGCGTTTGTCGCCATTTTCTCATATACATGAGATTTACGCCTCAAACTTCCAACCTTGTTAGTACGCTTTGAGACTGTTTAAAGAGGTTGTATATTTTTTCTCCAAATTAAATTGACATCCTTGCTTAACTCAGTGGACGTAGAGGTTATGTAAGTGGCTGACTTAGCTTAGATTTCGTGCGAAACAGTCTTATGTATTTCATAGTATGTTTCATAAGGGTTTGTTTTCCAAATCAAAGAAGTCTTAATTTTATTATCGCAGTAGCATAAAACCTACTTTTAAACAAAAGCTTCTTAATTAATCGTAAGTAATTTACGTAAACATAAAATTAAGCTTACATTGTCCAAGTATAAGATTATTATTTAAAGCGTTATACAGGAGATAATTAAAAAGTGTTGGAAAATTAGGTACAATTGTCCTAATGTTGCTCCAATTTGTAGAACTTTGCCTAATATCTCGACTTATTCTCGATGTTTTATATATTTTTTTTCACTATGTATCACAATTAAATCTGTTTAAAGACAACGAATGTGTACAATACATACACACAAACCTACAAAGTTTAGTGTATCTGATTCACGACAGCTGGTTCGCCTTGGCACTACTTTCAACAGTCGCTTGCTACAAAGCTTTAACTTGAAACTTAACAAAGCACCTACATTTTTAATTATCGACTGTTTTAATTATAAATTAGATTTTAATGGCATTGAATCGATTTGTAGTTATTTTTGGATGTCGGTTAAGGTAACTTGGTGGTCAAATTCTTATCCATCTCTAAATATATAAAACTCAAAGGTGACTGACTGTCTGACTGACTGACGTAGTGATCTATCAACGCACAGCCCAAACCACTGGACGAAATTTGAGGCAGGTAGATAATATGACGCAGGCATCCGCTAAGAAAAGATTTTTGGAAATGCCAATTTTACAGGGGTGAAATAGGGGATGCAAGTTTTACTTTTTAAGAGAGCGAAGCCGCGAACACCCTCTAGTAAAAATATATTTTGACACATACATATGAACTTTTACTTATTTGCGATAGGAGCTTTGTTAGAAGTCAGTTTGTATTACCTAACCTAATGCAGCTTACTTTTCGCTTAGTTACAGAATAAGTACCACGAATTATGCATACGATATCCAACAATTAGTAGATTGCTAATTCAGCTTACTGCTTTGCATATGTTTTTTGCTGAGGGGGAAATTACTTACAAATTAATTATTAATTATTGATTGCAATGCAGCTGCAATGGTTTGATGTAAATTATAAGAACTGGGGTAAAACGATTTATAGAAGTACGATATATTATGGACAGCTCTAATTTTGTTCTGAATTATAAGGCTAATTTTAGATAAAAACTTTGATAAAATAGGTATAGGTATATTGTTTTTAAAACCGAAAGTGCACCAGTAATTGCTAATGCGTGATTGTGATCCATTGCAGACCACAATTTGCTTAACGCCATGCATGGTATGGTCAAGTGCAGTATCTTTTAGTATAAAAATACTAAGTAATAAGTATTTATGTAGCAAAACTGGTTTAGAGAGAAAAAATATTTTTGCAGACAATCATAATGTGTGCAAAACGCCTACTCAAATAATGTTATTTATAGCCTTGTAGGTACATAAATCAAAGGCGCTTAGGTATCAAAAAGCGGTATCTATCTAGGTCAAAATCTAGTCTTTATAAATTTTAAATTACAGCAAGACGTTGGAATTACCATACACTATGTAGTATGTAGGGCGCACTGATTGCACTAGAATCTAGACTTGAGGGCAATCTAGGTCTCCTAGGTATGCACTGTCTCTATGGCAACTACAGTGGCTATGTACTAAGTTACTTAGTTTGTTAGGTCTCTGAAGTTGAACTGCGAAGAGAAGAAACTAGTTTCATTTGTGTTATTTTGTTTACAATTTCTAAGAATAACAATATTTTAATAAATGGACCTAAATATTTATGACTAAATGCCAAATTACACAACCATAATACATGCTGTTTTTTTAAGAAACCAACCAATTTCTGTACTTTGTATCTTCAACAGTATCCACCGAGAAATTGGAAAAAAATGTTATGATATTGACAATTAGCATAACAATAAGGAATGCTAACTTACTTGGCATGTAAGTTAGCAATAGCTTAACATTCGGCTTAGGCTGGTATAAAATCGTGCCAAAACGGTTTTTTTTTTTAATTTTCACAAGTTACTCTAGACTATAAGACCATAGCTTCCCCTTAATATACGATTATAATATCTGTTATCAATTCTGTAACTTCCTGACCCAAACTTGAACCATTTAGCTCCATGTTTGATTAACAAACAGTGTAATATAACTTGTACTTAAGTCGCAGTGTCCAGGGGTCGAACCGATCTAAGTTGGGTTGAAGTTGGATAAGCTGTTTGCTTTGCTAAGTGGCCGCTTAGGGGCCAGTTACACGAAACCAAATTGACACTGTAAATACGAGCTACTTGGAATTTAGAGGTTAAGTTTTGATAAATGAGGAAATTGAACTTTTCATATTCAAATCGTTTCAAAACCTTGCCTTTTAAGTCAGGAGTGTACCTGTGTAAATTATTTATGTGCCTATTGTGCAGTCATTATAGTTTTTCCCTGTTTAATGCGTTAGACTGTAGTTTTTCACAATGTTTACGGAGCTTACCAAGATAATGAATATATTTTTGTGATTGTGTGTAGTTTCACACTTCAAAAACTCTTTGTGACTGATTACGCCAAAGCGTAAGGAAATAGAAATGAAATAAACACACACTCTCCTAGTCAAAATGATCACTAGATTATGTTAATGTAATTGCACAAACTAGCATAACGAAGCATAACTCCTCTAACACTAATTCAAAGTAACGTTAACCAACAATTTGCTTACTGAACATCTATGAAGTTAATTATAATTTAATCCAAATTTACATATCTTAACTTGCGATTAACTATCCGTGCATGACATCTCATTTTGAAAGCTTCGCTTGGAATATGTTGGTATTCTATGTTTTATGGTATTCTATTTGTGGTCTACTATTTTAAGCTTAGTGATAACATGTTATTATACTTACAATAAACGCTATATGACACTTAAAAAACTAGTTTATTTTATTGTTCAGAATAGAGGCATAGAAATTAAACAAGATATATTATTGTCTATTTATGTATCACAAAAGTGACAAAATGCTCCTAATAATTCATAATTTAATCAACATTTAAGCACTAAAAATCTGCTACATCTCGATAAACGTCGCACCATTAATAAAAAGATACATTAATAAATCCATTACCATGCCCAGGGCTGGCAGGGAGGATAATAAAAACAAAGTGGTTTACTACGCGTCTGCTTACATACCTAAACAAGGGCGGTGTTGCTACTATGTAAAAAAAAGGAATGGCTACAGTTTTTTTTGAACACAAAGGTTTTTCGTGCGTTATAAGTAGAAATTATTGACAAAGTTGCGCGTAGAACCAGTTCAATTTATTTAAATAATTAATTTACCAAAGCACTTGATTACAAATGTTCTTGTTAAGTTTTTGTTGCATGTAACTTACATTTAAGCGTAATAAATGTAACAACGTAAGCTTTTAATCAATTAAACTATTTATTACAAACGTATGTAATCGATTCCACATATAAACGGTTTTACAACATAATTCACTTTTAATTAACTTAATAATATCGGCCGACCTTCACTAGAACCGATTTAATTGAATATATCGATTAGACAACAATAACAAGTTAGCGGCCATTTCTCTAAATGTCAATTTGTCTTGAAAATATTTCCGCGTCGTTACCTAATGAGACCGGTAACACATTTATTGTGTGAGGTAATTACAATTACGAGTGATTTATGTGATGGAAATTAACTAAATATCTTAATGAATGTGCAAATTGTTATTTTGATTTATTAACACGGCAGTGGCATAGAAAAAGATAAATAATTAAAATAATGATAAATAAAAAAAGAAATAATTGAGTTGCATACAAAAGGGTTGGTAATATTTTACTTTTAAAGCAAATAAGAGAATATGGGCAGTTTTTAAAATAAAATCAATAGTATCCTTGCAAATACACACTGAATAAATTTAAGTCTGGTAAACGTGGTTCAGTTAAGGCTATAATTATGAACAATATTAGGTAGCAAGGTCTCTGCAATACTAGGACAATTAGCGTACAAGAAAAGGGACAGATGCTCAGCAGTGGGAGATAACATGCTGATGATGATGACTATGAAACCATTCCTATAATACTATAGCAACGCCTTTTAAAATATTCTGAGCAATATAATATACAAAGTCTCTTTATAGAGTTTCTGCTCAGTATTCCTAATTCAGTCGGCAGTAGTAAGTTATATTGGCCAGTACCAGCCCCAGCGGGGGGTCATTACGAATACAACGTGTAAACTACGATTATACAACGTGTATCCAAGTAACATCTGATTGCTAACCTCTCGAGCCTCTCAGCAATTATAACTTCATCTTAGGCTCGTGACATTAAGTTTGTCGTACCTATCTTATATGTATATCTAGCTAATCATTTGTATATAATATGGCACTTAGCTTCTTTAGGTATTCGCATGGTTGATGGTGGTTACCAATGTGAGTCTTTTATATAAGTTATCAAATGAGCAGTGGCATCGGTTGGGATCACTTCTAGCAAGTTTTCTTAGACTTTGTATAGTAGTACTCAAAGTTGTCTACTAATCACGTATGATATATGTAGTTATGATCTACGAGATTATATTATTTTTTTAAAAGCAAAATTGTTTTTTGTTTCTTTATTGGTCTGTTTGTTCTTTTTTCATTCCGCGAAATAACGATCATTGTAACCACCTATCTATATAATGTACTTAATTTGTAAGAATTTACATATGTGTGTAACATACATACATGACAAGAAATCATACTGTCGCATCATTCATATATTTATTTATTGATTTGTACCGTGCATCTGGTTTTAATAAAAAAAATCTTTCTTTCTTTCTATAGCACGCATGAAAATGTTTTCCTATATTACAGAAAATGAAATGATCTGTTATCAAGCTATCATCCATTACGCATAAATAAAGGGTGTCGATTGGACGGGGCGGGCCTACTGTGATATACTAGTAGGGTTCCACAGCTTCTCTTGTTATGTATAGTTTCTTAATAGTATTGTATTGTTTTTTTAATCCTGTAAACCTGTGTCATTGTTATTGTTTAAGTAAGAAATTATTCCCGACAATCCAGCAAATTTGAGTTTTATAAAAGATTTATAATTTCTATTTTAAAACACAAAGTTTGTACATGGACCTTCAATTAACGCAGTATATAAAACGGTTCTGGAATCCTTCTTCAGTTGCTTTTGTACTAAATTCATGGCACCTCTGCTGAGGTAACGACGTATCCACATAATTAGAATACCTGTACTTAGGACATTTTATCAATCAAGCAATGCTCGCGATGCTTTATGCAAAGACTTAACTTATCTACCATATTTTTGTACCATTCAGGCATTAATATACAGAGCTGACAAACAACCCCGCTGACCCCACATTTGAGCTATAGACGAGTACTAAGGTGAAGTGGGCGTCGCGCCGGCCACAGTGGCGCCGCCTGGCGGAATTATAGCGCGACACTAATTGGACCGAATCACCCATGTTTCAGTGTTCGACACGAAGCGAAGATATAGTGACATGGATGGAGCGTGAAAACTTAGACGAATATCGGTTAAACGTCGGTGGAACAAATATTAGCCCTCTAGCCCCATACTAAGTAATGGAAATAAATAAGTAAAAAAATGTAAGCGAACTGAGAGAGCAACAACACACATACATGCTTCATTCAGTATCCTTCTTCCGATAATGCTAATAAAACATTATTTTTTTAATGCTTAAGCAATTGCTTGACCTCCTTAAGGAGGTCAAGGAATTGGCCGAAAATCAAGGAGAATGGCGCCTACTCCACAGACAAGAGCATCACTCTTCAATTTTGAATTAATGTAGATATAGGCCTTTCTTTTATTGTATATTAGTGACGATGCGTTAAGTATGACTTCCAGTGACGTTTACAAGTATTTTTTATGACATATTTCTAATATTTATTGTTCTATTGTCGCTAAATTGTTGATACAAACTTTTGTTACTGGGTGGCGCGGTTATTTTCGTAATGGAACATGACGTTGTTCCATCTATACATATTATTATCTCTGGTATCATCCATGATTCAGTATTCAACAGATGAAATTTGAGGCGTAGGCTTGTAATTTATTGCGATTATTTTGATAAAGGGTTTTTTCATTTTTATTATTTGTTTTGGGGAAAATCCTTGCTGTTTTTGACTTTACCGGAAACATTTTTTGAGGCTCTAAGGTGGTTTGAATAGTGTATTTTTACTTTTATATTATATTTATTTTATGCATTCGACGTTATTATTCTTGCTAACGCACAATTTAGACCTTTTCACAAATAAGCATCGCCGTCAATTCCTACCACGTAATTCACGCTATTTTCAAATGTTAGCTCGTCTAATATAACGAAAAAGGAAAAATAACCTAATATTTACAACACACTTTAAAAAGTATATTCTCTATCTAAGTAGTGCATTACGCAAAGCCTTGTTCGACCCAAATTGATAAGCTATGCATGTGTAAGTGTATCTGCGTTATTGCAAAATATCGGATCGATTCGGGGAAAATACACACATTTACATCAATAACACTTTATATATGTTTATAGGTCAGATAGCAACACATGTATAAATATAAAGTAAGTAATTATAATAAAAATGATATGTAACAGACGATTTTAATAGATAAAAAAAAAAAAAAAAATTTATAAGATATAAAATTTCATGTTACTAAGAGGTTACATAAGTTTAAGAAGTAAAAATATAAATTTTATGCAATTCATTACCATTTCAAAATATCTTTATCTAAATAAACTTAAGCTAAATGTAACAATGCCAGTGTAGATTTTCGATCCTAGAAATACTCGCAAATAATATACCTAATCGTTTTGGAGTGAAAACGTTTCTAATCTGTGAAACACCTTGCGGGAAATATTGACACGCTACGATGTTATGTATAAAAACTGCCGATCAAATATTAATATTATCACAGAACCCCAGAAAACAATAAAATTACAAAAACAAATTAGATATTGTAGAGCAAAGTACACACATATTACATTTGTTTCATCACAATTAGATTCGGAACGAAACCATTAAAATCGATGAGAATAAAATGAAAATATTTATAAATACTAAGTTCAATTTTGTATCTTGCATAGAAACAGCCTTCGATTATTACCTTTTATATAATTTTAAATACATTAGAACCAAAAAAACCCTTGTAAATTCCCATTGAATTTTTCAAATATACTTATAGTTTATTATACCAAATTCAATGTAAAGTGTCATGTAAACTTTCCCATCTATTAAATTCTTAACTCGTATGAAACATTTGAACCACCTTAAACCATTACATATTTCATCATCATCATTTCAACCTGTATCTTTTCTCTGCTGAGTAGCTCCTCTCCAATACACCAATCACTGAGCAATATTTACTAAAAATTAGTAACGTGAAATCTTTAGCGAACTAAATCAACTAAACATAAATATAATAAATCAACAACCTTATGTCAATCACGAGTACCTACTAACATATAAGCCTTCCCTAGAACAAACCTATTCCCTCAGGCAGAATGTTCCAGGGCACAGTCTAACACTAACACAGAAATCTAAATAAACTGTTTATTTAGATTTCTGTGGACACTAAACATAATACGAGTATTAAGAACCACTAGTCAAATACATAGCACACTTCCCTAGAACAACCCTATTCCCTCAGTCAGAAGGTTCTAGAACACTAACAGTACACGTGTACATCAATAAACTCCTCGGTGTGTTTTTGACACGAATTAATAGCGCCCCAGCCTCCAGCCTGTAATCAGGGCTGCGACGCGGCGGCGCCGGCCTGTTACTAGCCCTGGCGAGTTCAAGGGACTTAATGTTTCTATTAAATGTATCTTTATGGAGTTACTAGCGGTGTAACGTGGTTACACTAGCGTTGATCCGGGATCACATGTGCTAATCTAAAGTCTTACCTGTCTATATATGTACCAGATTACTTAAAATTGGTTTCAGTCTCAACTGAATTATACATATACTGCCACCTTAATAACATTTATAACAGTGTTGAAATCTAAGGTATTTCGAATGCCCCAAAATCAAAAACAAACTAAACATGTAACGTATTTATTAACCTACGAAAGCACGCAGAATGTATAATAGAAAAGGCCAAATTTTACAGAATCTATTTTATGTTTGCAATTTAAATAAAAACTTCGGGACGTACCAAATCCAGCGTAGCCAAACCAAGCAAGTTATATGTATGTATGTGTATCTATATAATTAATCATGCCACGTGTAAGTAATGACTAAGCTACCACAGAACAAACTACCAGTTCCCGTGAATTATCATCCCACGCCAGCAATTCATATCAATAGACGTCCCGGTGTTATCACCATTATCAGTCGGTAGGTGGATTCGATGACGTCACGCATACGTCACGCCTTTAGAGCCTCTGACGTCATCAACTCAAGTACCTATCCACTGGTGATAAAATAAGATTGTATGTAGACCAGTGAAGAGCCTGTTGAAATTACAGAGCAAACGAACTGTCACAATTTCTGTAAATATATGTGTTTACTTCACTATTATATAAGTAACATACGCCCTTTATTATATAGCTGCTAATGTATAAAGACTGTATTGGTCTCTATTTATATAAAATGGTATTCAAGTAACTAAAATGGTTCATATTGATCACATTTTTTGGTAAATCTTTAGCTGATTTATGATCTAAACATATTTAAGTATAGGAACACAAAATGTCACGATAATAAAATCAATACGAAGAAAAGGATTCTGTTATTGTCGATCGAATAACATGTCTAGGTATGCGTTGTGCACAAAATGCACGTCGAACAACTGAAATTTAAGCAAAAACAAGAAACGTTCATGAAATTGCAAATAGCTCGTACAAACACAGTTGGTTAAATATTTGTTCATAGTTGCGCACGAAAATAATCGTAATCGCCATTGTAAATCATGTTTTTTAACTATCGGAGCAAAATAACACTTATACAAATATGTTACTGATACATTTTTAACTATTGTTCGAATTTATGTAATATGGTAGATATTTCTTTTTTCCCAGTATAAAATTATTCCTTTACACATTTACAAAACATTCTAATCGGATTTTAGTATTTCAATTACATATTACTCAACTAATTTTAATAGGAAACTTCAAGCAAGGCTAGAGCTCTAAATTTAAAATTACCCTATTACTTACTTCATTGTATCTGTTCAATTCTCAAAGCCAAGTCTCAAACCAAATCTTGAAACGTTCAAATAAAGGTCCCAAGATTTCCACCCGTTAGCCATTCGTCTTGTAAAATGGAACTAGATTAACACTAAGCCGAACACAAATTATATTCATTTGTATTCAAATTGATGTTGATGGAAGATGGTAAAAATAAATAAAAATCATTTCCAAGAAGCTCGACGGCATAGCCGACGCGTTTTCACTACAGTTTTGAGGAAATCTTGGCGAATAATTTGTGATGGAAAGTGGTCGGCATTGAATACGTGGATAATTGAAATTGAAATTAAGTCTTCCATTTTTGCCTTTCTAACAAATATTTATACTTGATAGAAATTAAGAATAAGTTTAAAGTTCTGCAAACAACTTACTAACAAAAATTGGCACATATTTTGAAACTAAATAGTTATTGGTATTCAATATTTATAGAGATAATCAAATAATTTATCCAGTAAAAACACATTTTTTGTAGATATGCGCATTACACGCAGTAAAGTACAAATACACCTGTATGTTTATTTAAACTTCTTTCTACTATAGATGTTGGTACCTACCTACTACATAAATATCCACAATTCCACAGATTTATTACAGCAGTTCCATAAAGTTTCCAAAGCGCTGCGTTGCAATACAACAAAGACCTCCACAATGGCTGACATTAAATACTGCGATGTAAGTAACAGAGCGCCACGTTCTACTAGTCCTGCTGCTGGGCGTAGGCCACCTCTCGTAGATAAGAGACTCACTCTTAGTTTACAATTATTGTGTTGATGATTCCTTACCAACATCCAATGATTATGTTTAGTATACTAAATTTACAGCAAAGGTTACATTTACGAAGTTTTTTTTTAACCTATGTTTCAAAATATGTGCGATGTTTACTAAATAAAAGACATCAACGCGCAATAAATATATGTTTTTTTTTTCAATAATGAAGTGTTTATCTCCATTTTTATATGACGTAGTAGTCAATGTAGACATTTACCACATGGGTTGGCTCAATAAAATGAATATTATTGAAATAGTTTTTTTTGTAGTTTGTCACAAAGAATCTATGGAGACAAGCCATGCTAGGAGGCAATAACAGAGTGTGTATTCTAGTCACGGGCGCAATATTATTAATCACGACTATCTGCGACTGCTGCTGTACACTTCACTCATGATAAGCCTGTCTAGGAAGCACCCTGCCAGGGAGGCTGCCAACACACGTGTAGGGTATATTCGATTCGGGTGGGTTCGATTCCCGCTTGACACAAGTATTTATGAAATTCAAAATTTATAATTACTTGTGTTGAGTCTGGTCGTTTGTATGTATAATAAGTATGTATTTACAAAAGAAAAGTATATAAGTATTATATCCGTTATCTAGTACCCACGACACAAGTGTTTGCTTAGTGTGGGGCTAGATGGCGCTGTGTGCAATGTCCCGGAATATTTATTTATTTATTTATATGAGTATTGCTCTCTAATCGTATTTCCTCACGACTGAAGGTCATGACTCCCCGCGGAATTAAGTCTTCACCCAGGTCCTTCCACGAAAGATTCATGTTCTCGAATATTGTGGTCCTCAAACATGGCGGTTTCTTCACGATGTTTTCCTCCACCGAGAGAACACTTAAGCGAGTGCAAATCCACACTTAGCTTAAACATACAATTCATTTGTAGGGCCAGATTCGAACCAGGGTGCATCTGGATAAAAAGCAGACACTGAAATCGCTGAGCCACACTCGCTTATGGGTATTGATAGAATGAGTCAAGTAAATATGGAAAAACAACGTTTGTTACGCTACAGTATGTTCTGGCAGTTTCATTAGTGAGCTAGTTTCATGTCAGTACAATTCAGTCATATAATGAAATGGAACTAGCTCCATTGTATCCTTCAACAAGTATTTCTTATGTAGGGGTCTCTTCAGGAACCTTAGTCATAGTCATAGTCACAGTAGTTTATTAATATCAGATTTTTGATACACGTCACAGAAATACAAGTAAAAAATAATCAATTAAAATAATAGTACAATAAAATACAATAATTATTGCAAAACAAAAAAATAATAATATTAAATTAAATTATTGTACAATTCAATTCTAAAAAATTCGTACTACCTTAGGAACCCAGCTCCAATAACAGACTGAACAGCTTAAAATTCTTATATCAGTACTACTGTTTAGTGTTTACGCAACGCGTATTTCATTTTCACCTAAAGTTATAGTATTTTAACCAAAAATAAAATCTCAGGCCAAGCCCCTTTTTTAACCGAGTTAAAAAAGGAGGTTATCAAGTCTTCTGTAAGATTTTTTTCATGTTCTGTTATTTTAATTTGATATGGAGATAGATCTCCATATCAAATTAAAATACCAATTGGGTACGGACCACAAGTGTACGTACCCTATTGGTATATCCCTATAATGTTTTAGGATTTTAGAGCCATATTATTTAAAATTGATATAAACCGCTTTGCATATAATAACTGAACAAACAATAGACACTTTCCCTCCAGGAAGTGCGCATAAAGTTGGAAACAAAGTGAGTGTTAGTCGATAGCTGCTTCGAAGCTTATTGTTGTGGAATGATTTGTTAAAGAGCTTCCGGGGTCTAGTGAGAGGCTGAGAATATAGCACTTCGAGGAGTTTAACTGAATTAACAAAATTAATTTCAGTTATATTTGTGTGCCCTATTTAGTACTAATCATATCTGCGTAGAATTTTTTATTTCAACATTAACCAAAACTATCGATTTTCAGCTTTTGCTTGTAACCGCTGATATTATTCAAATTATATCTCTAAAAACTTTACACTTCTGAAAAGTTTATTTATATAAAGGCATTTTACAAACAAAATGTACCACGAAGCCATTTTAAGAGGATAATTTAAATGCTCATAATTACACCCCCAAAACATAGCGACGTGCCAATACACCAAGTCCGCTTTACACAGTTCATTGAAGTTTGACGCGGCTTATTTCAGCCCATTGAGAGATTTAACTTGCTCATTGTGGCGGAGGCTGAGCAGTCCGATTGATAAGAAACGATTGTCTTTTAACATAATAGAGACGGGTGAATGATTTTATACTTTTACATGGGATATTAGAATTTTGTTTAAGTATGCCCATTTATAAAAAAATGCTGTCCAGCTAAAGTTTGCCTAGAAGACATCGGCTACAGCTATAAAGTAATAATTAACATTATGTTATGTTAACATTCAATTTGTTATGTTTATAACAAAATTCATTGTTATATTTATAAAAAAATTAAGTTACACATGGTAGTTTTCATGTGCATCATAGACATAATCGTATCTACATATGTATGCATATACATACATTTTATAATTAATAGTCTTCACAATATTACGACCATCAAAAACGCCAAAAGCAACGGTTTGGTCAAATTGACTCTCATTGAATAAAGCCGTAGAAAGAATGAGTAGGAACTATTATCGAAACTTAACAACATTGTTACAGCTCTTGCTTAGCCAGTTATAATTGGATTTTTATCTATTCTGAAATACTATGCTTGTAATGTATGCATGGATTATTCAAAGCCAATCCATGATATATTTAGAAGATCAAAATACTTTGGCTTTTAACCTGTTGTCTTAACTCTCAACCATTGAGAAAATAAACATACGTAACGACACCAGAGAATAAAAATAAAAGCAAATTTCAATGATTATTTTCTTTCAGTATTTTCCCGTTAGCCGCAAGAATATCTTAACTAATTTACTACCTCTCCAAGAATTACAACGCCTCTAAAATTCTCGGAGCAACAGTAGAAACCTACGCAAAAATTGTGTGAATCTTTAAGATTATATTAAGAGTTGCGTACACTTTAACGAATATTTTTTTATAAAAGCGAGACTATGTTTAGTTTGTAATGATTGTTCTCTTTCAGACAGAATTGAAGCGATGGAAGCAGTAAATACGAGGATATAACAAAAATACTGTTGCTTGTTGAAAGACGGCTTTAACTATAATTCGTTTATCTTATTAGCCATGTTTCCAATTTAATGACCACTCTTGATTAACCTGATATCTTACATATAGCCACTGCCATTAGACTTTTGAAAGCCTGACGCGACGGTACTCCTATAATTAATATTCGGTTAGCAAGTCAGTATTTTGAGGGTAGGAAGTATAGTTAGGTTCTCATGATCTTTGGAATTCCCTTAGATTTCCATTCCATCTGTGTTTAAGTTATTAACAGGCACAAAATACTTATACATACTAAATTAAATCATGCCTTACGGGAACTAGCACAAGCGTTTGCTTAGTGTGGGGCTAGATGGCGCTGTGTGCAATGTCCCGGAATATTAATTTATTTATATATTTTATTTTTAACTATAATACAGTGATTATACATCTCACACGAAACCCTGAAAAGAAAGCCCAAAGTAGTACAATAAACAATACGGAGCGTGCAGAGCACAATATTCGCCAGGACCGGAGTAATTTGGTAGCAGGAAACTTGACATAATCAGCTCTTTGTGACATTACTCGGTAGCTTATTGCGGGACTGGTGAGGTTACCATGATATGGAATACATTCATCATGGAATACATTAAGGACAACTTCATTCTCAATAACGATATAATTTCGTAGTAAAATATGGCTAAATGTGTGAGAGGAGTTCTGTGTGGATAGTGAAAATTCAATGGTTCAGTTCTACCCAGGAATAAACAGTTATACAAGGTAAGTTTGAAAGTTAGTTTTCTAGTCCTAATATTAATGTAGATTTTTTAAAACTACCATAGAATACTAAGTATACCACATGATAGACTTTTCTATTATGATAATCTTCTGGCCATAATATCCATAGTCTAGAACACATATTTTTTTACATGGGATAGGCTCACGCTTGACTACAACTTGCCTAATGTTAAGCAACGTTATAATCTACGATCTAGTGCGCTTCTCTAGAAGAAACCGGTTTACTCTCGAAATTGATGCCACATAGCACATTCAAGCGATACCTAATCCATCACGTTTTCTGTATAGTAGTAGCGTCCCTTAGTTTATGTGGCAACGCTTCCCCTTGCTAAGTTAGATATATGGGCGCGTGATCATAAAAACAAAGGACATACGCCCTTTAAGGCTATTAACCTACAACTGAGTTCTTTTCTTTTCCTTCACAAGTTTATGTCAACTTGTGCCTTAATGAAATTGGAGACAATCTTCATGATGATACATGAAGTACTGTAATAAATGCAGGTTTATTATAGCCTAAAACTAATTAGCTAACATCTTGTACCTATATATCAATATTATCGTTATCATCGTGCATTATGTCCATAAGTATATCTTTCACAATAACTTGATACATGTATAAATCGATTAGAATTAATATAATATATCAGTACGACTCGAAACATAAGAACCCATATAAGGCAGAAATTAAATTGCATTCTCTCTTTATCCTTAAAAGCAAGGCAAATCCTTTCCTCTATAGGAGGTATGTATCCTGTAAGAACATTACCCTATTTTGTAGAAATGCGTAAATGTACGATCTTTATGTTCTTTCCGTGTAACGTAATAATAAAATCTGGAGGTGAATGAAAATATGTGTTACCGAGTATTTGGAACAATATTACGGCCACATTTTTGTACGGAATGTACTGCTGTGTTGGGAAGTCTGTAGGAATATGTATTTAGGTATCAAGTAAAGTAGATGACAGGGTGAATAATTTTAGTAAAATAACGTAAAAAAGTAACGACGTAGTAACGAAAAAAAATTAAGCTTCTTAATTTTTGCCTTTTTTAACATTTTTTTTTGGTCAAACTACAGGTTGTTACCTGAAGTAAGGTTATAACCTTACTTCAGTTAACAACCTGTAGTGTCTATTCATCTCAATTCGAGCGCTGTTAATCATCTAATCATTTTGTATTATAGAAATACAATACAGCTAAATCTACTCGTAATACAACTTTTAGGAAACAAACTTAGAAAGTACCACATCTGTGTCTCAAATATCCATTACTTACTACTTATAGAATAGCAATTGCAATACATCTGCCGGCGTCAATGTGAGAACAAATGTAGGCCGTTATCTCGAACAAGTGCATATGTGACCTGTACCGCACGTAACTTCAGACGACGCAGGAATATCGGCTTACAGTGCACTGTGCGAGAAGATTACAGTTGGAAAGTGGTTTTTGTGTTTTGTCGTATATGTCTTTATTATTTTGTTGTGCTTATAATTTTGTATTATGTAACCATTTTCTATGTCTATGTTTTACGAAATACAAACAAAATTCCTGCGGAATGCTCGATAGAACTTTACAAATGTAAAAATAGACAATTTAAACAGATATATCGTAACTTGAAAAATCCTTTGATATTTTGATTTTATGTACCTACTTATGTAAACAGATATCGTAGTTCCAAAACCTACGTAAGTCATGCTATATATGGGAATACCAGTGTATGACAGAGAACTTTTCCCATATTTTTCCCCAAACAAACTCATAAAAAGGATCCTCTTTGAGTCCAATCCGTGTGTATGTGACAAGGGACAATAAATCACTTGTTTGATACTCGCTGTCACAATAACTCACGG
This sequence comes from Macaria liturata, assembly GCA_964023185.1. Taxonomy (NCBI): domain Eukaryota; kingdom Metazoa; phylum Arthropoda; class Insecta; order Lepidoptera; family Geometridae; genus Macaria; species Macaria liturata. The sequence continues at coordinate 12,149,563 of OZ026816.1, forward strand.
CGTAGACGTGCTACGCAGTGCTACGCGCTACGGTTGCTACGGGCTACGCCGGGGAGGAACTATTTTAAAGAAAGATTCGAAGAGTGGGATGATACTCCTTACTTATTCAGATATTATACAATACAATTTTAAGTAGTCGTTCAGAATTTCCACCTTGATTTGGTTATACAATTTGTTTTGTCGGCCTTCAAGTCGAGAGTAAACCGGTTTCTTCTAGGCAAGCGCGCTAGATCGTAGACTATAACGTTGCTTAACATCAGGCAGGTTGTAGTCAAGCGTAAGCCTATGTCATGTAAAAAAATAATAATACTCGGACATATAACACTACTCCGCACTGGATTCACATAACTAAAATATGTATTTCTTATTAAACAAACAAATAAAAAAACAGCATTTTTTCCAAAATGCCTTGTAAACGGGTGTCATGTAAGGTTTTCACTCATCACGTCGGTAATTTCCCCGCGGAGTTGCTTCAAAGAAGGCACAACGCTCAGGACACAGGTTGGCCACGCATACTGACAGGCGCGGATTTGATGCCTCATTGTAGGGAATGGTTTTTATTATATTTGAAGGTTTGAAGATGAAATAATCAAAATTATTTTGAGTGTCAGAAGCCTTAAGGCTTGAAAAACTCATAAAACTAGAGTTGGCTACATAAGACGGCCAAATTTAACATACTTTTATTTAAAATCTAGATTTTTTCTAGTATGTGACATTTTGGTAAGAATAGTATTATAGTAACTGGAGCTATGTGCATAAACGTAACTCACCAATAGTTGCTATTCGAAACATACCTGAAACAAATAATACATGTAATTAGTTACGTAACATAGACATACAGAACTACTGAGAATAAAACAAAACAGATCTTTCGAGATACGAGTATATTGCACAAAATTCCGATAGTTTTAGTATTGCTTTTTTAACTTAACTTCATTTTGAATTACCTTTCTAACCAAATTAAATTAACAACCTTCACTATAGTATTTTCAGTCTACGCAATACATACTCAATATTACTTAAGTACATTTTAGTCTCAAATATTCGTATTACGCCTAACCTGTCATCTAGAATAACCGGTCATATAGAATATAGAATATATAGAATCCGTCAGTGGAGACGCAGTATTCTATTACAAACGTCACTCGACACCCGCGTGCGGGTTTTTTGGTTTGCCGCTCTAACGCCTTTGGTCATTATATGTGATACCGATTTTACTGGACAAAATGAACCGCAGACTTCTATCTTGACTATATGTAAATAAAACGCATTTTAGGGACGCCTAGTATATGCCTCTCTTTATATTTCTCGACGTAAGCAATAATTTATCATCAGGCGAATTACGGTCAAGTGCAAACCAATTTCTTGTAAAAAAAAAAAAAAGTAGACGCACAAACTATTTGAGCGGAAAAGATGTCTATTTTTCATATTTTCAGTAAAAGTGACCGAGTATGGTAATAATCTTTATGCAGAATGTTTAATATACCATTTGATTGTACTTTCAGGAAAAATAGAGCAAAGATTTATCAATCCACGTGGAAAAATATAAGCAACGTTTTTTTATTAAAACAGGCACAGAAGAATTTATTTCACCGCAGACCACGCATTTGGTGGAAAATTCACTATAAATATTTATAGTGTTTATGCAGGCGGCCTGTACAAGGTTTATATTGTATTTTTGTTCCGCACAAGTTAGAATAAAACGCCTCTGGACATAATGTATTCATAACGTATCTGCTAGCTCTATTCAGTGTGTTCGTAAACTAACAAACTACACAGTTTGTTTCAAGGAACTTCAGCTACCATATTTTCTAGCATAGCGTTACTTGATTTCATTTATTTACTTTGGATTGAGATTGAACTAATTGTAGATTAGTTATGAATACATTATGTCCAGAGGCGTTTTATTCTAACTTGTGCGGAACAAAAATACAATATAAACCTTGTACAGGCCGCCTGCATAAACACTATAAATATTTATAGTGAATTTTCCACCAAATGCGTGGTCTGCGGTGAAATAAATTCTTCTGTGCCTGTTTTAATAAAAAAACGTTGCTTATATTTTTCCACGTGGATTGATAAATCTTTGCTCTATTTTTCCTGAAAGTACAATCAAATGGTATATTAAACATTCTGCATAAAGATTATTACCATACTCGGTCACTTTTACTGAAAATATGAATGTTAAAATGTAATGTTATATGAACCTTGTATACAATATTTCACAGAGAGATTCGCCTATACACATATTTATAAATATAAACACTTACATATTTTTATGCGACAAAACGGTTGTATGTATCATTATGATGAGTCCGTTTTTAATCTAGTTATGTAGTTTTGCAAGATGTTTATATGTTGACAGCCTTAATAGGAAACAGGGTTTATGTGTTAATTTCTGTCACTACGATAATTACATTGCAAATTACAAGACATACAAACAGAACAAACAAATATTGAAAACAAACAATGTGGAGTGTAACCTTCAAGCTTGGAGCCACACGACGTCAGACGAAATTTCCCGAAGGTAATGCGAGAAAAATTACAAAAGAAAATAGCCCAAGTATGTATTAAAAAGCTATTTCTTTTGTAACAGAAAGCCTTAACTGATTTATACAATTTTTGTTTTAAATAAATTGCCCGTTTTCAAAGATTTGCTTGATAGACTTGACTGTAAATGTGTTTACTAGAACTTAAATGCTGTTAAACGTAAGCCATACTTAATATTGTTTAGCTACTGGTTTTGTTTTTTTTTTAATATATATATTTCATTGATATCATGAAAAACAATATAACTAAAACACAACAGTGTCTACACACTAACGCTAAAAGGTTTTACAAGCTCAAACTTGATACCTTCTTACTACAAAAGAGTTGATTTTACATCAGCCAGTAACAATGCGCAAATATCGTTTAGAGGCAATTAGTTTCCTTCAGGCGAGCATTAATCATTGCATACCAAATCCGACGGAGGCCGTTAATAAACCATCAATTAATTATCGACAGAGAACACTTTGTAATCGTTTGTTCGATTATACACTTCTTTATTAGAAGGAATGTTAGAAAACTAATTGAAATTCGGATCGTTTACAAATAGAAACCATTCTTTATATGATGCACTTGATCAGTCACTGTAGCCTTAAATAAAGCAGGCATTTAATAAGGGACTTGTAAAGCGATTAAAAACTATCAATACACAAAATTTCACAATTCTAACACAAAATATAAAATAACGAATTTACTACAAACTTTATAGGAAACGCTCCCGTTAACTTCATAATATTTACGTTCCATTACGAACAACCAATCAATCACAACAAAATAAGAACTACACAAGCAAACACGATAGCATCACGGAAAATGTATAAATGGTCATAGGAAAAGCGTGATACGGTTGTATTAATAAAGCGGCATATTCATGAGTGGTTGGTCCATTTACTCGCGCGTATTCCGACTATGCGCGGGGAAACCATTCGGGTAAAATGTATCGAGTGATTCTGATACTTAGACGGTTATGTTGGTTAGGCGTAGGCTACGGATTTGCTTGCGAGTCTTGAAGGACTTACGATACTATAAAATGTATATGAGAACATCTCTGCAACATGACATTGAACAAAGAACGGATAAATCGCTTAACATACGTCGTACATATGTACAAAAAACTCGAGTCGATAGAAGACCGATTAGATTTTTTTTATTTAAACTCGGTAGTAAAGAAGTTTGTGAGTTCGCACGTCAGTCTTTATTTAAAGGTTTAACTGATTGGAAAATTTGGTTTGGAGAATCATTAGACCTAAAATTAAAAGACAATACAGTAGACATAGCTATTGCTTACCATCAGGCAAACTATGGTCAAATGCAAACATAGTTTAGTAAAAAAACAAGCTACTTTTTACGAAATTTAACACATGTTATACCGCGTGAGGTCCCTGGTGTAGGTAAATAAATACAATTACGATTATAAACATACAGATTTGTAATACTTATCCATATCAAATTCAGAGAGTACGTTTACTTTACTTTCCTACCCGTAGTTATATTAAGTTTGTTTTGGAATTTTCTTCCGCATAAGGAAACTATTTCGGCTTTATTGTAGAGGAAAATGGTAGGTTTATTTGTACGGGACGGGGAAGAGCTTTTAGCAACAAATGAAATCCATCGTATTTATTTTTAGTATTGAGAGATCATACAATAAAAATGTTACAAATTTGAAAGTTTGTTGATGAGTTTGTATCATATATCCACCAAGAGATGAAGTTATTCAGATCAAAACCATTGAATGTAATAAACTCACATATTATATTAATAAATAAACTTACTAACATATAACAGGTTAATCTGGATTATTGTAGCGGGTAATCAATTACATTGATGTATAAGACAATATTTTATCCAGTAAATCAAGCTTGGCAATCAAACTATATGAAAAAAGAATCTAGTATGAATAGCATTACCTATAAGTGTATCACCCTATACAGTGTATCACCCCTATACAGTGTTTCAATTTAAGTTTATGGGTACAAGCCTGAAATAAATGACTTTTATTATTTATTTATTTATAAATACATCAGTTTTTTTTTCTAATTTAGTCTTCTTAATCGTATTAAACTTCTATTGTAGTTTTCTCTGCCTGTCTACTCTATTTCTTGGAAAAATCATACAATAAATTGCAATTTCTTACTGCGTTCTTTGCAGGAAACTTTGACAGCGCAATATTTCTATCCGAGAGACTTCCATTCATTATTTACTACTTCCAGCTTATCATCGCCTACTTAAAAGATTATACGAAAAGCTTATTACATACATATTTCTAGGAAAATTTATGGTACGCCTTGAAGGTTTATGAGATTCTGAGAGATCGCTTTAACTTTTTGTACCTACTTATTATTTTAATTTGATACACAATTGAATTTAATCAGTTTAGGCTTTAATAATAAAATTTTACTCGATATTAATTATTCTGAAATGGATCTAATAATATGATAATAACGTTAACCAACACACCTACATGCATATTTAAATCGACAGGATCTTCCCAAGTATTAAATTAATAACCACTACAAATACCAATACCCCGCTTTAGAATTTAATTCCCCTGTAATTATACTATCTACTTATTCATAGCCCCAATCCCGCTGTTAGGAGAATCTTACCGCATAATATTAGAGAGGCAAAAGCCATAATTATTATAATTATGTAAACCATAATCCTGCAGCTATATTAAATTTATTGCTAGTAGTGTTTGCACATATAGAAAGGTTGTTATCTGGAGGTGTCAGAGGTCGTAATTTACATACGTTTTGACATAGTTTATGATTTATTTCTATATTTTATGTTTATCGTCTGCAAGACTTGAAGCTTGTTAGTTAGATGATTTTGTCAATTTGAAATGGGGAATTGGAATCTTATTTCAGCGTCTTTATACTCGTATTATACCAATTTATTAAGTGATCAATATATATAGGTATTTAAGTACTTTTTAGTGTCAACTAATGCGTCTTTGCGTTTAGTGAATACATATTTAGTAGTTTCTTATGGTTATTTAATTCCAAATTGTCTGACAATAAAGCAGCCTACTTCAAAGAATAATTTACAATGATTGTCAATTTTCACTACGACATTCAATCTGTTTACAGACTTTAATATAGGATTCAATACGCTTTCAAAGCACAAGTCAAGTCGGTATCTAATAGATTAAACATCACATTCTACAATTCAAACTCGAGTTTATTATTAAGACATATTTTCATACAGAGTAACTAGTATACGTCCCAAGAGCCATCCTGTAACGCTAGACAAGCAGTAACCGGTAGAACAAGTAGCTAGCTACATACGCCGGCGCCGGCGCCTGTATTGTGCGCGCGCCGCCCCGACGCCTGCATTGGGTTTGCATGCTGCTTCAAATATCAACGCAGTACGACAGCCCTTTGTCTAGTTGCTAGGTAGAACTGTTACCGTCTTATTACAAAGCGTGGTTTAGATATTAGTCTAGAACTTCAAAAATAAAAAGTCGGTTCTTGTTGTTCAAACATCACATATGTAATACATTCAAAATGCCAACTTCAAATTTGAACGTTGATTATCATTGCTAACCAAGGATTTTTTATATCATCCCTCTCTTTCCCTCTGGATTGATCTCTCTTTTGTTTTGTGAAATAGATTTTATACGAATAGAAACCTTATGTTCTTACACTTAAAGTTTATTTTCTATAAATGGTAAATCGGGGGTGAGATCGGTCAAAAATGAAAGGCATATAGAGCAGGCTGTTGTCTTGCTTCAACAGCTTGCCAGTTTAAAAAATAATGTGTGATAAATGTCACTGTCAACTTAAGTTTTGAAATATTTTGCAATAAATAATATTATTTAATTTTATTTATTATAAATTTTACTCGACACAAAGAAATCTGAATTAATTTGTGAAATTAACACAAAATAAAATAAGTAACAATTAATATTATATTATTTTTCACACAAGCAACATTAAATTATGATGACATTATATGACAAAAGATGGCGGGGAAAAAAAAAATTCATTTGTAATTTGTAAAAATAATTTAAATGTATTTTATAGTAAAAAAAACAAAATGGTAAGAACTTGTAGTGTACCGGGATGCAGAAGTGAATCTTATAGTGGTTGCAATATATCTTTCTACAGGTATGCTTAAGTTTAAGTAAGATTACATTATTGGGACTAAGGTGACCATATTTTCTCGTGCTTGAAATAATTTGTGCAATATGATATTTTTTCAGTTTTCCTAAAAATGAAAACATCAAAATAAAATGGCAAAAGAATTTAAATATTACACGACCTATTACAAAATTCTCCAAAGAGTGCAGTCTACACTTAAAAAAAAAAAACTTAAATATATATATATATATATTTATAAAATACTAACTATGTTAAAACAACTATATTATATTAAATTGTACCAATACTTTTCTCCGCTACATCCTGCACAATCCGTTGGCGATGAAGAAGCACATGAGTTGCAATTGATTAAAGTCCTCGCTATACCATACTTAAATTTGAAAATGTTTAATCAAGCAAAATTAAATTCATTAAGAAACTTCAGTAATAAGAGAGGCCTCAGACAAAAACTCCATAAAACTATTTTGTTTAGCCATGTTTAATTATTAAGTAATATCTTTGTCTGCTGTTGTACATAGTTTAAACCATTTCTCGTTTAGGTTAGTATATCAAAACACAAGGAAAAGGATTATATTGTTGTACATAGTTTAAACCATCACTCGTTTAGGTTAGTACATGAAACACAAGGAAAAGGATTATATTGTTGTACATAGTTTAAACCATCACTCGTTTAGGTTAGTACATGAAACACAAGGAAAAGGATTATATTGTTGTACATAGTTTAAGCATTCACTCGTTTCAGTTAGAATATAAAACACAAGGAAAATGATAGTGTAAAAGAAATATAGGATATAGGCAACTACCTATATGCAATTCAAATGTGAACTTGTAAATAAATATTGTAATTACTGCAAAATATTTATGATTTTGATTACATTGCCTCCCTGTCAATTAACCGAATCGATACTATTATAAGTTACAAACTAAAGTGCATTTTAATTTGTAAGTTTGTTGGTGTTTGTTACTTAACGCGTCAATAGAGCTAGGGATCATCATGATTGGCAAGCTGCAGGTAAAATAGGACCCCAAAAGAGACTGCTCCAGATTTGGTAAGAAGATGAATTGGTATATCCTAATTATATAATTTATTGTCACCCTAGTTAGAAAAAGACAACTGCCTGTCATACTTCGCCTCGCTCTGCTCATATTGGATCAGCAGTAATATTTCCCTATATATTACTTCCATGTTGCTAACATTTTGAGAGTAGACAGACCAATTTTGTACAACAAAAACGGACTAAGTATTTTCATAGTTCTGGACCAATAGTTAAAACTACGTTTTGTAATAATACTTTGTATGTAATAATTTGAGCATTTCCATGAAAAGGGACTCATATTGCACTGTCATAAGAATCAAACGAATAGTGCGATGTTAGGGAGTAGTTATATCCGTTATCTAGTACCCACCACACACGCATTTGCTTAGTGTGGGGCTAGATGGCGATGTGTGCAATGTCCCGGAATATTTTTTTATTTTTTTATTTCTTAAAAACTGATACAGTTATGATGTTCTCATGCTATGTAAATTATGTTTTCAAGATCGTTCATCATAATTAAAGGATGATACAAAAGTTTAACACTTTTTTGTAGTTAATATATACAGATTGAACTATTTCAATCGGAAATGGATACAACCTGACAGAATCCAAAAGATTGTAAATGATTCTTTTAAGAAACGTTTTCTTTGGCTAGTTGTAAAAACCTCAAATACAAATTCATTTTTAGAAAAGAGTCCAAGCAATAAATCCACTTTAATCACAGAAATTCCTCACCTAGCGATGTATCGGATTCAATCCATAAATCTAGAACCCCGGTAGCAAAGGCTAAAAATGAAAATTCTCTGAACGATTCATTGTAAGCAATATCACAAGTGAAAATTCTTGTTTTATATTATTTCACATGCATTTAAAACTTTAATTAATGCTTACGAAGTTGGGCTTTTTGAAATATCTTTCTAGTGCTTAAGATGACAACCAACCATTATCTAACATAGAAATACCCAGATCAGGATCGTCTGCATTTTATTTAAAACTACTCATACGTATGAAAAGAAGTAGTACGCAAATATGTACTTAAGTTTGCTTACTCTAAAAAAAGTAGTGTAACTTAGTAGCACCCGCACACAAGTGAGGTTTGATTTATAAATGCAAAGATAAGTGGCTGTTGGATACGGATGGCAAATGGTGAATAAATGATTACAAAGTGCGATGTCGGCCATCGATCATTTCACGACAAATGAGTTTTCGAAAGGCTAACGAGTACGAGCGGTGTCTTGTTTGTTTTGTCTTAGGATTACAGACTTCGAATAACTAAAGCTATGTAACTTACAAAGATGGAGCTAAGCAATATCTGAGTGGTACCCGCGTCTTGGTAAGCGAAGTGTCGGAAGACCTGTGTGACGGTGGCTGGATGATATTAGAAAATTAGAAGGAAACATCTGGGTAAGAACAGCGCAAGACAGGGAGTATTGGCGTAAGAGGGAGGAGGCCTATACCCAGCACTGTGTCTCATTAGGCTAATGATGATGATGATGTAACTTACAGCGAACGGTACTACTCAGTCCAAAATTATGCATCAGGCTGTGTCTAACGGGAATTTCTGTACAATAACAACAGCCATTTTTACAATGAAAAATTTGAGCCTTTGTAAATTAAACTCTCGAAATACAACTTTTACCTAATCTCAGTGACGACATATATTGTATGTCCCTAAAAACGCCTTAATCTCCTATGTCTAAGCACTCTGCGTTCAGTCAATAAATGAAACAATTAGCAGCAAGTAGGCAGCCTCCATTAATCAAGTGCGCAGCAAAACAATAATAGCTGCGGACACGCCATACACACAAAAACACAACGACATAGTATAGTAATGGATGGACTTTGCCAAGTGTATAATTTTCTGTGAATATATCGTAGATACTCTGGTGTCGACAGTTTTCAAAGCACCCAAAGAGCCTCTGACATGGTTTAACGAGTACTGCAGTTCTATGACGTTCAGTCGGGACTATAGTATTATGGGACCCACGGAAGCGACCAAGTGTAGGTAAATGCTACTCTGTCTGTTTGCTACAGTCACCGGTTCAAGAACTGACCGCGACTACAGTAGTTGTTTAACTTGGTAATTGCGAATAGATACTGCAGTTCACCGAGCCATAGGCATTTCAGTAAATTTTAGCCAAAAAAACAATGTAAAATTCGCATTACTGGAAAAAGTGAAACTATTGAATCATATTAATTTGTTGTAGCTCAGTTCATTAGAAACTGATCTATAATATGATCTTTTTCATGTTTCAAAGATACTGTGCATACGCCAGTCCTCTAGGTAAAGTACTGTGCTATGTCGATGTAAAAAAGCGTGTAATTAAATGCAAATCCGGTGACCTTGAGCTGAGGAGATGACTTGTTCCGGTCGACAGAAGAAAGTGCGCATTGTTGATTTAGGTCCTATGTTAATTTTCCTATTTCGTATAAGTATAATGGTTCCTCTTTTTCCTTGACCTGTATTCCTTATTAATGAGAGTCAATGTATGATGATGAATCTAAAAATATTCATAGGTTTTTATATCTATACTAATATTATAAAGCTGAAGAGTTTGTTTGTTTGTTTGTTTGAACGCGCTAATCTCAGGAACTACTGGTGCGAATTGAAAAATTATTTTTGTGTTGGATAGACCATTTATCTAGGAAGGCGTTAGGCTATATAACATCACGCTGCAACTAATATGAGCGAAAAAACCATGAAAAATGTGAAAAAAAACGCGGAAAATTTTTCATTTTTGAGGGCTTCCGTTGCGTGTGCTGCGAAAACGGTTCAAGATATCAAAAAACCGGCCAAGTGCGAGTCAGACTCGCACACGAAGGGTTCCGTACTAGCATCTATTTTATGTATTAGTTTAGGTATTTATTTTTATAGTTAATATATTTCTAAATATTATATTTACTCACAAATATTCCAGTTTCTACCTGTTTATTAAGTTCGAGTAAAAATTGCTTAAAAATTACGTTACGTAATTACGTTATTAAACTTTTTTCAAAACATGTCTCGATTCGGGGTTTAACCAAGACTAAGTGGCTACACCTAGTTCTAACCGGCTAAAACTAGGTGTAGCCGCACTTCGGGTATTAGCCGTAACATATACACACAAAATGATAATAATCAAATACGAACATGATCCATCGATACGTCAGTAGGTATGTATAAGTTAGTATAAGTAAAAGTGTCGTGTTCTAATCTCGTTTGTGAGCATGTGTAATGTATTACGAAGTACAAAGCTTACTTGCTTGCTTGTAGCTCGTGATAGAACTTCGAGGACGATTTAAAAAAAATATAAACTCTCACTTTGAGTTGTATGACTGAGGGTTGTGACTCTTTCACACAATTAATTCGTTAGAGTAGTTTTTATGATGGGCGCCTAAGTCCTTCCGCGGACACGTTACCCTGGATAGCATTCCTTCAGTTTTCGTGTCGTAGTAGCAAATATTGCAGCAAAATTCATTTAGACGATAAGCAAATACATAAAAAATATACACAGTAAAACAAAACTTCTACATTAAATACCTACACTTGTATAAAACCTATTGTTTAGTTGGCTTAAACGTTAAATCGTACATAAATATAAATGGTAGCTTAAATACTCGTAGTACTTATAGTATGTACATACTATGACTGTTCAATAATATACACAGTTAACTAGTTTGGTTCAGTCCGTCGGTATGTAAATAACCTGCGGCAAGTTGCAAAACTAACACGTTTCACACTTCGATAGTTAATATCTTATCTTATCGCAGTAAGTGTATCTGGAACCTCATTTCCTAATCGAAGGCCGACTAAGGTCGAAAATAATCATTAAAAAAATGCTTTGCAAAACTTTAAATATGAACTTTCTTAAAGCACCGGGATGATTTTATTACTGTATCAAGACACACACACACACAAACACTAAATACATCTATACAGATAAGTAAATAAAAATAAAAAATAAAATAGCCTTTATTTCAGATGCTTCAGTTAATAATTAGTAGGTAATTCATTTAGTATTCATTACAAAACAAAATACAGATAAGTAGCCATTAGTATATACTAGATTAAAAGCCACTCTGTTACTTGTTCTTGAAAAAAATTGCTCTTACACCTAAGATATACATTAAATGTATTTACTTATTAAAACAAATTGAATACAAGTAAGGCAAGCCAATTAAGTTTCATAGTAATAGTTATATTCCAGTCCTTTACCCAACATCAGCAACAGATAGCCACTACCCCTAACCCTGCCCAGTGCTCGGACACCAGTTGATGCGATACAAAGAAAATAAATATAAGCAGGCGACGCGACACACTAACAATTTCTTCCCAGACGTCTATTTATCCACATTAACTAACGACACTGCCATTCTAAATTCAACCCTATCTCAGAACATTCAAAGTTGTAAATTCCCTCGAGAAGCAGTGGAAAAATTCTTGGAAAGTTTCAAAGAAAATCGCAACTTATTCTCGGGATAGTTAGATCAGTATTTGCTCGCAGGTTAGTTGTTTGAGGTCAGTAGAGCGAGTTATAAGCAACAGGTTGGATCGATGGCAACGCCATCTGGAATTTCGAAGCGAACTAAAAACGCCGGTTTGGCGAGTTTGTTTTATGGACCCCGAGGTTCTCAGGCTCTGTATAAATAGACAGGCTTTAAAACTGAATAAAAAGCACAAACAAATTGACTTTAGATAAAGTCGCTGAGTCTCCGTTTGATGCTTTAAACTTGAAGTAAACAGAGGGCTTTGGTCGAGCTTTATTTTACTGGAGAGGTCAAAATAATATGATAATCGACTATGTATAAACGTGTAGGACGCAGAATTTTAAAGATTTTAACCACAAGACACAAAGTTTTTAGTTAATATTCCAAAAACATATCGAACAACTAGTATGTATGTGGTATAAGCACAAACAGTACAAACACACGTACGATTTAACTTAACATATCAATCCAATGTCAATCTGTCGTCAAGCACCGAACGGTGTGATCTGACAGATTTGTTAGAAAGTTCCATTCCAGCATGCTCCATCTTCGGCCACAGTGATTTTTAGTGTAAAAATACCTTTTCTAAACATATGTACGATTGTCATTCAATACTAGGTTATATTTACATGCTTTACTACTTACAAGGTTACACAAATAGTACAATAGTAACAATTAAGTAAATCATCATGTTTTTCTTATCTATGTGTGCAACACAATTGAAGTTATTTACGTTCTTGGGTCTACTTATAAACCTATTTAGAACCACGTGGAACTATTGAGGTGCGTAGTTTTATGAATAACTAGCTGGTGCGCGCGACTTCGTCCGCGTGGAATAGTTATAACCATATTAACGGTTCTAGTGAGTTAATCTTAAAAGATAGCGATTTGTTAGATCATTTTAAGAGGAATAATTCTTTCATACATATTTTTTTGATATCATGAACTGTTTTCGTAGCGCACGCTACGGAAGCCCTCAAAGATGTATAATTTTCCCCATTTTTTCCACATTTTCCATTGTTTCTTCGCTCCTAATAGTTGCAGCGTGATGTTATATAGCTTAAAGCCTTCCTCGATAAATGGTCTACTCAACACAAAAAAAAATTTTTCAAATCGCACCAGTAGTTCCTGAGATTACCGCGTTCAAACAAACAAACAAACAAACAAACTCTTCAGCTTTATAATATTAGTATAGATAAGAAAAATATGCTTTTGTTTCGTCTTTAAATATTGTAGGTAATCAAATCTATGTACAAACATAAATCTGAATATAAAAAACTCAATGTGACTGACTGACTGACTAACATAGTGATCTATCAACGCGCAACCCAAACCACTGGACGAATCGGCTGAAATTTGACATGCTGATTGCAGGTAGATGCTATGACGTAGGCGTCCGCTAAAAAAAGATTATTAGAAATGCCACTTTTAAAGGGATGAAATAGTGTATGCAAGTTTTACTTCATAATGCGAGCAAAGCCGCGAGCTCTCAAGAGTACCACATATGAATAAAAGCAGGCAATAAGACTTTAGTTAATCTGTGGAAGGTTTTAGGTTGTAGCTAATGACAATATGAATTTCATATTTCACTCTTATTTATGATTGAAATAAATGTCTTAATTTACCTATGAATCAGTAAACTATTATTTTTATGATAAAAAGAGCAGCGATACACTTATTTCAAATGAATCATGATGACTCAAGTATAAAATTGAATGCTAAACACATTCATATTTACAAAAAATGTGTATTGGATTTATGAATATCACTAACACGAAATGTAACCAACTTCAACCTTTTATTATTCATGGATTGCGAAAATCTTTCCGTAGCGGATTGTATTGTGCGAATGAATCGAGCAAACTTGATGGTTAGCGCGTCACGAGAATAATGCGAGCATGTGCAAGTAAACACGTGTGTTTATTTAAAGATTATTACAATACTCAATACATTGATGTATGTATCGGGGTGTTAGCAGTATGAACTACAGTACACTTTATTATAATCCGTTTTTTCCAGGCGCGTTAAACTTTTATTTGGAATTAAACATATGTATTCCAAAAAAGAAGGCGTAGCAAGCTAAAGAGATGAAAATTTGCAATAACAAGAAAAAAGTCCTATAATGATCCACGTACACAAATGTTTATTTTTGATGTAATAAATAAACTTGTATTGTCTTCAATAAGTCAGAACAAAATGTTATTAGTAAGGCTTTGAAATGTTGAAACAATGACTTAATTACTTCATTGTAGAATAATAAAATTGTATTGAAATAGTTAACAAAACAGATGGATTATATATATTAAACTTAATACAACAGTTTTCATACATAGTTCTACCTAGTCTCCACAAAGGCATCACAAGAGTTGCTATGTTTATCCCAGTTTAGTCGATGTCAGCTATTTCCCGCGTTAGCCGGGATCCAGCGCTAATCCCGCACTAATCCCGCGCAGAGAAATGGCAACACTTGCACACATGCTGGTACTTGTGTATTTATAATACCGGTACGTGTTGGAAACATTGTGACTGTTATTTAATCTTATTTTTTTTTATATATTTTTTTTTTATTAATTTCATTTTTTTTAGAAAAATGTGGTCCAATTGTTTAAACTCCCAAATGAATTAGACGTTTGGCTTAGTCATAATCATCGTCATTGGTCCCTGCTAAGTATAGCCAACAATAGATTCATATACGGTCGAGAAAGTTAGAAAATTACCAACAACATTGATTCCCTGGTACGAGTACACAAACGATATCTGGTACAGTATATGGATGGTATTGCCGTGACGCGGTGTGTCAATGCGCCACCAGCAGCCGGCGCCATTACCGTGCTCACCGCCGGAACAATGCCAAGGTCATGTGACGATACCCCCATCATACCTACTTGATAGCTTAACTCAAAACAAACCAGACATACACAATGCTAGCTTTTTTTAACGAGTAATAGGCTTACGTTTGACAAGAAGCTGACAAACGTTGTAGCTTCATTGTTGTACGATGTAGTAGGTATGATATTCTAGAGGAAAATTTTCTAGATTTGAAGATCTTTGGATAATACTGGTAATAAATGCATACGCATAACGTTTTAGATCCATTCTATTCTCTTACCTAAATCTTGGATCTCTCATTATCAAAGACAAAAAATTCTCTCGAAATTTGGAAGAAAATAGCCACAATTTATTCGTATCAATATGGCGGTAAGTATGAAGTAAGCACATGTACGTGCGCCGGCGCAGGTCGGGCGCGAGGGGGAGGGGGGCGGCCTTGCGCACAGTTCCGTGAAAGGAGACCGGCTAGACACGCCGGTAGGGCTCCCTGCTTACACGGATACTGGTGGTATTAGAACCATAACTAACAAAACGTATGTTTTGGATAAGTATTGTTTTCGAGAATCAAGACGGTAAAAGACAACATCTGGTAAAAACACGGAGTAATTGCGAAGGAGGAGGGCTAGTCCCTGCCGTAGGTATATGCTATTATTTATATTGTTTTCTAGTCATATCTTGTCTTCTGAACTTGATCATCGTGGCTGCTATCCAAACAAACATTTGGACATTTGAAAAGTTAAATTTTTTATGGCGTTTGTTAACTAGAACTTATATTCTAGATAAACTAAGAGATGTTTTTGGCAATGAAATCATAATAAAATCCAGGACAATTATAATTGTTACTCAAAGTGCCACCCCTATTAGAAATAGTCGATATTTCAGGATTTCGTGCACGACTGTCAGTCGAAATATTGCGAGCGCTGCGTTATCGGTCCACGAGATAAGGATCAAGGCAGGAGCTATTACTTTGTATAAATATAATATCTAGCATTAACTTTACTTGGGCAAAAGTAGGCGAGACCCAGCTTAAAAATTGTTTAAGTATCTGAACTGGCAGTAGCAACTTTGCCAGTCATTTGCCTTTACGATCAAATGCTACTTTTTTTATATTTGATTAAACTAAGGGCTTCGTTTCGTTTTCAAAATATACACAACTAGTGGGTGCTCGCGGCTTCGCATTAAGAAGTAGAACTTGCATCCCCTTTCACCCCTTTAAAAGTGGCATTTCCAAAAATCCTTTCTTAGCGGATGCCTACGTCATAACATCTACATTAATTGCAAATTTCAGCCATGTCCACAGTGAAAAGTCTTACTAATTTTAAGGCACGCTTATGTTTAGATACGAATATCATTTTCCCTCTGACCCCTCTCTGATATAAATAAATTAAATAAATTTTACCAGGTTCATAGTATTTATTACGCAACAAGTGAAAAAAGGTTCCGTACAGACGCCATCTCAGATTAAAGTAATGTCCAGTATTTGTCATGGTGTTTTATCTTCAAAACGGATCGCCGACGCAATAAAAACCAACACGAACAAATGATCGTTGAGGAAAAATTTCTCCAAATTGAATAAAGCCTCAAATAACTCGTGCCATTTGTAATCTTGGAAGAAAGGATTAATTCAAAGTTATTCTCAACCGTGGGCGGGCATTGCAGCTTTGTGTACAAATAAACACTTTTAAAAATTATTCGGGAAAAGTATCCGCCGATTTATATTACATCCAATGATGTCATATTGGGATTCTTACTCAGAGTTATCTTTTTAAAGTGAAGTGTACGATATGAAATTTTAGGTTCTTGTTTCTTTAACACATTCAACAACACTCAGAATAAAAAATAAATAAAAAAGTGAAAACCAATAGAAGTGTTTAACCAAGGCATGTTGACAAAAACAACTGTTTTCTATTACTATGTTGAGTTATTTCCTCTCCCGACCTTGCCTGACGCTGCGTGACGTCACGTCCGGTAGTTTAACTACTCATGATGACTGTCATTACAATCATTACTGAGGAGCATGTTCGCTTTTTTGTCTGAAAACGATGGACAATCTCCTCCGTGAATTAGCGTTTTGTTTCCTTATAAACCATGTTCTTACTTGTATTTATTTTAAACTTTAAGAATTGAGTTAAAGAAAACCACTGACCTCCATTAAGTAGTAATGGAGGTACAATATTGATAGAAAACTTTGTGTATATATGTATGTTTTTGGTACCAATTATTTTTATCCTGTTATTATGGTAAAATAGATACTTTAAAGTAAGAGCGGCCTCATTTACATAAGTGTATAAAAATAATTTATCTAGATTTAGTTTTCTAAGTGTAATTTTAAAAGATCAAAAGGTGTTCCTTTTACAATGAACATTTTATAAGGTTAACAGATATAGTGAATACCGTCGCTATAGTTTGCACGTAACAGGGACATAGCACAGAGTCCTACAAGTTAGGGCTACAAATAAACATAAAATACCTGACTAGATATTATGCGATATAAAGGCTAGTTCCCACAGGGCTACTCTGAAGGTGTCAACATTAAGCCCTTGTTAAAAGCTGCTTAAGTAACAGGTTGTATCATTCTTGCACCGCCATATGCAATAACGTAAATTGTGTCGGTATGTTTGTACTATTTTATATTTTTATTATTTTATGGTAAACTGTTTTGCTACTAGACGACATGTCACCTGATAGCAGTATTTTTGAGAGTGTGGTCAAATTTAGAAGACACTAAACTATGTTGATTCTGTTGTATTTTACATTTAATGTAATGAAAAGGAGTTTTGGATAGAAATCTCCATGAAACTTATGAGACTAGAGATGGCTTTCTTAGGATATTATTTAAGTTCTTTTTATTTTAGTAGTACCTACTTACAATTTTCAGTTTATTTACCTTGTTTTTTAATTACTATGTTAAATTCAAATCATAATTTTAATAAGTATAATAAAATAATATTAAATAATGATATCGTAAAAATTGTACGTTTATTCAAACAAAAAAAAAATAACAATAAATATTGATTATAAATATATTAAAAAATTAACAAGATACATATTAATTATAAATATATTCTTTACTACAGAATTAATTAATTTGCAACAGGCAATTCCGCGTGCCCCAGCGAGTGCAGTAGCTGGTCGTCCTTCGTCCCCGGGGGCCGCGGAGCAACGACCCGGAAAACCTTATAATGCTCTCACGTAACCTGCGCGGGAGTGGCGCGGACTTATCTTACCCACCGGGGAGAAATATGACTCAATACATTGTAAGGAGGTTTATATTTTGATAAAGGGTCAGGTTTATTGGATATTTGGTTTTTGGTTTTGAATCAATTATTATTCATTTTTTTGTTGGTGAACTCTGTCGTGACCCTTTTTGGAGAAGCTGTCGATGGATTGAGCATACAATTATTTAAACGAGATAAGGAAATCTTTGATCGATTACACGTATGGACTTAGAATAGCGACCCGAAAGTGAAATAAACTGCCTTTTTAATTTAAAATAACAGAGATAAATTGATGATGATCAACTAGCAGATATAAAACTAACCTATCATCAGTAGGTATAGCTTGTAAAACCGTGCAAACATGTCGAGAAGTCTGATAAGTGAACCAATCAAATTAAACTATACGGTAATTCACCTGCAGTCTATTGTTTATCATTCGAAGTACTTATATTATGATTACAACTTCGCAATCATCTTCTGTACCTACATACTGTAACACTGCAAGAGACGTACTTTCTTCCGTAATGTGAATAGAATAGATGTCGCCACGTGAATGGCTTGTCAAAGTTATATAAATAGTCCTACCTCAACGTGTCGCGAGTTGTGCACAAAGTAAACTATTGGCAGCGGAGTTGGCAATACTCCATCAGTAGGTGTGGAATACGGGCAAGGTAGAGTGGCCAGTGAGGTAATGTACGAGCGTTGGTGATTTTCTGTTAGATATACCCACGACACAAGCGTTTGCTTAGTGTGGGGCTAGATGGCGCTGTGTGCAATGTCCCGGAATATTTATTATTTATTATATTTGCCGAGTTTTACTGTATTAATTGGAATAACTGCTAAACGTTAAATATCTATATAGAATTTGACTATTTATGACAGCTAAACATCAAATTTTATTCTATAAGGGAAAAAAGTGTAAAACTGAGGTGCAAGGGCTTGGGGACTTAACGTATGAGATTTTGATGTAAAACGTTAGTGTTCATCTATATGTTATAGTATTGATATAATGATATTCTTTAATAAACCAAACCCTTGCAATTTGTCAAAAATCAAGTTTGGAATCTCAGCAAAATTAATGACGGCTTACCAAAGATAGTATTGTAGTAGTGAAACTTTTTATTAGAACAATGTGTGTTTCCGTTCTATATTGTTTGATAGTCTGTGTCACATTTGGACGGTAGTAATGTAGAACTACTACCGCGTACCTGTGCTCTGTGGACCAGGTTGATGTTTCCGGATCTCGCTAATTATAGCTCAATGGGTACAATATAGATCTGAAGCAATTGTTTTTTTTTTATATTCTACCGCATACGATTAGGTTCGACTACAGCCTGCCTAAAGTTATCTAAATTGAAGAAAATTTAATATATTTTATATTTCTAAGTGCTTCCCTTTTTATGTTGTATTTAGAAGTAGTACATATGTTTAGTGTAGCTTCCCTTGTTTTATGTATTATTATTGTAAATAAAAAATATATAAATGTTTCAATATTTTAGAGCCTCTCCATAATTCTTACCAAAAAAAAAAATTCCAGAGTAAACTATTGAGTAGTTATTGTAATAACTTAATTATTGAATTAAATTGCACACAGTCTAAGCGCCCTCTAAGTACAGCGGTTCACACATTCTTCTACTGGGTTACAGAGAAAGGTACAGCAAATATTACAAAGCCTATTTAATAATTTATTTTTATTGCGTATTCGAATATTATTCCTCTGCGTCATTTTTTCCGAGCACAATATTTATGTTTCATTACAATATTGTTAATCGTTCATTCAAGTTTCTCATACAATGAAATTAGCGTAGATTATGGTGTAATTTAATAACTTGGGTTAATTGGTATCTCTAACTATTTAGTCTGTATAATAATGAAGCCAATAAATAGGCGGTGTGTAATCCAATGATCGATTTAAGTTGCGTAGTGTGCAGAGCGGGGGCATTTATTAGTGCGTCAAAATACTCGCTTACAACACTCGTGAACATCATGAACATTGGTGGGGTTGCATTGTTGGAGGGCTTATCATGCCTTGTAAAAGGGTATGTTAATGTTGATTTTTTTATTTATTATAATAGGGACTGGAGTAGATAGATAGATAGGTAGCTCTGGCTTTTTTATACTTTCTTAGAGAAATAATACATTTTTTATGAATAAATCAAGAAATCCAAATGTGAGACATTTATGCAAATATTATGTTTATAAAAAGAAATTGGAAAAATAATAAGCAAATAGTCTTTCAAATTATATACTAGACTAGAAGCTATAATATTTTTTCTTTGAAAATGTATAGAACATTACACAAAAGAAAAAACGCATTACGTAGGGAAAACTAAGTTAAAATCGTCTCCCCGCTATCACTACAGCCCCCGCCAGTTGTTGCATGTTCTGGCTCACGACTCCTCCATAATGGTGCTCGTGATCACCCGCACTCCAATGCACGGTACTTCATTGCTGTCCCTACAACACTACGTATCTACATATACTACACGTTAATAAAGACAAGTACACTCTGTACAAAGTTTAGTCTATCTATTATATTTTTGACGTAGCCTCTATACAGCTCTATCATAATATTATAATACATTGTAATTTTTAGTGTACCTATTTCTATGACACTACTTGACGATGCCTTCTTACAGCTGATTTTTATTTTAAATACATATTTAAATTAATTAATTACCCTTTAGGTTTTAGGTTACTACCTAAAATTGTAAATTTTTCATAAATCATCAATAAATGTTTTCAATCAATAAATTGAATTATTTATTTCAATAAATGTAATAATTATAAAAATATTGAAGAAGTAAATCTTGGTATGTGCTTTCCCTCTAATATATTAATTAGAGTTATGAGAATGTAACGTGACATGATTTCGAATAAATTATTTCATTTCATTCATTTAATTTAATTTCACTCATTTTTATTTATTGTATATATCAGTTAGTCAGTCGGATCTTGTCTGATTATGATGTTATAAAGCAGTCCTTTATTATCAATAACCGTGTATTAGAAATAGTACGACAAACTAAACTTTCCAATGCATGAATTGGACAAACATATTTATTTGATTTTGATAAACGCAAACTTTTATAAAATAAACTTTCTTCCGCTGCAGTTGGACATCTATTTACTGCTACATTTGCGTCTCGTAACTTTTATCTATCTTCTAAAAGGAAAATGGCGGTGTTGTCGGAAACCTCAGTGAGGTTACAAATGTTACAGTGTGAGGAAACATAATGGAATAGATATTACTTAGAACCGAATACAACACAAAAACAGTATATGTCACTTATAAACAATTTTACAGGAAGAACTTGAACAAGATTAGCAACAACCCGAACCTGGCAGCAGATGGACATTGTGTAGAGAAAGTGAGTCCATTAAAACTAGAAATAATACACAAATATATTGGCTTTACTATGTTTTTATTTTACATTGTAAACCCCTTCGGGCAGTGGTTTCTTTTTCCTCGGGGCGCAGTTTCCGTTGGATCTTGTTTTCCAACAAGGCAAGACGCTATTTTAAGACGTGACTGCAAACATAGATTTATGAACGACAGACTGATTGGACGTCTTATCTTCTAATTTTTCTAGTCATTATGTTGTATTAAGGATATTAAATGTTATTCAAGTTTTTGATCATCTTTTCCGCTCTTAAGGGTAATACTTTTATCGTATGTAAACTTATTTTTTTATTAATAAGATCGCAAACGAAATAATTTCTTGCATAATGTTACAAATGAGTTATAAGTTTTTGTTTGTATTTTAGAAATTGGGTTATACACTGAATAGAATAGAAATTCGTTAGGTAATATTATGGATTTTGTATATTTATGGTTAGATAAAATCTAATTCAGGTTATATATCATTAGTCATATAGAGATTAAAATACGAGTAGATTGACTTTTACCTAAGATGCTTCTTCCTAGAAAGGATTATATTGACAGCAGTTGGATGAAAAGAAGACGGTCCATAATACGCGTATTAGTGCGACCTAAGTGCGCCGGTAAGTCTCATAGATCACTGGACCTACGTAGCTTACGGAAGCCTACTTAGAGACAAAAGCATAATGGATTAGATATTACTTCATCTGATTGCGGATTGGAGAAGTATAACATACATACACACATAGTTTTGTTAGATAAATACCTTAAACAAGTTTACCTCATGTTCTGATTAGGTAGGCAATGTTTTCTTTGAATTTATTGTACCACGTTAGGTTCGATGATTTCAAACAGTGATGTAATTGAATAAGCAAATTTTATTACTAACTTTTATCAATGTATGTGTGTCTGATTTGGCTTATCACATTACACAACGATACCTTACATAAAATATCAATTGTTGTTGTTTCTTTTCACCATTAATATATTTAGTGTAACAATGTCTCTTACAGCCATTGCCGAAGAAAGTATAGACAGAACAAAAAAATGTTGTTTTTGTGGTTGGCTCCCAGGCTACATGATGACACTTGCGCTTCAGGCTCTTATGAGACCTACTGCAAGGTGCAAACACAACACAGGTAATAAAACATTTTGTATCTTTAAGACATATGTATTGTAGTTACCTAGATGTAATATTGTTTTTGGCCCAATAAAAGCTTTTGTATTTGTATTTGTATTTGATTTGGCAGAATACTGGTTAAAAAATTATTTATTAATTCTATACTATCTATTCCACTATAATATAATTCCTATAGTAAGGCCCCAGTTGAGTTTCCTAAATCGGGCGTTGTTTTATGGAGCTGGGATGTGATTCATCGTCTAATCACGTACGTAATGTTCGCTCCAACAGGTAATGAACTAATCAAAGAGGCTTGGGACAAGCTTTGCAGGATTGTTTGACAAAATGAAGATATTACATAAAGATTTTAGACTTTTCGAGGTGGATTTTCAAAATTTCTTTAGTGCTGTAACACTTCAAAAATGCTAGAGTCTAATATAAAAAATAAGTATTAGAATTGTAATACACATTTTGGTCTAATAAAAAGATTGAATTTTCACTATATAATAACTTCGCGTTCAACTAGGTCTACGCAAATTTTATAGATTCTTTTAAAAATGACCACAACAAATGTGATGAAAATGTCAAACTGTTTAAAACATACGACCACGCCTAATCAGGTTTATAACAACAAATACAGGGTTACTTTAAGTATATGACACAATTACAATACTCTATAAATTAATAATAATCTAATCAAAAACAGCACATCTGGCAGGTTGCACAGCTTTAATTGGTTGACACTAGACTTGGAGGGATTCCTATAAAGAATGGTTATGGTTACGTTTTATTTCAATCTGTACAGGAATAGATCACACAATTTCTTTAGATAACTGTATGTCATATGTTCCCCTGTATAAGTATGTACCCACTATACTAGATGTATATATACATATAACAAAAGAATGCTAAAGCATCGGTCAAAAGGTCACCCAAGCCGAGAGTTGATGTCGACCTTAGCTGTCAACTGTCAATAAAAGGATGAACACAACCGCAACCTGATCCGAGAATAATACTCGATTGGCAACAGTATTAGGTGAAATAAATAATTGACCTTTGGAAAAATGGAGCCGTACCTACTTTGTATAGATACTTATTTGCAAGGAGTCACAATGGAACAGGACTAGAAATCTTTTCAAAGTCAATGAGGTACGTATGAAGGGAGGTCTGGCATCAGACTTCCGAAGTTTTTAAACTGCTCTTAAGTCCTCTGATATAAGATATTGAATCAGGCGTTACTTTGCGGAAATCCATTGTTACTGAAACTTTGGAGAAATATGTAGTGTTTTTCCGCTGCGACTGCTCCTTAACCGACATCAAACAACAAACCTGATGGTTTTTAGGTGTGTTCCTCCATATACCACCGCCACACCTCACCTCCTAACCAACGTGGCCTCCGTGGATCCGAAAGACTTTCGGACCGACGTTCGAAGAGTCAACACGAGTCCTGAGGATGCCTCGTGGAGAGGTGAAACACGTGTCGACCAGAATATCTTGCCGAAAGAGAACAACGAAGCTTCAAGACAGGTGCGGTGTTGGTGAATCTCGAGATCCACGGAGGCCACGTTGGTTAGGAGGTGAGGTGTGGCGGTGGTATATGGAGGAACACACCTAAAAACCATCAGGTTTGTTGTTTGATGTCGGTTAAGGAGCAGTCGCAGCGGAAAAACACTACATATTTCTCCAAAGTTTCAGTCCTCTGATATAAACAGATAAACATTTTTATTCATAATTTGTCAGAATTGTATGTCATATTACAATATTAATTTACAATTCGTTTTTATTACAACTAATAAAACACATTAAAATTGATAATAATTAAATCGAATAATCAATCAATAATATATAAACAGTACCTGAGAACCATTGTCAAACATTACATTTGTAGCTTAGCGACTGATGTTTTGTTGGTGATGATGAAGATAATCCTGATGATACCAATACCTGGTCACCCATCCTACCGACTGTTCGCGAGGACAATCGTTTACAAATTCCTCAGCTAATTTTACTACCCACTACTACAATGAGTTCACGTACCAAGTCTCTGTACTATCCGGAAGTTATGAAATCCAATTATTTCTAATACAAATGGCAGACAATCCGTCATGTATATTTGCTTATATTTGATTAAGTTGGACAATGAGGATCATTTCAATGCTATCTGGAGCCGGCGCCTGTTCAAACAACGCTCAGCCGGTTGTTTTGAAAGCCTTTGGTGAGCACTTTTTGCACTTATGACTATTTGCTACACTGTTACATATTATTTGTACATTTTAATATTAAAACTTTCGTGAGACATTTTATCAATATATTAACTAAACGGTTTTCACTCACGTGTAAATCGCGTAAATTGTTTACGCGTTTCGGATGTTATGACATCCATCTTCAGAACGTATGTTCTGGGACCGCGTAAACAACTTACGCGATTTACACGTGAGTGAAAACCATTTAGTTAATATATTGATATTTGTACATTATTTCGAGCATATTTAAATATTTAAAAAAAGCCCGTAGTTATTTTTTGTTTCCGTTCTTACTGAGCGAGCAAGCACACATAGTAGACCACAATATGTAAGTATTTCGTTTCTTTACTTTACTTAACTGGATTGTTTTTTTTTTCGATACTAAAACCATCACTTATCTCGATCTTTAACATGATTACCACTGGGATAAATCACAATAAGTGCTTAGCTTCACGTATATGATCATCCGTAGGCTTACATTATGTGTTTAAAAAAAACAATGAGAAGCAAACTGAAACACGTGCGAAAAAATCAGCCCCGATCCGTTCCACTCTCAATGAAATCTGACTCGTATCTCTCCACTGGGTCGAAAGGAAGACATCTAATTTCATATGCCTTTGTCTGCTCTCCTTTATAACCTCCTCGGCCCTTTGACATGCGAGGAGGTACCAACCAATCACAGCGCAGGATTACAATCAAATACGACTATACTTCACGTGCTGTTTACTAATCTTTGTGATTTTTTGCAGACGACATCAAAAAAAAAGTTCAATATTTTCCCTAATTTTAATGTTGGTATAACATTTATGTTATTTAATAAGCTTTATTACAATAAATAAACTGTTCTGTAAAATAATAACTGTACGCACTAAAGTTTGTTAACTTAACAGCCCTTGTATTATGTATTCTGTGACAGCCCATTTTTTTTTTAACTTTAACGGGTTTGCACTTGGCCATAGTTTACCTGATAGCAAGCAAAGGCCTAAGATGGCGCGTGCTTACCCCAGTGTACTTGTACATATAATATCATTGGCTTACCCGATCAAAACGGCCACGATATTTCACCCGAAAACGCTTTGCGCTTGGAAAAATGCTTTCAGTTGCTTTTTCGCATGCAACTCTACGCCGTATTAACATGAAGGCAAGGGCAAGCATCGCGCGCATAGCTCCGGCCGACGAGTCTTGTCCACACGCAAACAATTTTGCTCAATTTGAGCAGTTTTGCAAACGTTTTTGACGAAATAAATTCAAATAAAATCAGCAATTTAGAATGTTGTATTTATTGCTTTTTACTCCTCTAAATAATAAAATTTTTAGATATAATTAAATTGGTTTAAATTTCTGTACTACTTTTGGAAAAAAAGTTGAAAAATATTTCAAAACATCTATTTTTCATAAAATAAAACTATCGAGCAAAGTACCTATACGTAATCGTGTTTTGGCGCTTTTTATTGTCTTAACACTGAATCAAAATTATATAAACTGAAAAAAAAATTGCTGTATCTTATATACTTCTATTTTATTTGATTTTTATGAAATGTCGATTTCACATAGCACCCCGCGTTGGGTTCGACTACAACTTACCTGGTGGGAAGCAAAAATTTAGCTCTAAGAGGAAGCGTGTTTACACAACAATAACCGGTAAAATACGCAACGATTTATCATACAATCTAATTACATATTAATCTCTTAAAACTCAAATATAATTCATGAACCAGTTCCCCAAAACTATATAACAAGTAAGTACAGCTGCTTAAAATATTCAAACTATTTATGTAAGTGCTACCAACATCCTGTTATTAGCATGACAAAAACTGCCATAATCGAATAATTAAATGGCTTAAGTTGATTCCTAGATGTTATCCTCCGGTTTTTGTGGCGACGGCGCCACTCCACGAAATCGAATCTTGAGCAGGTTTAATATATAGTAAGTATACATCAAGCTGTGTATGTATACATCAGTCCAAGGTCAGCACTACACTATACACTACTTAGTAGTAGTTATTTGATTGAACTCTTTGCTATACGTACTTCTTATGATTACATGGAATAGTTTACTTACGGTTTTACTAGCTCATATCCCGTAATGCGTAAATTACGGACGAAAATTATCCCATATGTTAATCCAGAGTAAATTCTATCTTGATACTAGATTTAATTGGCTTAGTTGTTTGTGCTTTATAAATCTACACAGTTCACAGATACAGAAACATTGTTATCGAATTCTGACGAAAATACATTATGAATATACGAAGTGAGTCGTTTAAATTGTAAAATAATAATAATAATTAATTTATGAAAGCACACTCACAAACGATTACCCAACAACAACAGCAAATAAGGTCGAGATTGGCGCGCTTGTTACGTGAAATATTACAGCATTACAGAGCGGGCAGCGAAGCCTTATTGTAGGCGAATCTATGTATTATCTGTATGTACGTGGAAAATCGATATTGCGTTGGCGGATATATCGGCCCAAGGGCGAGCTGTCTACCTACTGTTACCTACTTATATTTAGTAGGCTAGTCAAGAATCTCTACTGAGCGGGTCACTGAGGCCTTCGTAATGTGAGAAAATAAGGAATATTAAAATTTTGAGAGATATTTTTAAGAAAAATTTTTTTTGTGGTAATGAGATAAGAAAATAAGCTGTTATTTATTATCCCAATTGATACCAATAATGTAAATAATTTTCATGACATTTTACTCCAAATAAATGGAATTAAATTCATAAAATTGAGAGAAGTAGATATTTACTCATGTTTACGTTATTTAGCTGCCATGCACTAGACGAATAAATTTATATGAAACCTTTCACACCTCCATCGATTGTAAATAAACATAACATAATTCACATAACTATAATTTCCGTGCATATATATGTATATACAGCCTAGCATGCACCTGCATATCCAAGCAGTATCTTTCCGTGTATTAATTCGAGTGCATAGCTGCAATATGTCACTGCATAGATGCTCTTTCTACTGCACTATAGGTATACTCGTTTATCGTATTGTATTCCATACAAGGTCAGTGTCATGTAATCATACATGATGTATGGAAGAGGCACCAGCGTGAAAACAACTGATTTTATTAACGTATGTGTGATGCAGGTTTATAATGCTTTAATACACTTTGCCGTATCAACTTTATGAGTCAATCCGAGATATCTTTTGATCTGTTTTATTGTGTTGACGCAGTTGAAATATTTGGTGCTGTTTATTTATAGTTTTAACTGAAAAAATATGTTAGCATTGACGTTTTCATCAATGAAATTAAGTATTTAAAGTGCTTCATACAATGCATCCAAAACCCCAATTTTAGCATATACTATACTAATATTATAAAGCTGAAGAGTTTGTTTGTTTGTTTGTTTGAACGCGCTAATCTCAGGAACAGACATGAAAAGACCATTTATCAAGGAAGGCTTTAGGCTATATAACATCACGCTGCAACTAATAGGAGCGAAGAAACAATGGAAAATGTGGAAAAAACGGGGAAAATTATTCATCTTTGAGGGCTTCCGTTGCGTGCGCTGCGAAAACGGTTCAAGATATCAAAAAAATATGTATGTAAAAAATTATTTCTCTTGAAATGATCTAACAAAATGTCCGCAACAGTATATGTCCACATTTTAAGGTTAACTCACTAGAACCGTTTTTATGGTAATAAATATTCAACGCGGACGAAGTCGCGGGCACCAGCTAGTTTGTAATATAAAAGCGAAATGTTGCTCTTTTAGTTTATGATCAGACAGAAGGTAATTAAAACATATTCATATAATATAACCATGACAAAAACGTATGAAGTAAAATTTGAATCTGGATTTACCATTAGCACAGAATACAGACCATTAGGTGACTTCATATCGCGTTGTTGCTTAAAAATCAACTTGCAAATACAACTAACTTACTAGCGAATACTCCACATTAGTTAATTTAAAGAAATCCTACAAGTAAGTGGTTTAAATGAACCTTGGTAATGAGCCAATGTCACAGAATAAGTCACAGTTAGTATACAACCCCCGTACTATGTTGTGAAGGTTAGATGGGAACTCACTGTTACATAGACTGTGGTTAGATCCCTTTACACATGTAGGGCTATGAGAACAAACAAACCTAAAATTGAGGGAATGAAGAACGAACGTAAAGGTACACTATTATACTCCCGGTAAAATGTATAAATCAAGATAATAAATAATCTATTCACTTATGGGTGCTCAGTAATGAACCTTCTAATCAATGTCCAATGACTATATCTGGCGCTTTTATAAATGACGGGTATTTTTCCATCACCGATTTTGTCCCAAAATTATTAAACACGTAAATATCGTAATGTGTAAAACCCTCCTCAGGCACGTGGTGGCTAAGCTTGTTAGTGATGTTTTTGGAGGCAAGTATTTAATTACACTCTACGATTGTTCCGATCTCCCAATTTAGATCTGAATTGTTTTCATTTCTCCTCATTTAAGGAAGCCAGACAATATTCTAGGGAATTATAATTATTCGAGTTGTTTCTAGAATTATCTTAGCAGAAATGGCTGATCACGGGTAACCGAACAAACTGATTTCATTAATTGCAATATTAGTTATAGTTAACAAAGGAATTCACGAAATTATAATTATTATACATTAACATTTTCTCAATTAGAAATTATCATAACCTTAGAATGTAAATATGTTTTAAGAAAAAAAAAGTATGTGGGTACATATTTCAAGTTTATTAAAAGTTTAAATTTAAAAGTTACTTATTAATCAGTTAAGTAAGTTTGTAAGTTTTTTTATATATTTGAAAATCAAACTAATAAGTAGTAATTTGAAATTATTATTTACAAATTGTACCTTACGTAAATGAACCTCAAAAAAAACTATCTATTCATAAATTAATGGATCAAAACTCTGCCAAATTATTATAGCAAGTTCAAAATAAAATCAAACTTCAGTCAAACTAACTTGAAGTTCCACAATGTTACAAAATCAGACAATGAAAGATTCAAAACAGTATATTCGGACCACTTCCTTCAGAGCGGCCTTCGATCACTTAAGTAACTGACGATGTACACTAACTTACTCGTAACTTTAACAACTCTTTAAAACTTAGTATCCCACGCGTAACCCTTTCGCTTCTGTGGGTCTGTTATTAAAACAAAAATCTAAAACTTAAATTCATAAATAAGTATATTATTTTTCTCGAGACCTGAATATTTTACACTGTCTAAAAATTATAACATTTCGTAATCGGAATTTGAATAACCTAACAATAGGCACAAAACATTATTTTGAAAGCAAAATTTGATGTATTAAAACTAATAATAATAAATCGACGCGTTTTTTAAAGAAATAAATGAATCTTGCAATCGCATTCAAAACTCTTGCGCGCCGGATTCTGCGCATTACCGTTACTTAAACTTAGCGTAACTTCAATTGATTGACACAAATGTGAGACGAGACGCAACATCTTGCTACATTTGTTGAGAAATAACGGACCAGTAGCGAAAAATCGGAAAGTAAGTGTTTATAAGTAAAAGAGATTTCACGCGTTGAGAGTTTTTAAACAGCTCAGCTAAGACTTGGGACATAATGATAAGGAAATAAAGGATTTTTTTACATGAGATGGGCGCACGCTTTACTAATATTATAAAGCTGAAAGAGTTTGTTTGTTTGTTTGAACGCGCTAATCTCAGGAACTACTGATGCGAATTGATAAATTATTTTTGTGTTGAATAGACCATTTATCGAGGAAGGCTTTAGGCTATATAACATCACGCTACAACTAATAGAAGCGAAGAAACAATGGAAAATGTGGAAAAAACGGGGAAATCATCTTTGAGGGCTTCCGTTGCGTGCGCTGCGAAAACGGTTCAATATATCAAAAAAATATGTATGAAAGAATTATTCCTCTTGGAATGATCTAACAAAATATCCTCAACAATATATGTCTATCTTTTAAGATTAACTCACTAGAACCGTTTTTATGATAATAACTATTCCACGAGGACGAAGTCGCTGGCACAGCTAGTAAATTATAGAGCTGAAGAGATAGTTTGCAAAAATAAATACGATGCCCAAAATAACTATTCCACGCGGACGAAGTCGCGCGCACAGCTAGTATGTTATAACATTATTCATCCACTGTATATTTGTCACTTCGTTTTTAGCATAAATCCTGACAATCCAAAGCTTCTAGCGAGCCATTCCTAAAAAGAAGTATTCGTTTATGTAGTTAGGTACAGTGGCACTATAAATAAGGCAGGAACACATCGCCACATTAGCATAGTGATGTAAGCGATCGGCGTGCGATTACTCCCGCATTGTCGACATTATTCGATACCAGACGTCTCTAATATCACTCGTGGGTTCTGGGTAGGTAGAAACACATTCATCTACGTGTAATAGAAATAAGTAGCTGACACTATCATCATATCATATTCGCTCGCTATTCACAAAGTTAAGTAACACTGTCGTCATGGTCAGCCTTCGGATGGGTGACCGTGCAAAAGAAACTATAGCACTTATATCAGTAGATCAGAAAAATCGGTACATTGTATGGGGGCGGGCTATAGTCAAACGCTAATCTATACTTCAAAAAAGCTAAAATGATTATATAAAGTATTGTTAGCATTACTAAATAACGCTACTTATATCTAGTCAAAATAATTGACTTTGCGATATTTCGTAAAATGTTTGAATCATTATATCAACAGTTATCCGCAAACACCTGAATCAATAGCGGGCAATCACAACTAAGTATGGCACAAGAGTAAATGTTGGACAGACAGAACACATAGCTTTCCTGAGCCTATTATTATTGCTCCACAGAAATATCATACCCAATAAACTTCTCATTAAAACGAAAGAATTTCCATTGTATACGCCAAAATTTTGAACAGGTAAGTCAATCAATACAGTAAGTTATAATTATCTGGTGATGTATCTATACATGTTGAATGGTTTGTCATTAAGAACGCTGGCTTTGGAAGGGATTATTAAATACTTGACATTTAGTCCGTTTTTTTGTTATGAATTGGTTAACGTTGAATACAGTCCGTCTGATATTGGACGATGTAGGTAGTCTAGGATGAAACACTTGTTCAGCCGATACCTGTTTACTCCCTGTATGTAGTTCTCGAGAAATGTATTTTAGATAGTGTGTGAAAGCTTTTACAATCATACAATAAATGTAAAATAACGGCACGCATCATTTTACTCTGAAGGCTAGTTAGTTGTCTCTTAGCTACAAAATCTCTATGACTACAAGCAGGCGAGTCGTAGTTGACGTCCTAATCGGCCGTCACAGCGTTTACAGGAGGCTTACTTATAAGGCCTAGGGAGGCTACACTTGGTGTTAGTGTTGCTTGCCACAAGTAAGCATAAATGTACTTACCTGTAATAAATTACAGATTTTACTGATGTTAATTTAGGTGTGCGTGTAAATGCAAATTTGATTAAATTTACATAAGTAAGTATATGTACTTAGCTGATTTAACCGATGTATTCTTTTTTGTTCTAGGATTTTTTTTTTGTAATTTTTTGTTGTTTTTTACCAAAACATTTGCACCGAAATATTAATCAGACATATTCACTAGATTAAGCTAAATGCTAGGTTTGAAAAACTAAATACATAAAACACCAGAGTGCTTAAACCCCACTCTTGGCCATATTAACACCAAATTTGTCTACAATATGCGGCAAGGAGTAGCAACTTTGTGTCCATTTCTAGCAGTATATATGAACGAGTATCTAAGCGCCAATTTACAAACGCAATAGCGTTGGGAAACGACAGGAGCAGGCTGGCAACACTGACAGGCAAAGTATAGCAATCACTATCAACCAGTAATTAAACTGCTGGTTTATGAAGCGAAAATTGGTACAAAATAACTATTATTAGGGAAAAATAAAACAAGAACAAGAGAGGATTAGGAAACTCTGGTGTTGGCAGTTTTCTAACCACCTCTAGGGTTTCATAACATATTCTTAGAACTTCTGTTCGACGTCCCAAAATGTCCCATCCAAAATTTTTGAGATTTTTGGTGATCTGCTCAAGAAAACATAATTGATACTGCGAAGGAGTCACAACCCTGAGTCATATGGAAGTACGACTCAAAGAGAGAGTTCTATGTCAAAGAGCTTGTCTACAATATAACGTGTCATCCAATCCAACAAAACGATTTAAAACCACTTTTTCATTTTGCATTAGGCACCTATTTATTGACCGATGGCTTCGGCACGCAGCAGTTAGCATATTTAACTTTGATAACCAATAAATACCATAGTGGCTCCTAAAACATGTAAATAAAATAAATCTATACTATATACTATAATATTATAAAGCTGAAGAGTTTGTTTGAACGCGCTAATCTCAAGAACTACTGGTGCGATTTGAAAAATTATTTTTGTGTTTAGTAGACCATGTATCGAGGAAGGCTTTAGGCTATATTACATCACGCTGCAACTAATGAGAGCGAAGAAATAATAGAAAATGTGGAAAAAACGGGGAAAATTATTCATCTTTGACGGCTTCTGTTGCGTGCGCTGCGAAAACGGTTCAAGATATAAAAAAAATCAAAAAGGTAATAACTATTCCACGCGGACGAAGTCGCGGGAACCAGCTAGTTGCACATAAAATGATTACGTCAAGAAGCTAAGAATGTATAAATGCTAAGACAGAGGTAAAAGGTATGTAAACGCTGATCGCAGGCCGAAGAGAAAGGCGTCTAGATTTTGTAAGTTCCCTTACATAACGTGTTACCATTAGATCTGGCGGAGAGCAGACCATTGTGCGACTTACATTTGTGCCGGTAGCCTGGTGCTGGCCAGGAAATATGTTGGAACCAATATTGGGACCATTTTATATTGTACTGAAGTTAAAACTTGCTATTTTAAGGAGGAAGTATGAGATATCCGTTTTGTAGTCAAAATTGAGTCCGACATCGGGACTACATAAGTAATTAAAGAATCGTGTTTTTTCTACTTAGTTATGCGACTTTTTATCATTCGATCTCGAAACCTTTAACCTTTTAACGATTAAATTTTAGATACTACAGTATGAACAATGTAAAATCATATTAACAATCTATAGTATAACAATCAAATGCAAACGTTCCAATCCAATAAAGAAAAATAATCGCAGAAGTACATCCAAGATATACCTACTTTTACTTTATCTATGATGCAATATAATAATGGTATCGAATCGATTGTTCCTTTTACGTTGATAATAAATAATAATAGCCATTTGTAACAAGGAAATGATTATGAAGATTTAATCGAGACTTTATGGGTCGATGTAAAAAACTATGACGCTACTAGAAGCTTCCGGTTAAATTATAAACTTAGTTATTGTTTTTTTAGTCTTGGAGACTCTTACATACGACAGCCGCTATTACGATTTTGACTAAAAAGTAATCAAGTTCATATGCGGGTGCTCTGGTGTCTGAGTTTACAATCCGCTCAAAACCCTCTGACTTAGACTAATACTGTTAAAAACTCTACAGCCTAAAACTGTTAAAGAACGTTGCACAAAGGTTACAAGGCAACAGAAGGACACGTGCAAACAAAATGATATGCTGTAAAAGTTATACTGCCCCACAATCGCACGACGTCCCGCGGTTAGCACCAGCACAATAGCAATACTCAATCTGATTCCGATTGTGGTACCCCTGCCTTTCAGGCTTTTAGATCCAAAAGAGGTTATATGTAGTGTTAAGAGGACTATAATGCACAGAGTTCAAGTAAATATCTTTCCTCTTCTTTCAAACCTAAAACGTATATCTTTTTTTGTCGCACATTTTGTACATATAACACTTTTATTGGCCAGCTAATCAAAACATAATTCTGATCAAATATATGTATTGCTTTACTAAGTCCGCTGTAATTTCTTTATTACAGTCAATTGTTTGCCGTACTTGCATTACCTTCATTAGAAGGTATAATTTGATAAACAATGTGTCATGTTATATTATGCATGTGCAGGATTGTGCATTAATAATATCTCATTTGTGGCCATTCAAGCTGAGGGCAGTATTAGAAATGATGATTCTAAATTACGTATTATCAAATTATATCTAGTGTACGTGATAGGTTCTTCAAGGATATAACGGGATGTCACTAAATATCAAGTAAAGTAATTTCTTGTGTAGATTCATTTCTGTAAATAAATGTATCCTAAGTCTATTTGTAAATTACAAAGTTAATCTATTTTAGGCATTGCATATTAGGAAAATGCTACAAGATCAATTTGATAAAGTAGAATTAATCTAGTCAACTCTTCAAATCGACAGTCTATTTCTGTTCAAGAGATCACTTCAATAAATTAGTTTTGGGATAAGATAATTGTAGTTACTGTTGTCAATGTTATCAAATCTAAAAATATTCTGTTATTGAACGTAATCAGAACAAATTTCATTGTGTATAAATTACTAAATAATAATGTAACAGCAGGTATTTAATTAAATTTGCAAGTTACTGAACTAATATTTAGGCCGTAAACGTTAAAACATTGAATTCAAATGACGCTGAAATGAAATAAAGAGCAACACAATTCATGTCTGCAGCAAAAATATTTAAAAAATCATTAAAGTAAGTAGTTACCTGAACAACAGAGTCCACGGCGAGGCGCCCGATGTCCACGTTGTAGAAGCTGAGGGGCGGGACGTGCCGCCGCCGCGGCCGGATGTCGTCGTAGTACGCCACCACGTCGTTGATGGACACCACGGGGCAGTCGTCCGCCGTGCTACACCCGCTGCTCACTCCGTCCACTCCGCTGTCAGAGTCCCCCTCGCCTCCGAACCCTTCCTTGCTGTCTCTCCTGTCCCCGTAGCTCTGCTCCGACACCTCCGACCCCTCCTGATACCCTGACTCGTTCATCTCGTCCGGGGTGACGATCTCTGGTATCTTGGTGAAGTCGTACTCCTCGTCGGGACAGGTCTCGAGCTCGATGTCCGCCATGTTGGTTATGTGTTGTCTCGCTGGCTCTCACTACATGCTGTCACTGTCGTGCTCACTGGTAGCGCCCTGCCAACAACAATATAATACTTGAGTAAAAGTTCTACTTGCTGATTAGTAGGTCAATCAAGGACTTTCCTATAGAAACCATAACATTTGACTCGTATTTTTCTAAGCAAGTATTTGTAGATGGACATTATAAGTGTTTAAAGTAGGTCTAAAGTTGCTAATCTTAACTGGTCCTTGTAAATAGGGCATAATCTGTGAATTACAACAAAAAAAGAAGCAAACCCGAAAGCTCAAAAAAATTATCATTGAATTTTTTTAAGATCATATCTTTTTATGACAAAATATATCAATTAAAATTAAATTACTCAATTAGGTACATCACTATCTATGTATCTACATCTAAAAAGTAACAATATCTTAATTACATAATCAAAAGTTACATAAGCCTTATCATATCAAAAGCCAAAGCACTAGAAAAGCATGCCAAATCAACACAAAGGGCGCGTCTAATAAAACCAATAAGTAAAAACAGAGCACAAAAGCTCAAACCACAAGTAAAAAGCAAACACACGCCATTTCTGTGCGCCCAAAAACGGCGAATCACTTTTATTTTCCGTGAGACGAGTCTCGACCAGAACAAACTCTCGATCTCGGCGGAGCTGGAGGCTCTGACCTCGATAATAGGTAAAAGTACTACAGGATGACTCGAGGAAATTTAGAAACATTTTAGACCGTGTAGTAAGAATTAATTAATAATCACGGTATTTTAGACAATACCTACACATTTTTGGTAGGTTTGTAATGTATAAGCAATTTGTACCGCAACGAAAACAAATAGATTTTCTCTAAACTGACAAACGTATTGCATGCTATCAACACAAAGCCTATATAATAAGAAAGGAGATAATTGAGCAGGCGGGTCACATGATGTAAAATGGCATAATGAACATGACGATTTCATTCAAAATTAATTAAATTCTGTAAATAACCATCAAATTTCCAGAAAGCTCTATTCACCCTGTATGGTACAATATTGAAAATATCGTCGACATTTGAAAGCCTTTGATAAACATTTTTGAACGCTTTTGTTAGCGGTTATATAAAATATATCGCGATCAAGAAAAAGTGCTTACTCATTCTCTGACCAAGATATGTTTTTAATTGTATAATTCATGTTACATTGAAGTAGTTTTTTAGACTCTTTTTAAATCAAAAATTCACTGAGTCATATCTTGCATGGGTGCATATCTTAATTAATGATATTTTTGTTTTTATTACATCAATATTAACTCACACACTCAATACATATGTATACTCGTACTAATACGTAAAACTCCCTAAACTTCAATAAAAAAATATCTAGGTATTTCCTAAGGGAATAGTATTTTAACTTAGATTTGTAGGCGTCGTCAAATCATTTCGATATACTTAGCTCTAATGCCAGTCTTCAAAGTTGACCTAAAAGTTGCAACGAAACTGTGCCCGGTGTCCAAAAGTAGGTAATACTTTCCCTCTCGTACACACGTGACCTCTGGGTCGCTCGTAACTGTTATAGCCCAATAACACAACCTACTTAATGTTAGATCTACTTCAGTCTTCATGTCAGTGTGAATGTTGCCTATATAATTGTGATACTTGACGTAGTGATTTTTGGGACTAAGTTCGTGTGAGAATAGTTATTTTTCGTACCGACAAAGATGTCAGCAATATGGTCTACAACTACTGAACCAATTTCGACGAAATTGGTTCCGGCGTTTGAACGTGAAGAAATAAGAAACAAACGCACTCATCTATATAACTATAAATTTTCGCCTTTGTTATTTATGAAAGTGGGATTGGGATTATGTAATTTAATATCATGGTTGTGCATCTTAGTTTAGAATCGCACTGCTTATCACACGATACCCCAAAGAGTTACGACTCACTTTCCTAACATAAAAACTGCAATGGACTATCATAAAATAGCAATCTATTACCAAACAATAACAAGCGCTCAACAAATGGACATAACATTTTATTTCCCGGTTCATTCCCAATCACTCGGCGAGTCGAGCA
The DNA here is from genome assembly GCA_964023185.1 of Macaria liturata. Taxonomy (NCBI): domain Eukaryota; kingdom Metazoa; phylum Arthropoda; class Insecta; order Lepidoptera; family Geometridae; genus Macaria; species Macaria liturata. Next base: position 12,187,515 of record OZ026816.1, read on the forward strand.
AACTTTTTCAATAAACAACCATACAATGTGTTTGTTTTACGGGAAATATGTTTTTGTCAGCCTTTTTGTGAATTTAATCGCAGTTTTGCTAAATAATTATTGGGCAGCATGTATTGAGTTATATTAAAACCTGACTCATCATTATTCTTATTTTTTTAACTTTTATGTTATAAATAATAATAAATAAATAACTTCATAAATTTCAGTTAAATTGAACGAAATAAATACTTCCATATTGTACATGCATCAGATAACTAACCGTAGAAACAAAATATTTAGTTAGCAAGTACTAACATATTGTTTGCATACAGATATAACATTTAGCTGATTGATTAACTGTTGTTTTTTTTGCGAATTACCAATAACATATTGCTTACAAAAACATCAATATTTAGCTGGCCAATAAACTCGTTTGCCTGTTACCGAGGTTTGCACAAGTTAGGGCGTCGTTACTGGCGCTGCTACCGGCTACAGGTGGAAATTACGCGCTTTTTTGTTGTTTGTGCGAAATATTGTTCAGGAGTTTTCACGAATTAAATTGGACGTGGGAGTGTGATTGGATTGCTTGGATGTTTTACATTGAGGACGTGATGTACGAAGAAATAGGTACTCATATTTTTATGATATTAAAAATAGGAACTTTTCATCAAAACAAAACACAACTGTTATAACTAAAAAGTTAATACTTTTAGTCATAGATATGTTCGTTTATATATTTCTGTTATGTCAGTATAATAAAATAATGTAACGAATTCCCAAACAAATAAAAGAAATAAAATACTTTATTTACATCTTCACATGTGAAATGTAGGCTTACAGACACAAAATTTCTTGTCCGAAGTAAGAAGTTTTTCTTTTAGAAGAGAACAAGTGATATAACCGTCATTTAGCGCACATAGTCTATTAAGCTATGATCACACGACTATCTACTTCTCATAATATTCATACTGATCCCAACCAAACTAACATAATAACGTCGCAACCATTTATGTCATACATCTTTTCTTTTACGATGTTCCGTCGTTTTCTCCGATTCCCAGCGACGCGAACTACGTCTGTTGCGCTTCTGTTGAGGGCAACCTTTAGACCACCGACTTCTCCCTCTAGGTCTTTTCTTCTATTAGCTATATTCCCTTAAAACTTACACTTATCCCAAACAAACATACCACTAGTTACAAAATAATCCCTCCTATTTGGCAGCACACACCATTCACAACCTCCGCTCCATGGTGGTCCAACAAGTGTCCCGGTGACCTAGTTGGGATGTCAAGGGCACTCCCGGCGCAACAAGTGAGCTGGATGTGGGGGGGGGGGAACTCATGGAGGTGCAGCGGGGAGGATACGGGGTATCTTTGTAAAAGTAAACTTTATTTGGGATGTGCATTTAGAGATTCATAACAGTTATTGTATGCATTTGGAACGTATTACAATTTATTTATTTCATTAAAAGAGAGGCCTGTACCTAGCAATGGGTCAACGGGGGTTTAATATGTTCATAACGATTATTTTATTTAAAAAAATCTATTGGTACGTTTAAAATGAACAACTCTAGTGTAAACGCAGCTTACACGCAGTCCTTGGTTGTCATGGCAATGGGGCGATTATCTTCGAAGGCTTTATGGCAACACTGGAGGTGCTTTATTTACCAACATTTTGTTGTTTAAATATAAACTGACGTTTAATCCCAACATAAATAAACGATGAAAAGTAAATTAAAAAATATATTATATAAAATCTAGGTAAAATATCAGTTAAGTTATCAGATTGGTTTGTAGACTAAAAATCTAGGTAGTTGCGTAAAAAAATGGTTATTAAAAACTATTTTATGGGACTTTGAAGCTTGAAAGTATAACAAAACAATGACCTCTTTGTCAGTCGAATAAAAAGTGTCTCAGTTGGATCACAAATCAGCTTAAAGCTCGTTCGAGGCCATTATTTATTGCTCACAAAAACGGTTCTAATCACAGTCGGTAGGTATAGTTTAGGTATAGGTTTAAGCAACTATAGATCTTATAGACGGTTAATTATGTTGAAATGATAGCATGTGATATACGAGTAAATGCATGCTTTACCTTCGACCACATTGTCGCTTGTGCGATTGTGGCCTCAAGTGAACTAGTAAGCCTTACCGTACGTACTGTGTGAAAATAAAACTTCCATATAGACAGACCTCAATCCAATATCTACATTTCTACTTATAAATTGGTTCGGTGTTTTAGACGCTTAATTTGGATTAAGTGATGCTGCATGCTGATTAGTCCACTTAGGACTGGGACATATTATTGACCAACTTTAATAAATATTTAAATTTATTTTAATTTTAAGTTAGTAATAAGTCTTACGTGGATTACTAACAGCTTGTAGAAAGGATAGCCAGTTAGGTGTGTTTGGATTGTATTGTCTATTTGTCTAGGTATCAGTTTACGTACAATGTCGCCCCGTCCTGTTGCGAAAACGTTATCAGGCCCCGATACTTGTAGCCTAGATATGCATACATTTTAGATGTATGTATATATGTATATAGGTACACCTAATCCGTACATACTAGTAACTATAGGTATGTGTTAGTAGGTATTGTATTAGATTGGAGTTTTCAAGTGTCAAGCGTTTTTAAATTGAGTTTTGACTTGATACAAGGATCATTTTATTTATTTTAGTAAAACCCAAAACAGAATACATCAACATCCTACTGAACGAACTTTTACAAACTACTCGAATCAAACCTATAAGTTTAATATGTTTTCATACCTGTTTTAATGTGTACTTTCTACATATATATTTCGATTTTACATAAGTACTAACATAAGTAGCATATATTTAATGCATGTATTCAGACTTTACATGGGTAAGTACTAAGCTAAGTAGCCTATATGTACATACCTACTTAGGCATATGCCTGGTGCCTAGGCACTGAGTTAGATAACCTAGATATTAGGCGGAACGTGACCAAGTTGCTACTATGTTACTTCAAGTTACACGGTGAAAACCAACTTTATGACAAATTAGTTTACCTTTCATATAAACATGTGTAAACTACTTTAAGTCATACATCTTTTATTAGAAATTAAAATGAAAAAATATATATAGTGTATATTTTTACACCCGGGCTTTTATTAAGAATTTGATTTAAATAGAAAGTACTTACGTAAAATGTAACCGGATCAAAGCAAACCTAATTTAATAAATCTATAATAATTATTCACTAGCCAAAACAAAACACTGAAACAATTAACCCATTTGCTCCCGACTTATACAACAGCCACAAATCTAGATCTGGCGAGATAGAAGAAAGCTTCCAGCAGGGTTAGATAACGCAGTACAGACAGAATATACAGAGATATTGCTAAGCTAGCTAATAGCTAACACATAACATTGACAAGGACAGTTTAAGTACGTCAAACATAATTACTTCAACAAGTTTACGAAATTCGAGAAAAAAAATAGATCCGTACATGAAGTTTATCGTCCTCTGAACGGGGATGATATGGAGAAACTTTTTTTTAATTTCCTAAAGCTGTAAAAAAAATATTGGTATGGCTAGTTTATGACTTACTAAAGCCGTCTTTAAAAGGATCATTCCCACTTGATCCATTGTCCAGATTTATAATGGATCTAGTAAGAAAAAGCATTCTTACTGGACCCCTGGTTCGACACTATGGGTCTATTGGGGACGATCCCTTTACAAGGTTTTTTGTTAGTTAGTTCCCCTGTAGAAGACAGAGAAGGCACATGGCGAGTGACAGGCACGCGGCAAAGCAGCGGTACAGGTGTCTTCTACACGCGTTACTTCATCGTCTGGTGGCCTGGGGACGTTGTCTGTGCCCTTTTGGGATATTGTAGCTGGGTTTAATGTAAAGATAGGACAGTAGGGCACATAGAAACTTAGGACTTTACAGTACTTAAAGCTGAAGCCTTAAGAAAAAGTATAGTGATCAACACTGGCAAAATGTAATGGCAGAAGACATGTTCTTGGAATCTTTAGCCTTCGGAGAATTCATTACAAAAGAGGTCAAAAACATACCATAACCTACAAAAAGCGTACCTGGTTGTGTATATATGGTATGATCTTACCAATCACAAAAAGACAGATATTTGAACAAAAAAAAAGAACATTGCTTATTAAGTTAATACAAGCTATAAAGCAAAGAAGGTAGTATCAATTCAAGGAATTTCATCCCTCTCTTGGTATTATTACCTCCATGAGTATCGTACACACGTGGCCATTCGCCACGCATCACGCTCGCCGACGCCATATTTAATCAGCAGCCATTTCACAAACACGGTAATCGCTGTCATGGCCCACCATACACTATCGATAACAGCGGCTTCTAGAGGAAAATCCGAGTTTTAGATTGATAAGAAACCTTGGTAACGAAGGGTGTTAGGTTATAGCGAGGAGTTAAAATGAGAAAAGCAATATGATCCAGGGCTAAGTAGGTCCCATTATAACTATTGGGTACTTTTCCTAATCCTTGTGTACTTTTAGTTTGCTATTTTCCATATTTTTTCCAAGATAGATGGAGAAAGCAACATAACAAGGAAAACATGTCCTTCCCACGATCAAGATCATTATATAAACCTGCGTATTTCCCAGTGACTTGGCTCGAAACCTATCCTTCTATTAACTGAGCCACAGTACAGTATACATAGGTATAAGTAGATGAAACCTAGTGTGTTCACGTAGGTATAGCCACAAACTAGTGCGTCCGAAGACCGGGTCAAGTCAATTGCGGAAACTTGGAAGACTTCACCGTTTGACGTAGTATTGCAAAAATAAATAATTAGCTAGGAATAGAACTGCCTAGCTAGCTGGTTTTATAATGTATTCTACTCTCTTATTGCCTACAAAAAGGTTCGATGAAGTCGAAATCAAATGTCTAACATAATTTTAAGTGTATCTACAAAATAAAATATTCGCTAATAAACTCTGTCTTGATTCGAAAAAACGTTTATTATTTTGGTTTCGTGCAGTTGTGCAAATAAAAACTACCAATTAAATTAAGTATGTGAATGATAAACACGTATTAAGTAGTATAATAACTGAACTCAACATAAATGCTAACAGACAGACATGACGTGTCTGATTGCTGACTGAATTGAATCACTATTGCATATTGGTGATTACTTGTAATTGTGCCAAAATTGCTGCGTAATATACTCATAAGAAGTACTAGTTTATGAAACGTTTATGTAAAGTATGTAGCTTACCTAGCTACTAACTTATTCCATCGAGAGAATTTTGCAAGGAAGGGTTTCTGTACTAGTTGTCAAAATTTACTTAACTATATATGTTATAAGTATATATATGTTATATTATGTATAAAAAACATTTTTAAATCACTAAAACTGCACAGCACCCTATTCCACGGAGTTTCCAGAAGTACCTATCTAATTAAAACTATTTTAGATACCTACCAACCTAAAAAAAGTAGCATTTAATGTGCAGTGATTTATCACTTTAAACCACCTGCTTGTTTTTCCAACTAACAATTCATATTTGAACATACTTAGCAATAAGCGAGTGACAAAGTTGTCTAAACTGACCAATACAATATTTAAGAACCGTAGCGAATTATGTAAAACACTAAATTGGGTATCTCCATATAACAACATTAGAACAACGACGCAAAAGAAACTGTAATTTTGTGTGATGTATGAATGGGAAAAACTCGACTTTCAGCGTGATACAGCGAATTTAATACCAGTCACAGTAAAATTACAGACATACTCGGTTTCCTCCGATGATTACATGATTTCCGCTACCACATAAGGCATTCATATAAATTAAGAAGCAAGTTCTTATATAATCTTTGTATTTCCAAGGACTTTCAGATAAATTATGAATGAAAACAAGTACTGTAAACAGGTAGTGTCAATATAAACAACAAGACACTTGTGTTTATTTTCATTTGTAAGTTAAACTAGTACTTATGTATAAGTTCGAATCAGACTTATATATCATATCTTTTTAACAAGATATCGATTTGGCCCTTAAAATTGACGTAGTTTTTTATTTTTAAACTAATTTAAGTAAGTTTATAGCCTATGACACTGATATCAATTCTTACTGAATGACTAATTACTGAACAATGGATGGATACAGGCTGCCTATAATATTGATTGTAGCAAACTCTGTAACGATAGTAACTATACCTCACTTTAACAAACGTCTCAGATTTCTATTCGGCCAAAATATTCCGCTTTACTCGAGAAGTTTTTTAACTCCCCTACCTTTGTTCGTTACAACTTTATTGACAGTCGGAAAGACATTAAAGTCATCATAAAACCTTATATAACGAGGTTTGATTGGTGCCTTTTGAGAACAGCACCTTAAAAAGGGCTGCCATAGCAACTAAGTCTGCAATACCGGGTTACTGTTAAATAACTCAAAGAATTTACTCCTTTAAGATTAAATTGATTAGTTTTTAGGTACAAGATGAATAAATCTGTCTCTAACGAAGTATTTAAGAAAGGAAACCCTTCCCTTAGGAAAACATTAGTCTTAAACCTTTGAAACATAAGTCATATCTATTCTCAGTACCACAATCACAACAGTGAGTAACAAAAGAATATAAAATGGTCGACGTCTGTTATCAAAGACACAGCTCATCGCTGCGGTTGATGATAAAAATTAAACGGCAGCAAAAACACAATTAATTCCAAATCAAAGGTTAGTCAATATTAGAACAGTGAATTTTCAAATAAGTACGTAAAACCGAAACGTGTGGCAATAAATCAGGCCCAGCATTGCAAGGAAAGCTACACCCGTAAATGGCAACGAACTAACATGCCTAAACACACACACCTCCCGATATAAATGAACCCTATAACTATGATATCATAAAGAATATTTTAGATCGACACACATAATTCGAGCATTCTGCGGCGGCGTGAACACCGGTCAGCCTTGGTACACTCACTTTTGTATATAACCATTTATTTATTGTGAATGCCGATTTATAGAACAGGTACATTAATGCACCTCAAGTAGACCCTATTGCTATCAGCAAAAAGCTTAAAATTGATTTCAGCGGCGGCAACGAGCCAAGTATTTAGGACATTATAGATTGACATTTGAAAATTGAGTTAGGTAATAATTTGTTAGATTCTTTTGTTTTTAGATAAAGTGTCTGTCGGTTTATAGAGTTGGTATTATAATTAAGTGGTTGGGAGCATTTGTCGAACGCAATAATAAATAGAAATACTTAAATGTGTTTTACGGAGCGAGAGTCGGTTACTTTAGTGCGTTGTGTCATGCGCGAGGTTTGTCACGCTTTGTTTGAACAAGCCTATTGTGATTTTAATAAAAATGTAGATGTCATTCATGAAGTACATAGTAGCGATCCGACGCGGTTTAACTGCGACTCATAGTTTTAAACCTGCCTTACTTTAGTTGCCTACTTCAAAGATTAAAACGTAAAAATATTTGTCCCTGGCTCATCTACCTATACCTATATTTATGGAGCAAGGTTAAGAATAAATCTTATTGATATCATCATTATTATAAATAAGTGAAATAGCTTTCCCGTGTTCCTACCCCTTTACATAGAATGCTTCAGTTTATTTACATTCTTGACTTTAGAACATTTGATGTATATTTGTAGTGATTAGTAGTAGTGATGATTATGTATTTGTATTATGTGCTAATATGTTAAATAGTTTTTTACTAAATGATTACCTAAACTACACTTGATTGGCAAATACTGACCTTTCACTTTTATATAGATCTCTAAGTACGATATACACACACACACACACACACATACACGTGATACACGTGTGGTTCATCATTTGATCGATAATATCAATACTTTGCAATAAACATATAATATTATTGCGCATCTAATGTTGCAAAATTGTATAATGCTGACATAAGCCATGACATGTGCATTTAATATATAGTACATTCACTTCAGGTAAACGTGCGACATTAATTTATGACTGCACTATTTTGGGACACGTTTATATACTTGGAACTACACATTGTCTATCAGAATAGCTCTGGTAATACATAAATAGATTTGATGACGACATATCTAATTAACAAGTACCTAAGCAAAATCTGCGGTGCTTTATTAAGTGATAATTATTTTAGTTCAAATTTCAATGGTAGTAGAAGAAATAGAAAACAAAGGCTTAGGCAAACTGGCTTAGCTGGATTGTTTGTATGATGTAAAACAAGGAAAAAACTACCAGCGTGTACCTATGTTATAAAAAAACCCCTTAGTTATAATAATAAACTGTAATGCATCCGAAGTCTAATATTTCCATGCGAAATTTTCATTAATTATTATCGATCAATACTTGAATCATGATTAAAACAAAACCGTCTATACCAACTAGTAAAATTAATGTGATAAGCAGAAGACTATCAACCAGCCCCAGAAGCAAACAAAACAACATAATTAAACTAAGCTTAAAAGCCTTCGCTTGATTTCCCGCGAATTTTTCCTAACAGGCGTGGACAAGGTTTCCCGAAAAATTAAATTACGAACGAACCCTCCAGCAATCTCTAATTCAATTGATTGAATAAGTTTTGAGTGAAAACAGGAAAAATACGGAATTTCATATCCAGTTTGTGTTTGGGGCTTATTGCAAATAATTAGGGAAATTGTTTTAGATACAAAATCGAGTTAGTAAAGGCCATTGACCTTAAAACGTTGAAGTAAATACCAAACGATGTTCTAATCATAATTTATAGTGTAATATGAAACATGAGCCAAGAAACACCTACATACAAAAACAATGTTGCGCAAAAAATAGTGATACATGGGCTGATGAGTGATTGATTTACTTAATTTCTTTTGGACAAGGAAAACCAATTTTTGTGGCGAAATTCAATCAGTTACATTACTTAAATATAGACATCCTCTTTTTAGTAGTTGGTGGTATATTAATGTGTTCTGTTTTATATTATTGACAAAAAAAAAATGTTTTAAAACTGGATTTTTACGAGTACTTTAGTTTCCTTATTTTAGTATTGTGTTTTATTACCAAATGCATCTTTTTAAACAACGAAAAAGGCATGTTGTATTGTAAAAACTCCTTAGTTTTATTTTGAGCATTACTTAATTCATTTAGGGATTTCGTTGTAACAGTTTTACTTACAGGGAATTTATTTATTTATCTGTATCGATTCATTTTCCACACAACAATGTTCCAATACATATTGTATGTGTGGAGTGTACATATGAGTTCGAGTTTACAATCTGAGAGAAAAGGAATGTAACTGACGTGCGCCGACCGATCATTAACATAACGTAAGGCCGGTGACTGACTGGCTGTCATGTGGCAGGGAGTTACTACTCGATAGGACGTAACAATTGATATCATTTTTTTTAAACTAAAACGCGTTCCCACTTGACCATAGCTTGCCCGATGGTAAACAAAGGTTATGGCATAAGATGGAGCGTGCGTACCCGATAAAAACAGATTCACACGCTTTGAAGATCGCTGGATTAGGTATAGTGCGTGGGGAACAAGGACTTAAACTTCAATAAAGCTGAAGAGAGTGAAAAATCTGTACAAAGAATATATCAGAAAAAATATGTTTGGGTATACTTTAAATCAATGGAACAAGTTTTAGAAGTTTTACGAATATTTGTCTATTTATCTGTTTATTTAAACGTGCATCACGCAAAAACGGCTGACCGGTCATTATGTTTTTGGTATGTAGTATTATGAGGTCTTACAAGTGTCATAGGCTACTTTTATCCAGACACGACTATAAAACACGATCTGGCTGAGTTGATCATCCAGATTTCTCATCTTATCTTCATCTAGACTAAGATAATTATTTCAAACGGCAACAACTCTAACAGTGCTAAAATCATGTTGTGCACGCATGTGTTAGATGCACAGAATGGATCATTACCATTAAAGTGTTTTGTGCTGTTACTCATGTATTTTCTGTGTGTTGTGTTGTGTGCCTAATAAATAAATAAATAAAATACGCCTAAAACCGAGTATGCACGTGTATTCCACGCTCAACAGTTACAGAAGCACCGTAAGGCTTCCTCGGCTGCTGTCGTCACCGCGACCTCTCGGCACAAACATAAATATTTGTAAACAAAGGTACAAAAACCAGCCCGGCCAGTCGGGCCAGTAGAGGCGAGCTGCGCGCGCGCAGTGAAAGTTCCGGACAGCTGATTGGCTGGACGACACATGCTGGCATATGAGGAGCAGAGGGATAAGTAGCATATTATTGTATCTTTATCCCGGAACAACCTGTGTTAAGTGACGCAGTAATTATTCCTTTAACCACTGAGTGTGTTAGTATTGGAATTGACTCGCAAACGAGGCTGTTAAGTTGGTTAAATTAAAAACACAAAAGAAACATGTATTATGTGCACTGCTTCCTAATCATTTCGAACTTCCTTGTAAGCTACGCCTACACAAACTGCAAAGTTCATATTTTCTTACTTTAACATCATTTAGACCCTACAACTACCACAAAACAAACACATTCTCCTTCTGCCTGTGGCTAGTCTATGAGGTACCTGTCAGGCCACCACGCCAGTCGACAGGCGAGTGCCTAGCTCAGTCTATGGGACTACTTGCCAGTGGAATTAACTAGATAAGACGGTTTTGTTAGAACATCAAATCAAATCAAATATACTTTATTGTACACCAAATAAAAAGAACATATTTTACATAAAGGTGGAAGGTAACCAGGGACATTGGGCGACCTTATCACTAAAGTGATCTCTTCCAAGTAACCTAGTTTGGACAACACTAGAGGAAATCCGTAAAGTACATGGTAGTATTCTAGATATTGTCGCAAAAAGGTTTCTCATCATATAAAACTAACGTTTTATAGGATGTTGTGATTATGTTTGTGAGTCAGTGAGCGTGTTTCGTATGTGCTTTTTCTACGATTAAGTGGCTAAACCGATTCGAATCAGCAGTTTAACACAAACTACTTTCTATTAAGGACTAGCTGGTGCCCGTGACTTTGTCTACGTGGAATAGTTACTACTATAAAAACGGTTCTAGTGAGTTAACCTTAAAAGATAGACATGTACTGTTTCGGACATATTGTTAGATCATTTCAAGAGAAATATTCTCCCATACATATTTTATTGATATTTTGAACGGTTTTCGCAGCGCACGCAACGGAAGCCCTCAAAGATAATAATATTCCCCGTTTTTCCACATTTTCTATTGTTTCTTCCACATTTTCCATTGTTTCTTCGCTCCTATTAGTTGCAGCATGATGTTATATAGCCTAAAGCCTTCCTCGATAAATGGTCTATTCAACACAAAAAGAAATTTTCACTTCGCACCAGTTTCTGAGATTAGCGCGTTCAAACAAACAAAGAAACAATCAAACAAACAAACTCTTCAGCTTTATAATATTATATAGTATAGTATAGATAATTCAGGTAAACCCACCGGACACAATAATCCTGTAACTTTCCACGGGCACGATTACACTAAGTACAACATTAGGTACAAAGTACACGTGCATTTAATTTAACCTTCCGTCTATAAATTATTAAAAATCGTAATTCAATGTCTAGCGTGGCCAATCAGACTACGGCGCGCGAAGTGGTGCCAATCGATTTGTTAAACGTTGGTACCTTGTGGTACTTGGGGACATGAATACTGCACTATAGTAGTATATGAGTAGATTGATACCTCGGGAGTTGATTTAATAGTGGTTAAAACGTTTCTAAAATAGTAGACATTCTTAAAAAGTGTGTAGGAAATGAGAAGCTTTGTCAAAACGAGTCAGAAAAAAATATAATTAAAACAATACACTTGGCTTTGCGTATTTAAGAAAAGATATGCCAGAATTAAGACAATCAAAAGCCTTTTATTTCTCTAAATTAAATTATTCCAACTGTGCTTCAATTTATTATTTAAATGTTTCAGTGAAGCACCACTTGTGAAACATCAGCCTCAGGCTTCGTTTCATCATTACAAAGTGATCAATATTAGCCTTCAAAACTATCGACACATTCCCAAACTAGAAACGTAAAAATAATATTTTGAAACCTCATAACCGTACTCGTAAAGTTCAAGACGATCTCTCTAAAATAAAAACCACTAAAAACAAGATATGTATAACACTCGGTAATGTTGATTGCATCAAGTTAACTTGTTCACTTGATACTTAATGGCATTTGGATCTTGAGATAAATAAATACGTTCTTGGCTCCGTTTCGTTTAAAGTACTCTTTGTTCAATCAGTATACCTTTATTTGCTTTTATATTGGACACGGGGATCCAGGAGCCAAATTTGACCACTAGTTTTTGCTATTGGGGGTTCTTGTTAATATTTACTTATATTATAAAAGAATGATCTCTAATTTTAACTCGTTAATATTTTAAATTTTAAAATTTTAGAAAGGTACATGTAAATATATAAGTATGTAAGTTTACCTACAGCGACATCTGCACAGGGTCACTGTGGCCGAAGGTGGAGCCTATACCAAAATGGCCACACCATGTACAAATAGTACAAACCATAGAGCAAGGTGGGCTCTCGCAAAGTATATATAGTTATTGCCTCCTAAGGGCAAGAGCCACTTGTATGTCTTATATAGACTCATGAACTCAAGTCCCCTTAGACAAGACATAAACTGTAGAAAGACTGGATGTACTTATGGGAATGACGCAACAATTCGCTCCGCAGAACGCATCAAGATGTCTGTCCCATACTTTGGTCTTTCTATTTTATTAGTACGCGTTAGTACGGTCAACGAAATTTGCCTCTTGTCTAGGGGGGCATATATCTTCTGCATATACGTCTGAGTATAAGAAAACGTAACAAACGATACTCTAGTTTTAGTTACCTACCATAATAAATAACAAAGAAAAAATATTCTTGCTATAAAAAACCCATTAACAAATACTTAAAACCTAGTACCTACTTAACTGCAATTGAAGTTAGATCTAAGCACAGTATAAGTATAGTAGTGAAATGCGTAAACCTTGGCATTCTTGGCCAATTATAGGCATTTATCGCGGCTGGCCACGCAACGCTTGCCGGCGAGCTAAGATATTTCAACTATGTATTTGTGGTTATTGATAAGGATATTGATATACCTATAAGTTTATATGGCTATTCGTGAAAGGTGTATTTTTAATTTTTAGCACAGTTATTATCTAGATGTTATGTGACTGCGCTAGGTTTTAGGTCACGGCTGTATTCGTATTATATCAGTCGCAATTCAAACATTCTTGATACTAGGTTTGGTGGTTTTAAACGAACCGAACAAATGTGCATTGCACTGCCCCTATACCATAATAATACTTTCTTGTTACATAAACTATTTAAAAACAAAAAAACAGATATGTTTTTAGTGGTTTAGTTCTGATTAAGCTATTACTTAATTATTTTTTCGGAATTTAATGGCTAATTTAGGGATTCTTGCACACAATTAGTTTTCAGCATTAATTAATGTCAGCAATGCTTAACATCAGGCAGGCTGTAGTCAAACGTAAACCTATCCAACGTAAAAAAATAATATAAAAAAAATATTATACTTCCCCGCCGGCCCTTGAAAACGAAGCCTATCTCTATAAAAACTACTCTATTTATATAAGAAACAACAAACCTAGACGCTAGAATACATTCAAATATTTACTTACCTATGCGATCCTCTCTTTATACTGCGTAAATGTCCTTTCAAACAGAATATAATAGATTTTCTGTAATTCTCTTCGAATGCCTTCAGACGAGATGCTGAATGGAGAAGTATATTTCTATTCTAAGCCTTCAGAGATCCAGTTACGTGAATAGGAAGATACTTAAATACTGAGCAAAGGTTTCTATGCGTGCCACAAATAATAGGACATTATACATATACGTCATGTGTTATATGTATCAGGATGAATTGATACATATGTAGACTAATATTTTAAAATTTGTGAGTACTAGGGTTGAGTCTGGTCGTTTCTATGTATTATAAGCATGTTTTTACAAAAGAAAAGTATATAAATATTATATCCGTTATCTAGTACCCACGACACAAGCGTTTGCTTAGTGTGGGGCTAGATGGCGCTGTGTGCAATAATAATAATAATAAGTCTTTATTTCAGACAGCAGGGTCCATAGGAAGGTTCACAAAAGTACAATATAAAGGCATAAAACAAGATTAAATTAAATGTCCCGGAAATATTCATTTGTTAATTTTATATTTTAATGTTGATTCTTAGGTATCACAAATAACGTGTAGTTTACCTTATACGAATATCTTCATTATTTACCAGAATTAGTTTCTAATTCTATTATTTGATATCAGCATCATCATTTAGTATAGAAGCTTTGCTGAGTATAATCGTCCTGTCCTTTATGGTGGTCAAACCTACCCCTATTCTAAATTTTGATTAGAATTGAATCAGAAATGATAAATCAGGCCATATAATTCTAACCAAACTTCAGATACCACTAACCGAAGTTCGTTGTTACTCTTAGTTAGTAGTTAAAAATAATGCAAGTGAAGTTTATAGAGGCCAACTATGCTATTAAAATAGGTCTTGAAGTATTTAATATGTACCATTAAGAAATATAGGTTATGAATTTTAATTAACATACAAAACATGACTATAAAAATAATGAAATTCGAAAGAAAATAAGTACATTATTCAATTGTTATTATTGTCGAACCTTTCTGCGCATTAACGCCGTGTCAAATTAACTTCGGCGATAAAACCAAGTCCATTAGGAGAGCACTAACTAAGCGTACATACCACTCACATGCTACGTAGGTATGTGTAGATTGTAATATAGTAAATATATACAGCGGTACTGGTGACGACGAGAACATATATAGTACGACTTGCCGATAAAGTGTAGTTCTGCGTATAAATAGTTTTGGAAACGTGGTTTTGTTTGAATACTGCTTGAACAATAAACGAGTATGGCTGCTTTTAGTAAAATCTAAAAAGAGTAAAAAATCAAAGTGTTATCGCATAACTATGGTGGGCTCAAGAAACTAAACCGCTGGCTTTTAAAAACTAAGAGTCTAAAGTTATCAAAATGGTCTAAAAATGCAGCTACGATGCGTCTTATTAATATTTCCTACTGTATATGTAATACTATCTATTAAATTTATTTACTTATTAGGTACTGTATTATACTATCTATTATATTTATTAAATTATATGAATAAATATTCTGAAACATTCCACACAGCACCATCTAGCACCATAATAAGCAATATTGTGTTTAGTGGTGTTTACCAATAACGCTGTATAAGAAAGGATATGATAACACTGAATTACGAGCAAGGACCCAAGCGGCGTCCCCAGAGAGTCCTGAGATAGGTACCAGTTTTGTTGTTTTATTTCAAAGGACCAAATGACGTAGTCAGAGAAAAAGTGTATAACTAATGTATGTATGTGTACATATATGTAGGTACGCGAAGAAATTATAAAGATTAAATCGCAAAAAATAGAATGCAATAGAAAATACATTTGGGTAAAGACAACATACCAACAATAATGACGATTATAAACCTAGTAAGTAAGTGTGCTAAATCATATACATACCTACTGCTGCGAATTATTATAAAATTTAAACAAAACTTCAAAATATCTTACAAAAAAGGTGTTATAAGAGAATAGTTAAGTAGTTTTCAACGCCAAATCATTGAATAATTCCAAATTATTTTTCATTATTAGAAGAGACTAGAATCCAGGTCATTGCAATTCTTTATGTTGCAATAATGGTTAACTTATATACCTACATTTTACTAATGTGTTATACAACATTTTATCGCACCACTCGGAATAGCAAGCATCGGCAGGAGTATCTAATTACGAATATACTAATGATACCTAGGTATATCAGATACTAGTGATGATATAATAGGTATATTGCATGGACATTTCTAATCACATCTCTGTACGATTTATTGAAAATTGTAGCAACGTTTCGTTTTATAACGATGTGAAGAATGAAAGATAGATCTAAAAGAAGATAAAATACAAACGTTTTATGTTAGGCAAAATGTACAGTTGAAATAAAATAAAACTATGTGCTTAGATAGTCTGAAAGAAATTATAGAAAAAAGTAACACTACAACGAAGATGCCCAGCACAATTTACAGATGATAGGAAATAATAGTTGCTGCTGAGTCTGTACAATAATATTGCACAATCGAAATATTGATTGAAGATAAGCAAGCTTATACCTATTATGTATAAAAGCTTTGAGATAAACGAAATACCTAGTCAAAAAGACACAAACAATGAAAGAGAGGTAATAAGCAGCAAAATATCGAAACCAAATTAGAAAAACTACTGTACTTTTTTTCATTTCGTAAAAATGGAATTGGACCTGCTTTAAGCAAATAGGTATTCACGCAGCAACGGTACGTAAATTAAAGAAATAAAATGACGATGATGATCCAGAACTAAACAATTAGGGGAAGTACCTCCTTATTTGATCATTGCAGATGACCAAAATAAGTTAGAAACAGTCTGTGCTAAGTTACCTGTAATAACAACATCAGTAAGTTTTTGCAATAGGTACCTATAAGAACTGTTTGCGAACATTTCTAGTAATTGGAGTACCGTAGAAACCTCTTCGCTTACAAAGAGGATTAAGCCGCGCAGTCACGTTTTATTAACAGGATTAGTTATAGGTAATTAGTATAATTGTCATAGTAAAATCAACAATGCCACGAGATTAATGGTGACGGTATAGGTACATAGGAGAGTACCTAACTATGTTCCTCAATAGCCTGCTACATTTTAAGGAAATTTTCATGGTCTGAGAAAAGAAAAAATCAACAAAAATAGTCAGCGTGTTCATAAAAGAGTTTAATAAGTCACGGATTGTCGCCGCTGAGTACTTGTACTGCAATCGAGTGTTTACTTTCGATAACCTCAGTTAAACGAGTCTTGTCTTCATTAACAGAACGAATGTCGTCGTGAAATCGAATTCTAATTTCCACGATCTCAGCGTTGTGTGTTTGGAAAGTTTCTCTACCAACAGAGCGATGTTAAGTATTACGGCAGAATTAATTGCCATCCATGAATCGCACAGCACACGTAACAGTGTCGGTGCCAAAGATCCAATTTTATTAGAAAACATGCAAGTATGGATTGGGAGCGGGCAGGAGCGGGCTCGGATCAACAAGTGCAGCGTCCCCAACACCTCCCGCGGTAAACAAAGAAACCCGAAGACTCGAGCGGAATCCACTAGAGACAAGCGAGTATCGTGAAAACTGGGCCGGACATGTGTGCCTCGGCCGTGGCCGCGTTACAATCACTTTTCAATTAATAAAGAACAAGCGAGCACCTGCAGAATGCAACAGATTCTAACTATCACTCGCAACGGTCATGCAATACGCACGCGTGTGTTGCCGCTCCAAGATCACTCGCCACTTTCACAGGTTATTCAGCGAATATTGTTTACGTACTTTTCGGAGATTAACACAGGGCACGGACACTCGAGGTCGCGGTGGTCGCACGCACGGACGTGTATCTGGCACGGCGGTCGACGCGGTACTGCCGAGTGCCGAGTGCCGGTACAGCGGGCGGACAGCGATACTGCACTGCACTTGAGTCTCGCGACAGACTTGAGTGGAGCCACGAATAGCGCCGAACGCGCCCGACTATAGCCGAGCGCATCGAGTTGGCTCCGCGATGGTTGATGCGAGCGAAACGGCGGAGCTGTCAAAATTGATGTTATTGTTCAAAACAATGAATAAATTAATTGATTATGAATGTTAATAAAATAATAAATAACTCGTTAACAATTATTATTTGTTCTTGTGTAATAAGATAAGATAAGATATTTCTTTAATGCACACCAAAAAAATTACATTATGAAAGAAATTTAAAAACTATTTTAATGCACATTGGGCGGCCTTATCGCCTTGGGCGATTTCTTCCAGGCAACCTTTGGATGGACAGGATTTAGAATTATAAATAGGCGGTGTACAAGAATACGTAAAATAAATAAATAAGTGAAAGAACACAATACAAACTCAGATAATACACTAATAAATAATAATAAACAATACAATACATAATACCTACTATATGGATGATAAGTAATGATGATACACTAGGTTTTGAAATATGCTTAAGGACTTAGCTTGCCTAACAGGCAATGGCAACATGTTCCAAATGTAATATTTGCTGACAAACAGTTTATTATTTTATTAAAACTTAAAACCACTTGGAATTGGTTTATTGATTTTCGGACGGGTCCGCGCGTTCGATCAAAATGGTTCGCGCGGATCCCGTCGCACTCGCAATCGATTTTAATGATTTGTATTATCGTTTCCACACCACTCTATGAAGTCGATAATATTGGCGCGTTTTTTTTATAGTGGTATCCCCGATAGGCCTACATCCACTAGTACTACACTCTCTGAAACTATACAAATAACAATATTAAAACTTGTATCGTTTATTCTAAACAACTTACCTACATAACACAGAGCAGTAATCGTAACTAATTAAAAACTAAACCTTATAATAAACTTAAAAATACATTAAATCAACAACTATATAAACAAGAATATATACAACCTTACAAATAATATACTAAACTGAATTAACTAAAAATATTAATAAAACTAATTAATCAAACAATGATGTAAAGACGACATATTTATAACAAAATGAAAAATAATGCTATTTAGTAGGTTGTATTATATTAGAGGGGGGACAAAATAGGTACCAAAATCCTTTTTACAATCTATTTTTAACAATATGTTCTTCTTGTTCAGTCGGAAGGTAAATTTAAAACAAAGTAATCGGTAAAACATTTCATCTTATTGTACAGGATTATCACAAGACTCGCCATTGATTAGTCTCATTATAAAATTTAGAGCCATACATATTTTCCGAGATTTAGCAAACTGACCTTTTACGAAGTAATCAGTCAATATACTTAGTATCCATTGTTATTTTTTTTATTGTTTGTAAACAACAAAGGATTTAACACCTTGCGCGCAGGTGTTAAATCCTTTGTGGTGTTTAATCCTCCTTAAGAAGATTTGTGGCTACGAAAATACCAAAATAATTAATGTTGTTATTTGTATAGTTTCAGAGAGTGTAGTAGTAGTGGATGTAGGCCTATCGAGGATACCACTATAAAAAACGCGCCAATATTATCGACTTCTTAGAGTGGTGTGGAAACGATAATACAAATCAATCGCAAGTGCAACGGGATCAGCGCGAGCGATTCTGATTGAACGCGCGGACCCGTCCAAAAATCAATAAAATCAATTCCAAGTGGTTTTAGTTTCAATTAAATATTAACTATTGGTCAGCAAATATTACACAAGAACAAATAATAATTATTACTAATAATACTGTATTTATTTATTACGCGCGAACCATTTAATAATTAAAATTTATAATCAATTCATTTAATCGTTGTTTTAAACAATTAACATCAATTTTAACAGCTCCGCCGCTATCGCTCGTATCAACCATTGCGGGTCCAACTCGATGCGCTCGGCTATAGTCGGGCGCGATCGGCGCAATTCGTGGCTCCACTCAAGTCTGGCGCGAGACTCAAGTCTGCACTGCCGGCGGACTAGTGCCGCCCGCGCGCCGCGACACCGCGAAAGCCCGAGCCGAGCGGACAGTTCGCAACTCCCGATGCCTACGTAACGTAACTTAACTCCATAACATTTTATAGTTTCGTAATCGTGTTACTTTACTCGATTACTGAGCGCCACTTCCATGTCACGATTTCGGGAGCGGTCCTAGAGGCTGCGACGGCTCACACGCATTCCTTGTGCGGGATGTAAAGTTTAAAGTGCTAGTGGCACGGGCACCGAGAGCATGCCACCGGTACCGGGAGTATGCCGCCGGCACCGGTAGCATGTCGCCGGTACCGGGAGTATGCCACCGGCACCAGTAGCATGCCACCGGTACCGGGAGTATGCCGCCGGCACCGGTAGCATGCCGCCGGTACCGGGAGTATGCCGCCGGCACCGGGCGGCAGCCTCCGGCAGGATGCCTTCATCCAACCTCTATCGGCTCCGACCCGTCATTGCTCGAGCCGCTCCTCTCGCCCCGATGACAAGTTTCTGACCTTTGCCGTGCACTTTGATATTTTTAACCGGTGCTTTAGAGAATCCTCGCTCGATGTCGCTGAATAGACTATCGAGAATAGCAAACGAGTTTATTTTTGAAGTGGAAAAGCTTTAGAATTAATTCTTGAATAGCACGTCGTTTTTCAAACGTATGAACTTGATGTAACATATTTGTATACCTTATAGCAACATACATTATAGTTTTGCAATTAGGTATAGGAATCCAAGGCCAGTGGAAACAACCAGATAAGACACCGACGGTACCAATAATACAAACCTCAGAAATTATAGAAAACAAAATAAAGAGTACCTAATTTAAGAAAACCTACTCGTTGCGGACGGACTACATTTATGTTAATATAGAACCCTTCACCACTTTCATTTCCTACGTCTAATTTTCCCGACAGTCACTAAAAGATCACAATTCAAAATTAAAATCCATAATGAGTGAAACCCGGGGCGGGGCGCGGGAGGGTGAATGATGCCCCATGAATATTCAGCAGCTGTTAATTAAAAGTCGTTCTATATTCTGCCCGTCTCAATGAGTCCACCTCAATACCCGGGCTCTGGAAATGGACACAGAGATACCTCCCAATGAGGAGGAAAGACAATCAAATATTGTTTAGTTCTTAATGACTAGTAGGGTTAATAGTGAAAAAACTAATGATTGAACTGATGACTCCCGATACCTTAAACTCTGTCACACTCTGCATGGTATAAGTAGAACGAGCATGGTGATCAGAAGAAGAAGATAAGTTTCAGTGTTAATGTTTGATTTTATACGAATTAGCGGCCTTGCCCTGCTTCGCACGGTCACATATGCACGATATATACCTAAAAACAGTCTTGTTTAAACAGTCTGTTAAAAAACGCATGAAAATCCGTTGGGTAGTTAAATATACATATGTACATACAACAGATTGCTTTGTATATGCTTTATACTATACTAGTGGACGCCCGCGGCTTCGCTTGCATTATTTTGGGATAAAAAGTAGCCTATGACACTTCTAAGACCTCATACTACCTACTCGTACATAGCAAAAATCATGATGATCCGGTCAGCTGTTTTTGCGTTATGAGCGTTTAAATAAACAGATTCACAGATAAATCGACAAACAGACAAATATTTTAAAAACTGCTGAAACGTGATCTAAAGTAGGTATACCCAAACTAATCTAAAGTACTCTAAACGGCTGTGGGTGTACTCTAATCTAAAGGGCTGTGTTGAGGCAGACTTATTTATTTATTTATTGTATAATATGTGTGTGTGTATGTTTTGAAGTATGTCTTAATAAATGTTTTTCTATTTTTATTTCTATTTCTAAACTTTTTATTTTCTTATATCTTCGATGTTCAGATTGTTGACCCTCTTCAGCTTTTTTATATGTATTAAGTAGTGATAGTGATGAAGTGATGAAATGGCAAACAAGGGTACGGGCCGCCTGATTGTGAGCAACCACTGTGGTTAGATGTCAATTTGCCAGTGTTTTAGGATACTCTTTATAAATTTAAGATTGTAGCTCAGCGGGAAAAAACATTGGAAAGAAAATCACTCAGTGCTTAATTCTCAACTAGCTAGGCTTGTAACCTTATATTGATTATAATGTAAATAAATAGCTGATCCTTCGCTCATACATTTGTTCATACTTTGTTTGACCTATCTCTGAAAATAATGTTGTATTTCCATTACTTACTATGTAATATTCTATTCTCAGTAAATGGACAGAAATGATTATGTTCACAAAACCCGTACAAACACTTGTTTGGGAGTATTTATTTATATTTATTTTTTTAGTCCGCTTGCTAGAAAATTTGTTTCGGAAGGTTGAATCCATATCAACATTTTTGTTTGCAAACTTTTCTGGATAATTAGTTTTTATTGTCCTGTGCGGTTTTATACTGAAAAATATGTCTTTCTTTTCCGTAAAAACATTATTAGGAATTTATGAATAACATAAAATAGAATTAAATACATTCTCGTTTATTTGAAAGTGGTCAAAGAAGAGAACTAAAAACCGAAGTATCTTGGAATCCCGTGATCTTCGTCGCTCAGATCCAATTTCCGCATGAAACCGGATTTGCCTTTGTATTCTCTTTGTTTGTGCATAAATGACATAACACTCGAACCCGAAGGCGAAGCTGGGGGTTACTAAATGAGATACAACCATCATAACTTTAACCTTATCTACTTAAGCCTTAAAACGCAGTTAGTACTAAATTTCCTGTAAGTAAAAGTAAAATCCTTTGTTTTTTATTTAAATGCTAAAGTTGATTGAAAAATGCTTATTGAATTCCATTGCGTGGCGATTTTATGGGAAATTTAACATTTTTTGCCAGTTTATTTGGAATCCAAAATCATATGAAGTGAAGCCATTCTCTTTCTCTTTTTTATGTTATTTCCATAATATACCTATAGTATGTATTGTCCGTCCACGAATACGACGTTTTTTCAGTTATCATTATGAGTTTATTCTATTTCAACTAAGTACGACAAGTGAAAAGATCTGATACGTTAGTGGCCTAAATAACACCAAAACCTCTATAGTTAACGCTCAGGGTATCCCTCTGGTCGATAAGCTTATGTAGGGACATTAACCTTGCATGAGAGTAACAATAAAACGTTATAGCGGTGCTAAGTAGAATAGGCATAATCCGTGTGTGACGCCGGGACCTGGTGGGGGCTTTGGTCTAGTGAGGACTTTAACACTAATGACGATATATTAAACTAACTTTAATTATAATGTCAGCCTTATAGTCAATAGCAAGATTTCTTTGGGAAAATTTAAAAATCAATTACTGAATCGATCAATAATGGCGAGTGGTGATATGACTTACTTGACTTATGTTCGTAGGTCCCCTGTGTGGGGCAGAGGGCGTCCACAGTGATTCTCCATCTCGTCCTGTAGTCCTGAGTGGTGATATGACTTACTTGACTTATGTTCGTAGGTCCCCTGTGTGGGGCAGAGGGCGTCCACAGTGATTCTCCATCTCGTCCTGTAGTCCTGAGTGGTGATATGACTTACTTGACTTATGTTCGTAGGTCCCCTGTGTGGGGCAGAGGGCGTCCACAGTGATTCTCCATCTCGTCCTGTAGTCCTGAGTGGTGATATGACTTACTTGACTTATGTTCGTAGGTCCCCTGTGTGGGGCAGAGGGCGTCCACAGTGATTCTCCATCTCGTCCTGTAGTCCTGAGTGGTGATATGGCAGTATTAAAATTAATTGACAAAGCCTTTTATGAATTAGTCCTCCACTTCTTGAAACATATCTTCCATTACTGAAGGCCGTGATCCTGCAGAATTAATTTGTCAGAGGAGTTCTTTTGGGCTGGTATATTGTGGTGGGCGTCCAGTTTCCTCCACGGATGACACATGTCCTCAGATTTTATGGTACTGAGTTAGTACTAACATTTCATTTGTTAAATGTTCTGAATTTGTTCAACATTTGTGCTTTAATGAGTCTAGCCGAAATTTTCCGCGTTAAAATGTAGAGAATTCGATTTAAAAAGTTTTTAGTGTTTGTTCGAGGTGGTTTTGTGAATTTAATCTGGGTCCATTTTGTCTACGTGCCAACATTTAGACCACTTGAAATCGCGGTGTTTGTTTCTCATATCGTATTTCAAAGATTTGCGAAGCAAACGTGTTAACGAGTTAAATGATAGATATCAGTAAATTCTACAAAAAACTTCAAGGTGGCGTGAGAGTCACAACATATGAAACCAACAAGAAAACATCAACACTAATGTAACTATTGATTATTGATCGATTACTTACGGCCGTTTGCAATAACCTACCTATCTTCAATCTCAGATTAAATATCCTACCAATAGTAACTAATTTTGCTAATTTACTAATTATAACCTACGATTATTATGTTTTATTGTTATAAAAGCGAATTGTAATATCAATGACGGAATTTCGACAAGATGCTGTCAAATCTATAACATATAATAAAGCTGAAGTGGCCGCAAGTCTGAACATAGAAGATATTTAAAAAAATGTTTGAAGATACTATGAATTGATATCACAACAAGTTCCAACAATTTCTAGAATTTTTGTCTGTTTATCTGTTTATCAGTACTTCTGTTTGTCTGTTTATTTAAACGCTCATCACGCACAAAAAGGCTATAATTTAGATTTTTGGTATGTAGATACTATAGCATGAGGTCTTAGGAGTGTCATAGGATACCTTTTATTTTATGCGAGCGAAGACGCGGGCGTCCACTAGTTATAAATAAATTGTTTATCTATTAATTTTAATGAAGTGCCAAGCATCTTATATTCTTCTTTCCTATGACAAATATACTTATACTCCTACTCATACTCGTGTTCCCCAGGAGAACCCTACGTTATTGAAACCGTAACCTCAGATAATATCCAGGTCACAATACACTTCCGTTCATTTTACGGCACTACACGAGTTTAAGAACCTCAATATTGGCAGTTCCTCGATGGAATGTGGCATTGAGCATAATGCCTAATGAAAGTAATGATCGAACTGTTTCCTGTAAAAATACGTAATGTGCTGGTGCCTGGTGATCATTTCATTTCGGTTTATGTGAGTTTTGATCACCGTTGTCTGCTAGGTTGGGTATGATGTGATTACTTTGTTTCGTAACCTCTGTATACATACACAATGCTTTACAAAAAAGGAAGAAGTTTGTAGCAATGGTTATCTTATGAGTTAATTTATTAAGTGCTAAACCTGCACTATGGTTGTTTAAATTAAACTTTTATTGGAAAATGAGCGAAAATAATCACGACAAGTGGCGCCATAAGCCGCTCAGTCTGAAGTCTATGGAAATGAGTGTGGATTTTCGCGCCTGGCAGTTAGTAGACCGTAGCCTAGTTGGTTAAGGCGTTCCGGACGGTGATCGGAAATACGCAGGTTCGAATCCTGCCGGTCGTGATTATTTTCCAATAAAAGTTTAATGGTTATCTTTTTGTTTATTTGCAAATCAAACACAAATCGTTTTATTGATAACACTACAAATACACACACATATGAGAAATATATCCATGACACATACGTTTGCTTAGTATTGGGCAGTATTTGTCTAGATGGCTCTGTACTCGAATGTGCCGGAATATTTATTTAATAATATACGCTTGTTTTGGTTTATATACCTAATAAGTTTTTAAATAATAATACTTAAGTGTACGAATGTTTTTAATAAGCCGGGAAAAAGGTTCCTTTGATCAGATTAAAGTTAGCGTATGGCAAGTGCCACACACGATATTGTAAATGTTTTCAGCATGGTTTCAGCTATGTAAAATCACATACCTAATTATGCAGCAACCCTAGACTAGTCTAAGAGATATGTGTTGTGTATGTGAAACAAACAATAAATAAATAAACCATTTATTTATTTTATTTTGTTTTATATCGGCAAAATATTCTAAAACCATTAAGCCCGGCGTATCCAATGAAGTTTTACTAAGTCAGTTATATAGAAGATCATTGGGCGTATCCTCTAAAACTAGTTTAGCAATATTATCTCCTCACTATGTGTTTTTATGGAATTCTTTTCCATAAAGATAGTTAGAAACAGTCCATTAGTGCACTCTAAAATAATGTTTGATAATTACTATTATCTTAATATACATACGTAACTTTAGTTTGTCGTAGAGGTCATAAAACCATTTTATCAACGGAATTGTTAAACCATACCTTTTTTTGTCGCTCAAATCTTACATTGCTCTTCATTTGTAGATACAATACTGACTTAATTGCCAATTCATTTCAAATGAAAACTAAAAGTTGTGTACATCATGCAGAGAGACAGTGAGCTTACAGTACTTGTACATATAATATCATGCAGAGAGATCACTTGATTTTCATTTTCTAATCTACATAGATTAACTTTATCTCAAGGAGTCTCGTCTTGGACGCCGTGACGAGCGGTCGCTTTCGGGAACGATCAATAGAGCCTCGTCAATACAATGGATCTATTAAACAATAGGCACAACATCTGCCAGCGGCTGGCGCAGTCGCTGCGAGCAAAGCTTGACGGTCCCTATCCCTAGCTCAGGTCAATTCTCTGGCCCCGCGAAAAGTGCCTATCAATCAAGTTCCGTGCAACGCGTGTTTATAATCTTTACTTACATGTATCAGTGAGACGTGAGTGACAACCAGTGTATGTGACCCGCGTCATTGCCAACAGAGGCCACCGGGAACAGCGGTACCAGCGCCCAGCGCGGGGTAACCACTCCAAGAAAAGGAAAACTCGGTGAGCTTGTTCCATATTAGCCACACGCGGCCTAAACCCCTTTTCTTCTATCTCTCCTTCCTCAATATCCTAGAATATTGTCTAGACGTCTGCCACGAGGGACAAGTCTGTTTTCAAACATCGGTTACTTACAGATCAAACCTACGCGTAACTAGCTTATCCGATTTCAAAATACATATCTACACAGACTGCAGTAAAAACCCCCTCACACGGGGCTTTTATTTACATATTTCATTTTTATTTCACTCCTAGGAATCACTATTAAAACTAAAAAATAAATCACTCCTGAAAGTAAGTAAAGATTATATTAATGCATCTCAGCGACTTGCGGCACCTCGCCATATCGGTAGAAATCTACCTCAATAAAAGACCTCGGTAAGGTAAAGTCCAGGTCGCCCCTATGTACTAAGTACTAAACCGATTGCATTTGTTAGGTTCAGGCTCATGTTCATGTTGAAGCTTAGCATTATTTACTAGTGAAGCACCTAAAATATTATGCCTTATTTACTGGGAATATTCCAGGCTTTTCCATTTCCACGATTTCAACACGCTCACATCTGCCGCGCTTAGCAATTTTAAGATATAATCGATATAGTAAAATAATATTTCTAAAAAAAAAAAAAAAAAAAGAAACTTCGCCTTGTTGCGTTTTGTTTTTGAATAACCGGCGCGGTCATGGATATAAATGGGGGTTGTTTCTGAGGCGTTTCTCTTGAAACAGCTCTGATGGTCTGCACATGTTGCAGATAGGGCCTTTGTCCACTTGTAAACGAAAGTATCGTAATCCTTCCTAGAATTCGAGGAGCGACGGGCAAAAAAATTGGTACCTACGCTGGGAGCTAGCACAGTGGGATGTTTGCCTGCTACAGTAGAGATAAATGAAGACATTTTTTTTTTTTTTTTTTTTTTACAAATGCCCACAACTATTTGTTTATATAGTGCATGATATACCAGTTAACTAATACAAATACATAGTAAATAAGCTTCCTTCACAGCCTCGCAACAAACCTCAACAATAAGGATCACGCGCATACCTGAAAGATATCACGAGCTAGCCACGGCACCCCGTCTTCTGCGATACCGCCACGGTAAGGCACAAAGCCGATATGGAAATAGGGAACCCTATCGTAAAAATACCAGGAGACGGCAACTGCTTGTATCGCGCTATAGCCCACCAAATTAACGACTTGTATGGCCTTACCTTTGACCACCAACACATTCGACGAAACCTCGCACGCCACGTTGAGCAAAACCAAAGCGATCCACAAATGTACCTAGCGATCAGAAGTAATATAGATAGTTAGTTCAGCACAAAGCGAACAAATCGGGAACTACATTCTATCACAATACCAAGATGATACATGGGGCGGCACAGAAATACTTATAGCGGCAGCGGAATATTATAGTATTAACGTGAAAATCTTTCAAAAAAAACCCCGCTACAAGAAACAGTATGTTTCTCTCCTAAGGCACCAAACGACGCCGCAGGTTGCATAGGTCTAATATTTACGGGGAACCACTTTGATTGCTTTGAAAATCACCTAGGAGTAATAAGTGCACCACGCAAAACGACCTTAGTCTAACTCTTGGAACTAGCCTTCAGAGGAGATACCAGATGAGTCCGGATACAGACTTGCCCGCCCCAGGCCACACCAAGCAAAAAAAAAAACAGGTAGTAAATGAAAACATAAACATTGCCACATGGAATGTTAGAGGCGCCGCAACGTTGACTAAAAAACGAGAGATCGACGAGTTTCTAGACGGAAAATCTATCCATATTGCCTGCCTACAGGAAACTCACTTAAAATCCGGGACCTACGAATCTAGTCACTATACGTGGCACCTAAGCGGAAACAACAGCAGAAGAGGCCTAGCTATTCTCATAAGAAAAAGCAGCGGCCTAAGGCTGAACTGGACTAAAGCAAACACAAACAATATGGTTGCTTCAATAGATACAAGCAGTGGAGCCTCTCTATTCATTACCACAACGCACTGGTCCAATTCAACGTCATCAGCAGCAAACGACGCGACTCGGCTACTACAACTGACCAAGAACAAACCAAGGAACTCAATAACAATCATACTAGGTGACTTCAACGCCCACATAGGACTCACAGATACACACGAACTTCGCGATAAAAATCAAATAGGCAAAAATCTCTCACACCAAACAAGTAACGACAACGGAGACATCTTATTAGATCTAATTGCACGGGAAAATCTCCGATTGGACACATCATTCGGCCGGCGCAGCTGTAAAATGACTTGGACGTCGGGAAACAAAACATCGCAAATAGACCACATAATGACAGATGCCAAAAAACAACCAGATTTTTAATTACATCAAAGGTGAAATAACAATCCTATCTGACCATAGTGACAGTACCAAGATTTATTTAAGTTGGCATGTTGTATGATTGCATGCCTATTATTATGTTTGACATGATTTTAATAACAGGGATTTTCATTATTTTATTAATAAAACTGGACATAATGTAACTTCGAAAAGTTTGTAAGATCTAAATGTTATAAATTCGGTTTGACGAGATATTGTGATTTGTGTGGCATATTCTGTGATGTTGGTACTTGTACCTATGCCTGTGTATGTTGCAGCTTTGCATTGCCAATAAAGATTCTTTATCTTTATCATAGAATCATATGGGGAAACCTGAAGCCCCTCACGTTAAATTCCAATAGGGACTCTACGAGATCTCCAATAAGACTAACCAGGGCCAACGTTGCGAACGAGTTTGACTACAAAACCCTAAACTACGAGATGCTTCAAAGTACCACCACTCGAGAAAAATACCAAGAAACTTTACTAGAGGAAATTACAAACCTACAGAAGGCGAAGTTCCATTATAAGCATCATCCTCAAGATATAGAGGTTAGAAATAAACTTAAAGAGTGCCGGCGCCGTTTGCAAGAGATCGAAGCAACGGAAGACCAACAAGAATGCCGCAGTTTTTTCCCTTAGCGACATAGGATCTATTCGACCCACATTTAAGATCCACCTACTACACCCGAAGCGGTTATGATTACTCACAATAGGACCAACATTACACAGCGAACGGGTTAAGATAGCTCTTGCAAAGCCAAACACTAACAAACCCCAAGATGGGTCAACTCAATAATCAACGAACACCAATTTTTACTAACGCTTATCCCTATCCTTAATAACAACCTTCTCCAAATCGGCGTCTGGCTGCATAGCCGGTCGACTACCATCCCGGAGCGTTAGCACAAAACTACGCTCCACAACCTCGTGCCCCCCGGTATGCCGGTTTGACCGGAGCAGGCTTGTCCTGGCTGGGTGCGGTACCTATGTTCATGTTCATGTTCATGTACATAGATTAACTTTATCTCAACTTTCTGATTCGTTAATTAAATCAAACAATCATATCAGCTTCGCTACAGAATTTCGTCTGGGACTCTAAACTTGAACAACCGACCGTATTGCCAGTCTCGTCCATTGAAAGCGCCTTCAAGTTGGTAATAAGTTAGTCAGTGAAAAGGTTGGAACTTGAAGCAATTAACTTGTAAATCAGACTGAATATTCACGAGCCACCCGACACCACTGAAACCTGCGAAATTGTACTTAATCTGAATTAAGAAAACCGCTACTTACCATTTGAAGAGTGGTTGTGTTTTACACGAGATATCATGTTCAAAAACGTATGCGAAATAAAATTCATTATAAAAGAATGTTATTTATTATGCCCTTAATTTAAATCGCATTGTTTTAATTTCAATCAATATTGGCAAAACCGTTTAAAACGTTCACAAATTTGGTCTAGTTTGTACAAAATATACTTAAAACATATACTCATATAATATTCGGGGTGATTTTCATACAATAAACGGGTTGTTTTTTTGTAGATTTGAATAAAGATAAAGATAAAGATAAAGAATTTTTATTGATAATGTAAAATTGTAACATACATAGGTATAGGTATAAGTACTAATATCACAGAATATGCTACACAAATTACAATATCTCGTCAAATTGAATTTAAGTATAACATTTAGTTTTATAAAATTTTAGAAGTTACAATGTCTAGTTTTATTAATAAAATGATGAATTTTTTTGTTATTAAAATCATGTCAAACATAATAATAGGTATGTAATCATACAATATGTCAACTTAAATAAATCTAACTTAAATAAGGAATAATACGGAACACTTTGGGCTATTTCTATTCGCAAGTGTTAGGTTAGTTTATTTTTTACACGCTAAGCAAGTGCTACCCCGTCTCTCAAGCTACATCGCTCCATCGCTCGTTTATTGCGAAACCATGTCTCCAAGAAATACACGATAAACCCATATGCAAATAACTAAACGAGGGCAAACCCAAACACTTTTACATTATCACTATCAAGCTTGATAAGTGGTCGGTGTAGCATTATATTTAGGAAATTATTTGTTTCTTGACCGAGCAAATAGAGTAAAATGTTTTTGATAGCCATCAAAAGTGATCAGAGAAGTAACTATCTCGATAATTATAACGTTTGTGAGTATGAAAATATTATGTATATTTCATCAACTTCAGTCTCAATCTCAAACTACTGATTATGTAGACCAAAATTTATCAGTGTCTACGAAAAAAGCTTTTTAAATAAATATTGGTAACAAACACAAATATTCTAAGACATCAACAACCATATCGCATCACTGAAAAGTATATCGATTAGCAATCTAGCCGCTCGCCTCGCGACCGGTGCCGTGTGTGATAAGACCCACATTATGCAATAATTGGGTGCCTGAGCCCAATAGGATGTCCAGGATTACTGCTGCTAAATCACTACGTCTATCTACCTATATATCTATCCAAGTACCTAAAGATTAATTTAATCATGCCTTACGGTAAGTTTTGTAGATTGAAAAGTACGCGTGTATTATATCCATAATAAAGTACCCATCTCACAAGTGTTTGTTTAGTATGGGGCTAGATGGCGCTGTGAAATATGTCAGAATATTTGTTTATCATCTAAGTGCCTAGTTGAACTGGGATGTCCGCATCATTACAGTTTAACGCCTGCGGCACTTATTATTAGTCAAGTTTAGTTGACTCCCCGTTTCCCGCAAACTACAATCTAGCTATCTTTAAAGTGAGAGTGAAACGGTTCTTGTTGGTTTAGTACGTTCCATCCTAGACCTTAATTATCTATTATCATGCAAATTGTGCGAACTACATACATATATTGATATAAATTTAGACAACAGAATACAACTTTCATGTACGTACCTCAATTAATTATATCTCAAAGTAACCGGATTAACTTGGCTAAAACCCACATTTGTGATAACATAACATTAACACCTGTTTGAAAGAAAAACATCGCATTCAACTGTAAAGGTTAACCAAATATTTGATCATTTGAAACCCATCTGTGATCGACATTACTGCGAGGCAAATACCGGCAAATAGGTACTAATCTGGTACAGATTAACATTTGTTGACATTTTGAAGGCTTTTAATATCTTTGTGTATTAAGCACTAGATCATAGACCATATGCCCAAACACACCTAATTATGGTTTTATCTTCCACTAGCTGTGCCAGCGACTTCGTCCGCTTGGAATAGTTATTAGGTATAGGAAATAATTCTTTCATACATATTTTTTTGATATCTTGAACCATTTTCGCAGCACACGCAACGGAAGCCCTCAAAGATGAATAAATTTCCCCGTTTTTTTTCACATTTTCCATTGTTTCTTTGCTCATATTTGTTGCAGCGTGATGTTATATAGCTTAAAACCTTCCTCAATAAATTGTCTATTCAACACAAAAAGATTTTTTCAATTTGCACCAGTAGTTCCTGAGATTAGCGCGTTCAAACAAACAAACTCTTTAGCTTTATTATATTAGTATAGATTTAACTACATACACCGTTGGTTTCATTATATGTCATGCGTGGACCAATATCATTATCTAAAAACCAATGACGTATTTATCTCTCAGGACTTATGTCTATACTGTCAGCACATCAAAAAGCACCTCCCTCACTTTCCCTCACTCCGATATGGCGTAAAAGTTAATCAAACAGATCTACAAATCAACAACTTTCGGTTTTATAATACGACACGAAGCAGCTGATTTTTTTAATCATAATAATTAGGCATCTATAAGGTTAGTAGTTGGTACTAAAGTAGAGGTAAATGTCGAGTGATTCGGTAACAAATTGCCTGATTTGTACACAATGTTGTTAATATACAGATAATATAGATAAAGGTTGTGTATGTAGCACACATGCTTGTCCTATGAGGCATATGACTAACATATGCAATACATACCCTATATTAGGTGAATGTTCTAGAACAGTTGCAACATGCGAGGATGCCATTTACATAGTTATAGGTAATGTTAATAATGAGGACGCATCAGTAACTTACCCGTAGGAAATACGTTCGCCGTAGCCGAAATCGGCTTGGAATGCATCATCATCATCATCATCATCATGAGGCATATGTCATTTGATTACCTAAACTGAGCCAAATAAAAATGAACTGAACCAACATTTAAGTAGTGGACCATTGATAAAGTATATATGCGTGATTTAAAAATGATATTTTATTAATCCTATGTAATTTATATTGTAAGACTAAAAAATTAACGTCTCTTGAAGATCGCCGCAAATACTCCGATTACATAAATTTATTTTAAATTATTCATGCCCTAATTGACTCACCCTCACTCCTGTCTTGTATCAACATCAACATTAATATAAACCCTAATTCTCGCAGACCCCAAAATATATTCTCTCTCAGTACTTATAAAAATAATACATCTTTATACAACCCATTAGTTAGAATGTGTCGCCAATACAATGGTCTCCTGGCGAACCACCATCAGTCACTGGATGTATTTAATTGTGTGTTATCCACATTCAAGCGTAATGTTCTAGCTATTTTAATGCAAAGCTCTGTATAATCACTAATTGAAGATACAATTTAGTCTGTAATTATGTTGTCCTTGATTATCGTTGTTGTTTGTGTGTTTGTTAGACAGAGAATACAATACCTAACTGGTACTGTATTCTCTGTCTAACTCAGGTTTTTGAAATTATTAATCGCATTTGTGTTGTTCAAGCTGTGTACACTTATTTTAGGAATTTGTTCTGGATCAAAACCAGTTTTGAATGTTTACTTAGCTTATTTGTGAACACATTCTGTTTTGTGTACCATTATAAATAAATAAAAATAAAAGTTAGTAGACTGATTTACCTATAAAGCATTCTAAAACGAGTTTTTTTTTTAATTTTGTACATAAATAGTATGTTGGTTTTTAGCGTAATATCATTACGAATTTAATACCGTTTTTTTAATAAATTAAAATTCTTGTGTGCTAAAGTTCAAAACAAATTTCACCATAAAATATATATATATATATATAGGCAGACACCGATTAATTAATCATCTTACAAGAAATTCAACGAACATACTTAATAGCAAAATTAAAGTGAAGCAAAGTATGTGATTAAGTCGAAGTTACGATAATCTAAGCAAACGTATCATTTCGGCGCTAAGTTAAGTTAGGCAACTTGAAAGGTCAGAGTTGTAACTGGCGAAACGAGAGGAGAATGTGCGAATAATGCGCTAATCATTTTTACTCCTTGCAAATTTTACATTACGTTATGGTGGTTTGTGAAACGGCTAGACAAATTTTGAAGAAATTCTTTAACATTTTCCTCGTATGTGCTAATATTAATTTATGTAAAACTAACTCAAATATTTTTGGAAAATTGGCATACGTATGTATGTACTTAAATAAAGAAACAATAGGAGAGAAACCTTATCAATTTTAGTAAGTTAATATCGATAATTTTTTACATTGGAACATTCAATGTTTCACATTTCCACTTTTTTGATGATGTCCCTTATCTTGGTCCTCTTTCTTATTTTATGGTTGCAAATTTTGTCTGAGAGTTTTATTCCGAGCATACTCCTTTCCATTTTCCTCTGGCATATTGCTAGCTTGTTCTCGTCAGCTTTTCGAAGAGCCCATGTCTGACACCCATAGATTAGGCAGGGTAGTATAGCGACGTCGTACACTTTTGATGTAGGTTAGGCAGGGTAGCTTCCCTGATGTGGTGGGTGCAGGGCAGCACCAATAGCCACCTGCAGATAGTAGCTGATGGGTTTGACGGTCCTTTTCAACGTCACTTGAACAATACATGTGCTTCCGATTCGCCGTTGTGCTAAATAATTCTTGTACTGTGTAGTTACATTTTCATGACCATATGAATCTTTTATTATTTGCATATCTAATATGTAGTAGTATTAGTAGTAAGTAAATTTTAATGTAAGTACTTTCTTTTATTCAGTATTTTTTAATTGTATATGGATGTAAAGGGTAATAGTATTCTTTGGATGTAATTCCGAAATAAATGATTTCTATTCTATTCTTCTATTTATTATTTTTTATTTTATATCAGATATAGGTAACTTAATAAGCGTGTTTATTTTGTAAATCATCTTTACAGATTCACGGGTCTTACCTAAGTCATCTTATTTTTAGGGTGTCCAAATAAAAGATTTCAACGCGCGACCTCTACATTTTTGGGAGCTACGCGCTACGTCACGGCTACGTCAAAATATGAGGTCTTGTTTTTTTAACAAGAATAGTGAAAAGAATCTTTATTTTAATGTTCTGATTTTACAGGTGATTAGTGGCCTATAATAATTTGCTAATCTCTTGTTTGTTTGTATTTAAATAAAATATGTCTCAACAGGAGAAAAGTATTTAATTCCCCCATTATAATGGGACTAGAATTCGCAGTCATCCATAATTTTAATTTAACTACATCTTAATTCTGTCGTATTTCTTGTCGTACCTGGTTCTAACATAAAGTAACTAACTTGCATACGGTCATGTTACCGTAATAATTCTGACATTTGAAGGTTTGATATTTAATTTTACTAACCGCGTCAGGTGTGATCCTTGGATGGAGTACCATGTTTATTAATGATGAAATATCTAAATGATAAACCAAACATATAATTTGTCGTATTCATACTAACATATTAAAAAAGATAATGAGTCTTTATACATTTTGTAAAATTATAACACACACACATAATATAGAAATACATGAGTCATAGAATATGCTATACAAACTAAAATATCTAAGGTCAAGTTTTAATGTCGTTTTTCATTACTCATACTCTGAAAGTAGGTCTGAAGTTGCCTGAGGAGCGGGTTGAAAGTAGTAGTTTTCATCCCTAGGGAGAATCGCATTCAACTGACAGCTGTCAAATTATAAAAAAAAAATAGTTCAATTTCACATCTA
Source organism: Macaria liturata (assembly GCA_964023185.1). NCBI lineage: Eukaryota > Metazoa > Arthropoda > Insecta > Lepidoptera > Geometridae > Macaria > Macaria liturata. Next base: position 12,223,052 of record OZ026816.1, read on the forward strand.
TTGAACCATGTTCCAACTTTTTATACAGTCACGATGTAAAATAGAAGTATTGATTACAGAATATATATTTTTTAAATGACTTTATTATAATTTAGTTTCAACAATTTCTTTAAAATAACTTGGATTTCG